>JAMPIV010002011.1:0-26066 GCA_024509875.1 Oreohelix idahoensis
ACAGCGGTTATGGCTACGTGAATTAACCTGATCACCGTAGAGCTGTATGGAAACATTTATGAAATCATTTATATATCCATTATAAATTAACTCTGGCTTATATTCTCCTTCCTATGAATGAGTGAACGACAACTCAGGAAGGCGGCCATGTTAGATTTCGGTCATCATATGTTTTGATCACTGCCAAGAGAACAGATTATTTATCCTATTATCGGACAGTGACAGGGAGATCTCAATCTTGCTAGAAACCCCCCCTTTCGTGGTTTCATGATATATACTACAAAACTATGGACGTCAAGTAACTTTAGTTATTTACCGATCTGCCTTCACTGACGCGTTTAGTCAGATAGGGGATGCGGCCATAATGTATCATGACATTGAACTTTTGATGTACTGCCCATTATTTCTGAATGTGTCATGACTTCAGATCTGCTATGTATACCTACAAATCGATATGTCAACATACCATGATGTACTCGTATGTCCCAGTGTGTACGTCTGAATAAATTGAGTAAACAAAGATTCCAGCAGTCTGCATTGGTGCCTTGTAGACACAAGTGTATGAGTGGTTATATTGGTCAGCACATGAACAGTACACCATTCGCGGTATCACACTCTACACTTCTACTCCATACATACACCATCCTGCGTCGGTTGAAGTGACCAAGTTTAGGGCCTGCTTCCCCTGGAGCCTTTGCCTTCCCTAACTCAGGACTAGGGTGAGTTACCCATTTACAGCTGGGTAGACTGGAGCATGCCTGATCTCAACAACACACCACTCGTTCCTTACAGAGCATACAGACTGACACTTTACAGAGTGGGAAATAAACAAATAAAGAAGAAAGACACGTTTACATAAAGTTTTTATTGTTTTCTTCACCTTTGCACTGTTCACCAGTTCTTCATTTTGTGATAACTATCACCTGGACAGAGTACAATAGACCACCACATCATCATCATCATTCCTTTACGTAACTCATAGAACATAGGGCAGAAACAGTTGCTCTCCATCGATTTCTATTCTGGGCTGTCTTTTTTCAGCTGTGCCCAAGTCATTCCAATTTCCTTAGCTTCCTTTTCCACTGTTCTTCTCCAAGTTCTCCTTGGCCTCCTCACTCATTTTTTTCCTTGTGGGATCCAGTCAAGGGCACCTCTGGCTATGCTTGATTGTTCTCTTCTGAGTGTATGCCTATCCACCACTACCTTTTTTCCTTAATTTCCATTTGTATTGGCTGTTGCCCGCATCTTTTCCTTAGCTCTACATTTGCTATTACATCTGGCCATCTTTTACGGAGGATCCGTCGGAGACATCTATTTACAAATGTCTGTAGCTTGGAGGTGATACCCTTTGAGACATGCCATGTCTCTGAGCCATACAGCAAGACTGACTTAACATTTGAGTTAAAGATTCTGATTTTGTTCTCTCAGGATATAGCTGAGGAGTCCCATATTGGTCGAAGGGCATTAAAAGCGCATCTGGCTTTATTTGTCGTAGAACAGACGTCCCCATCGGTTTCCCATCCTTTGTCAATGTAACTCCCCATATATATAAAGCTTTCTACTTCTTCAGTAACTTGACCATGGATCTTTATCGAGTCCATATGCCTATTATGTTTGTTTAGTTTTTGTTTTGTTTTTTGTTATGTTTTTTGCTTGTTTTTTTTCCTCGATGTTTTAGAGCCAGACGATAGTAATGACTTGACATTTATTTGAAGATTAAAAGAAAGAAAAAACAAATTATTTTATAAGCTATTAAAAAAAAAAAACACTTATCAAGCAAAGAAATATCGTAAATGTATGGCAGTGAAACAGAGCTACTAAAGAAGAGTTTATAATTAAAAAAAAATGCTATTGTGGTCATCTGTCAAAGAGGCTTAAAGAAATTCTTGATTGGCGAGTCGTTAGAAGAATAAGATAAAGGTAAAGGATCCCGTTACACGCCCATTGAAGCATATTGGGAATATGATGTTAGGCCCAGATTTTCTTACCATCGGCACACTAGGGGTGATGTAGTCAGCATCACGACGGCCGCCTTGACCTTCCCAGAGTTGCTCTGGTACCCAATTTTTGAGGCTGGGTAGACCCCGTAGCCGTTTGTGGTCTAAAAAATCCCACCTCAACTGGGGCTCGAACCATGGACCACCGAGCTAGGAAGCCAGTGCACTAACCACTGTGCTACCACGGCTCCTAAGATGAGTAATTCACTACGTTAGTAAAGACGAATCACTATGTTACTACTCGTAATTATCTAATTGAAACGCACTATATAGTACAATGATTAAAATCATGTCACTTTTCGTTAAAATATGGACAAGGCACGCTGTTCACCGTGAAGAATATTGATCAACAATTATAAGATAGTGAGTACCTTGCAATATTTTCTTTGTGTATTTTGGGGGAAAATAGGGAAACGGCGCACACAGCACAGTGAAAGCTACGTGGAAAATCATTAAAAAGCTCTCAAGCCTATCAATATTTTTACAAGGTGTTCTGACCAGTGACCTCAAGTCATGATAAGTTTGACTAGAAAGATCCAATGAAGTTGAAGTGGAATGGAAAGGAATAAAATAATGTCATCATCAGCAGAAAAATCACGACATAATTATTTCTCGCCATGTTTTGGCGGGTAACTTCTTCGTAAAGACATAATTTGAGAAGAACACAATAGAAATGACAGGATCAAACTATAAAATCCGTGAAACAAGAAACTGAAATTTTACAAGTCAACCATTGGAGAGCAGGAAGACGTATGATGATCTGAGGGTCGATCTCCGTAAATCATATTCCAACGTCTCTTCTTCTCTGAGCCTAATGGTTAAAATTCATATTTGAAAGAAAATTAGATGGTCAGAGGTCTGAAACCCATGCATGCCTTTGGCACCCCCCCCGACTTCATATCTGTAAAGTTAAATTAGTCCCATAGGAAATACTGCCGTAGGGGAATGGAATATCATAGACTTCGCTATACTAGGTTCAGCTTGATGAGGTGAGGTGATCAGTTCACTTCCTCGTTGCCTTTGCCTTCATTAGCTGAAAAGCACAGTCAATTATCCTTTTACAGCAGAGTAGACTGAAAATTAGACATCCACAAGTTCTAATCTATTTTGGCCATCTAAAAAGACATAACTCTTTACTGGAGACCATAACAGACAGAAGAGTTGAAGGCAAACGTGCAAGAAAAAGACTATACGTGGGAAGATAACATCAAGAGATGGACAGGAAAGAGTATCAGAGTGCTTCATCAAGACAAAAGAAACAAGACGTTGGAGATCCATTGCAGTGGACTTTGATATGAAGATGATAGTGGCTGATGAGACTGGAGCATGATGCTACTAGGTTTCTATCTCGGAACACGGTAACTTTACCACCGATAGACAAGCGCCCGTACGGCTTAACCTATCAAATGCTCATTTGACGTTACATTTCCATAATTTCCCATCATTCTTCTATCCATTATGAAAATGCTTCCTAGTAGAAATAATGTCTGATTTGCTTGATTAAGGTACTTTAGACACCTTAATTTCTGCTGTTCTGCAGTGCATCTGTTTTAGACTTGCTGACCTTCAAACTACATCTCTCACACGTTGTATTGAATAGTAAGAGCCTAATTTAGTCATAACCGACAAAGAGAATGGTGCACTCTTGAGGTGATAGCCCCCAGCTGCATTTTTGTATTGAGTGCATTGATGTGTTTTTGACATTTTTAACATCTCTGTTATATATTTCTTTTTCCTTAACCAGCGGCACTTGGGCTTTTAGCCCTTTGGCCCAATGACATGTCATTGCGAGACTGGGGAGCCTGTGGACTTTCCTTCCATCCCGGTCAGGAGTCTTCGCTCCTTCCCATCCATTGAGGGTTTATCTCAGGAGCCGTTTAGGTTATTCAGTCAAAATCCCGGTCGTTGACACTCCTTCAAATGCTGACGCCCGGGTTTGAACCTTGAATACCTGGTCGCCAGCGCAACGTTGTAACCATTACACCAGCGCGGCTCCCTATCTCTGTTATATAAGTATAGTAGTAGTAGTAATACCACCATTCAGTCGTTACTGACTATGTGAATGCGCCCCTGAGGTGATAGCCCGCAGCTGTTTTTTTTTTCCTGAAGTTTCTTTCGGTGAGTTCTTGTCTCTTCTGCTTGATGCTAGAGCTTCTTTTCGCCCAATCTGAGGTGGCGCCGTAGGGAGCATCGTCACTTGGTGCGATCGGTAACTTCATACATCCAGGTTGCTAGATTTATGTCAAATATCTTCATGTCTCTCTTACACACATCTTTGAACCTCAGCTGCGGTCGCCCGACTATTCTTTTGTCATCTATCAATTGCCCGTAGATAAATATCTTTGGGAATGCGACCATCTTCCATGCGGCTTACATGACCAACTCTGCGCTGTCTAAGCGCCAGTTGAAGGCCAGCAAGTGACAAAACTTCGCCATTTATCACTTTGTCCTTCCATGAAAAACCAAGATAACGAACGAACGAACGAACTTTATTTTCAAAGGGTTAAGAATTTTGTACGCAGACCCGTCTTACATTCTGCCCTTCTTCTCTCTGTCATCTTACATACCGTATCCTTGGGTGTTGGGAAGTCAGGTATTGGTAGTACCTCTGGTGAAAGAGCTGTCATGCCCTTTTTAGGGCAGCTCAGCCACCTTTGGTCCAAACCTGGCATCCAGCTCTCACCTGTGGCTCCTCGTAGCTGTCAGCATGCGACAGCGGCCACCCCCGGACAACGGCTTTGACAGGCCGGCCAAACTAGGTGAGGGTAGCCGAATGGTTATAAACCTTCGGTGAGTTAGGGTCTGCCTACCCATGCATGCGAAGACTGGATTCGATAGACTGCGCGGAAGAAACCACCTGTTGGTTCAACGGGCATGACGGCGATTACCAGCAACGCGCTGTGGAGCGTAAGGAGCACGGCGAGGCACGTAGAAATCCCTGGTCATCCACTGCACCTGACTTCATCTCCAGTCGTCTTGACTTGTCTTGCCACTGGATTGAGATGGACCCAGGCGAGAGAGTGAGGTCGACGAATTGCGCAACTCTTCCTCACTTTAATCCAAATCACCGCGCAAGTCACTCTTTCATCCATTCATCCATTCATCCATCCACTCACAACAAGTCCTGTGGCGATGGGCGAGCGGCGAAGCGGCAGGCGTGGGTACGCTGGCAGTCGTAGTCGCAGACCTACACACAGGCGGCTCAGGCCATATGGTCGTCTTCCACTGATCGGAGCAGCAGTGGGATTCGGCAGCCCCCTGAGTGTCTGAGCAGCCCTCTTTAGGAAAGCACTGCTCACCTCCATGGCATGAGGAAGGGGCTAGAAAAGGTGCCCTAAACATTGCCTGCTTCACCATTACCTAACCAGCTTACCGCGGTTGGTGGGTACCCTACTTCGGCGGTCGACATGTAAGAAAAAGAAAGGACAGATTTTTCCCCCTCATTCTAGGCGCATGGAATGTGCGCACTTTACTTGACAAAGACTTTAACGCAAACAGACCTGAGAGACGAACTGCCCTGATTGGGAGAGAACTGGCCAGGTACAACATTGACATAGCAGCACTGAGTGAAACTCGACTTGCAGGCGAGGGCCAACTTTGCGAAAAGGGTGCAGGTTATACATTCTTTTGGAGCGGAAGAGGAACTGAAGAAAGACGAGAAGCAGGGGTTGGATTTGCAATCAAAACAGCAATTGTCAGCAAGTTAGCGGGGCCCCCAAAGGGAATAAATGACCGACTCATGACGGTCAAGATCCCTCTGTTCTATGGAAGAAAACATGCCACCATCATTAGCGCGTATGCACCAACTATGACAAACCAGGATGATGTCAAGGATAAGTTTTACGAAGAACTACATGCAGTCATTGCATCAGTTCCTAAAGCAGATAAGCTCATCATTCTTGGTGACTTTAATGCAAGAGTAGGCTCAGATAACATCTCCTGGAATGGCACTATTGGTAGGTACGGCGTGGGTCGCTGTAACAATAATGGACTTCGTCTCCTCCAGACTTGCGCAGAACATGACCTCCTTGTCACCAACACCATTTTTCGACTTCCTACCCGCAACAGGACCTCCTGGATGCACCCTCGCTCAAAGCATTGGCACCTAATTGACTATGTAATTGTTAGGAAGAAGGACAGGCAAGATGTCCGGGTGACCAAGTCCATGTGTGGTGCCGAATGCTGGACTGATCATCGCCTCATTGTATCTAAACTTAAAATTCGTATCCAACCAGCCAGGCGCCCTCAGGGGAAGAAAACTCAAAAGAGGCTGGATGTCACCAAACTAAAGAAGACAAAAATCAAACAGTCATTTACTGACACCTTAGAAGACCGTCTCAAATCTATCTCGCTAGACGGCCAAAGTGTGGAAACAAATTGGGCAGCCCTAAGTGAGCAGATCTACAACACTGCTACAGAGGTCCTGGGTCCTTCCATCAAGAAACAAAATGACTGGTTTGATGAGAACTCAGATGATATAAAGCAGATGTTGGCTGAGAAACACCATCTCCATAAAGCATATTTAAATGATCCAAAATCTACATCCAAGAAAGACGCTTTCAACAACATGCGTAGAATCGTCCAACATAAACTACGCCAGATGCGGGATTCATGGCTGAGTAATAAAGCAGATGAGATCCAAGGCTTTGCTGACAGCCATGACTTGAAAAACTTTTACCTTGCACTCAAAGCGGTCTATGGTCCAACATCATCAGGATCATTTCCCCTCCTTAATGCAGATGGAAAAACACTAATTACAGACAAGGAAAAAATTCTCCAACGCTGGACTGGACATTTTAATAATATCTTGAACCAGCCATCATCTATTAACGACGAAGCCATCATCCGCCTGCCCCAAATTCCTATAAATGAAGCATTAGATGATGTACCAACTCTGGAGGAAACTAAAAAAGCGATTCGTCAACTGTCTAGTGGAAAGGCCCCTGGCTCCGATTCAATTCCTGTTGAGGTTTATAAAGATGGCGGTGCAGTTCTGATAGAGAAACTTCATATGATCTTCCAGCAAATGTGGCAGAGTGAAACCATCCCACACGATCTCAAAGATGCCTCAATTATACATCTATATAAACGTAAAGGTAATCGCCAAGACTGCAACAATCATCGAGGCATCTCTCTCTTTTATCAATCGCTGGGAAGATATTCGCCAGAATCCTTTTGAATCGCCTTACGGCTCATCTTGACAAAGGTCTTTTACCTGAAAGTCAGTGTGGATTCCAGAAAGAACGTGGAACCACAGATATGGTGTTCGCTGCAAGACAGCTACAAGAAAAATTGCCAAGAACAGCACTGTGACCTGTACACAGCTTTCATCGACTTGACAAAGGCGTTCGACACGGTCAGTAGAGAGGGTCTATGGAAGATCATGGCAAAATACGGCTGCCCAAAGAAATTTATCACAATAGTGCAGCAACTGCATGATGGAATGCAGGCTAGAGTTCAGGAAAACGGTGAGCTATCGGAGCCTTTCCCCGTCTCAAATGGAGTTAAACAAGGGTGCGTACTTGCACCGACTCTGTTCAGTATCATGTTTTCTGCTATGCTGACTGATGCTTTTAGAGACGGGGACACAGGAATCGACATTAGTTATCGTATTGATGGAAAATTGTTTAACCTTAGGAGGCTTCAAGCAAAAACCAAGGTCAAATCACACACCATCAGAGATCTTCTGTTTGCTGATGATTGTGCCCTCAATGCTGGCTCAGAGGCTGATCTGCAGCATAGTGTGGATAGATTCTCCGAAGCCTGCGCCAACTTTGGGCTTACCATCAACACGAAGAAAACAGAAATCATGTACCAACCAGCTCCTGGCACAGTTTATACTGAGCCAGTCATCAAGGTTAATGGTGAGAAACTGAATGTTGTGAACAGATTCACATACCTTGGTAGCACACTATCCCAGAACATTGTCATTGATGATGAGGTGAACACCAGGATCTCCAAAGCCAGCAGCACATTTGGCAGACTATACACCAACGTTTGGCATCGAAGTGGCATTAGTCTACAGACAAAGCTGAAGGTGTACAGAGCTGCGGTGCTTCCAGTGCTGCTATATGCATGTGAAACATGGACTGTATACAGGCGCCACGTAAAGAAGCTAAACCACTTCCATACAGTCTGTCTCAGGAAGATAATGAACATCAAATGGCAAGACAAGATCCCGGATACCGCCGTTCTTGACAGAGCTGGTATCCCTAGTATTGATACTATTCTGATGCAGTCACAAATTCGCTGGGCAGGTCATGTAGTCCGCATGCCAGACCATCGACTGCCAAAGATACTCTTTTATGGTGAGATGCAGAAGGGTAAACGCTCCCATGGTGGCCAAAAGAAGCGCTTCAAAGACACGTTAAAGACGTCATTGAAAACCTTTGACATAAACCCAGACACATGGGAAGCTGCTGCGCAAGACCGAACTGCTTGGCGCACATCTCTTCGTAAAGGTGCAGCAGCATGCGAATCATCCAGAAGAGCAGCAGCGGAACAGCGGAGACAAGCTAGAAAGGACCGTGAAATAAAACCTTCACATGAAGCAAACATTCCCTGCCCACACTGTCCAAGATCTTGCCAGGCCCGCATCGGGCTCTTCAGTCACCTTCGTACCCATAGACTAACATAACATATTCTTAAATAATTGGATGAACAGAGTGGTCTTCATCACCCGTGATGGACGAACAACCAACCATCCTTTCAATAGCTCATGTATTTTTAGCATTATTTAAGCATACAACATTAGCGAGGTAAAATAATAATATACATTTGTAACATCCAGACATAATCAAATTTAAGGAACCAAAAAAATATGTATTAATTAAAATAAATTTTAAAAAATTAATACCTTAAAAAAAAACACAAAAGAAAAAAAAGCAAAAACACACAAAACGTGCAAACAAACACAATCTAAACCATTCATACATAAAATTAGACATAATTTAAAACGTAATCAGATTATGGTGGCATATAATAAGAACTCGTGACATTTTGGAAATCTGCTGAATGACCTGGGACTTCATGTGTTGTCAGCGCGTGCGGGAAATGTTCCCACAGGTGAGCAGCTTTGAGTCCCAAGCAAATACTGCCACAGGGAGTGAATTGTTGACGCCTCCACTATACAAGATCCATCTTTA
Organism: Oreohelix idahoensis; assembly: GCA_024509875.1. Lineage (NCBI taxonomy): Eukaryota > Metazoa > Mollusca > Gastropoda > Stylommatophora > Oreohelicidae > Oreohelix > Oreohelix idahoensis. Next base: position 9,143 of record JAMPIV010002011.1, read on the forward strand.
TGACATATGCTCCTTAGGGAGGTAAAGGGTATTGACTGATAGATGAGAATCGTACATATATGCCCGTCTTGCATTTTGCTATTCCTCTTACTCATCGTTTATTGCTAGTTATCCAGACATTCTCCAAAATACTTAAGGTATTAGTTCAATAGCGATGCAACATTATAAGTAGTATAAAAGCATACATTTACAGTATCTGATTACAATTAAGAAGTAAGGTATATTCAAATGAAAAACTAGATCATCAGACCCTCTATACAGTATATTAGATAATAATTCGAAACATAATCCCTTAGGGCGGCATATAATCCGCACTCATAATGTATTTGAACAGTCTACGATTATAGAAGGAAGGAAGTGAGCCTTCTTTTTAGCTTATCGTTGGTTGTCCATGTCTCGCTGCCATATAGAAGAGTGCTGGTGACGCAGGCATTATTTAAGTGATATAATTGATTGAGTCTATAAATGTCAGGGTCGTTTCAGGTAATACATATCAAAGTTGTGTATAGTTTCATGAAAGTGAATGTGACCAATATGGACAAATCGTAAAAGAGAACACAGGTGACAACAGAAACGTCGTATTATCCATAAAAAAGAAAGATTCCTGTACAACAAGCTGTCGTCGTTTGTGAAAGGATGAAAATTCTTCATTGCTTCTTAGAGCCGATCCATTCATATGGAAGTGAATTATGGACAATCCGTAAGAGAACACAGGCGGCAACAGAGATGTCGAGTTATAAATTAATGTGAAGGATATCACTGACAGATGAAATCACAAATAAGGATGATTTGACAGAGGTCAATGGACAAAGGAAGGTTATTATTACATGTCAGAAATGCGTGCATTTGATTTTTAAATGAATTACTTATTATGAGAACATGCGCATCATCATAGCGGGTAGACGCTGGAATTGTAGTGGCCACATTTTCAGAAGAGACCCTGACACAATCACCAGAACTGCTATGCTATGAACTCTAGAAGGAACGCGAAAGCAAGGACGGTCAAAAGCCATCTAGCGGAGAATGTGTAGGCAGAGATGTTAACTCTTTCAGTCCCAAGCAAAAAAGTTGGTTTGGCCCAAGCAAAAATGGCCACCCCGGTGCATTTTTAAATAAATATCTCAAAACAAAAACCCGTTCACTCTTAAACACATGCGGTATTTAAAAGAATGTACTTGCAGTCGGAAATGACGTTTTGGGGGGTTTGTGTGTAGTTATAATTAGAAATAGTCTCAAACAGAGGCACATATACTAAACGCTTTATAAAGTTCATTGGGCCAAGCGCGTCTAACCCCTGAGGATATATAAAGTCGATTGGGACTTAAAGAGTTAAGCATAAACCAGAGCTGGGGTACCAGAGGATGGCTGTAGACCGAGTAAAGCGGAGAAGTTTATGCTGCCGTACATGACACCCTTAGGAACATTATAGAGCAGTGCTCAGAATGGCTCAGACAGCTGTACATTAATTTCGTTAATTCTGAAAAGGCTTTTGACAGTATACATATGGGCAGTTTATGGAAAATATTGAGGGCTTATGGAATTCCAAGCTGTATAGTGTCAATCATAAAAAGCCTCTATGCCAACGTTACGTGTAGCGTTGGGCAAAGGAACCTAACCTTTGAGGCAGAAGAGGCAGTACTGAGAAATGAACAAAGCGCAGTATACAAAATAACTAAATCATCAGCTGAAAACGAGGTGCAAACAATACTACATTAGTAAGAGATAAGCAGCGAAATCTCATCACGACATCAGAGGGACAGGAAACAAGATGGGCGGAGCATTTCAGAGAAACTCTGAACAAGGAACCACCAGAGACACAATTGAATGTTCCTGAGGCTGAAAATGATTTAGATGTTAATACAGACATTCCACGAACAGAAGAAATCACCACAGCAATCACATGGTCAAAGGACATAAAAGATCCTGGTCATGCTAACATAAATGCAAAGCTATTTAAGACAGACCCTGAGCTAGCAGCAGAACTATTAGAACCACTATTTGCACAGGTCTGGAAAACAGGGACAACACCAACGGAGTGGAACAAAGGAATAATTGTCAAATTGTCCAAGAAGGGAGATCTTGCAGACTGCAATAATTGGAGAGGAATAACTCTTCTCTCAGTTCCCAGCAAAATACTAGGCAGGATAATTATACAGAGAATTTCAAAAGCAGTAGACCACAAACTGAGAAAAGAACAAGCAGGATTTAGAAAGAACAGAAGATGTGTAGATCATATATTTACCCTCAGGAACATTATAGAGCAGTGCTCAGAATGGTACAGACAGCTGTTCATTAATTTCGTTGATTTTGAAAAGGCTTTTGACAGTATACATAGGGACAGTTTATGGAAAATACTGAGGGCTTATGGAATTCCAAGCTGCATAGTGTCAATCATAAAAAAACCTCTATGCCAACTTTACGTGTAGCGTTGGGCAAAGCAACCTAACCTTTGAGGTAAAGACAGGAGTACGACAGGGATGCTCCTTATCAACCACTCTATAACCCTGAGCCCATATCAGTAAGGAATCAGCAACTGGAACAGACAGAAACCTTCACATACCTAGGATGCATAGTAACACCAGACGGCGGAGCAAGCAAAGACATCAACAGCAGAATGAACAAAGCAAGAACAGCCTTTTTTAGTCTAAACAACAACTTGAAGTCCTCTCAGTACAGCACAAGCACAAAATTAAGATTATATCAGAGTGTGTGTGTAAAGTTTCTTTTCTTCTTTCCACTCTAATGAAGTGTCAGTCTGTATGCTCTGTAAGGAAGAGTGGTGTGTTGTTGAGACCAGGCATGCCCCCAGTCTACCCAGCTGTAAATGGGTAACTCACCCTGAGCTAGGGAAGGCAAAGGCTCCAGGGGAAGCAGGCCCCAAACTTGGTCACTCCAACCGACGCAGGATGGTGTATGTATGAAGTAGAAGTGTAGAGTGTGATTACCGCGAATGGTGTACTGTTCGTGTGCTGACCAATATAACCACTCATACACATGTGTCTACAAGGCACCAATGCAGACTGCTGGAATCTTTGTTTACTCAATTTATTCAGACGTACACACTGGGACATACGAGTACATCATGGTATGTTGACATATCAATTTGTAGGTATACATAGCAGATCTGAAGTCATGACACATTCAGAAATAATGGGCAGTACATCAAAAGTTCAATGTCATGATATATTATGGCCGCATTCCCCTATCTGACTAAACGCGTCAGTGAAGGCAGATCGGTAAATAACTAAGGTTACTTGACGTCCATAGTTTGTAGCATATATTATGAAACCACGAAAGAGGGGGTTTCTAGCAAGATTGAGATCTCCCTGTCACTGTCCGATAATAGGATAAATAATCTGTTCTCTTGGCAGTGATCAAAACATATGATGACCGAAATCTAACATGGCCGCCTCCCTGAGTTGTCGTTCACTCATTCATAGGAAGGAGAATATAAGCCAGAGTTAATTTATAATGGGTATATAAATGATTTCATAAATGTTCCCATACAGCTCTACGATGATCAGGTTAATTCACGTAGCCATAACCGCTGTAGGAAAGTCTGTCATCTTTGTCGATACAAAACACGACCCTAGCGATACGAAGCACAATGTTCCATCTAGGTCGAATCGACATGAGATCATCAAAATAGGGTCTGGCAATACATGGAGTCCGAATTATACATTGTACCGTACCTTAGGAGAGTCTCTAACATAAACTATAGTAGAGATACCATCTCCTTTAGAAGAAAACCACTTCCTGAATTATATTTCCTTAAGAATCTACCAGCCCTTTGAAAAGTGCGTACCCGCCATTATCACGGTACATCGGAACTCATCACGACTTGTCAAGACAACTCATACTTCCGCTAGACCGGAATAATAAGAATCTAGTCCCGCCTACCCATCCAAAATATACAATATAGGACTGATTCTACTTGTACTAATAATATGTAATACATATGAATTCAGGCCATAAACACAATAAGCAAATTAATATATTTTCTGGCCCTAAAAAATAAGTACAAACGTAAGAGCAATCCATGCGCCGGATCAATATCAAGAACGATTACTCCTATAATCAAAAGTGTGAATCAAACATGGATTCTCTCGCTTTTACCATAGACAGCATTTTCATACACAAATGAATGAATGTCTATATTTTTTCCCATATTAAATAGCCATATCGATTTTTGTAATATGTGCGTCAAAATATGCACGCAACAGATTACCACACCCCTCGGGAAAAAAAAAATGTTCCATTTTTTTTTTTTTTTGAAATACATCTCGGAGCAACATCCAATCGCCTCACCACCCACCAATAACAATGCGCAGACAATAAGCATAAGTTTTATGACCTTAGAGAAAGTACTTCTCTAAGTATAAATATTTCCAGAGAGGCGTCACCAACGCATACTACAATATTAGCAATGACACAATTTCCACATTAGTTTTATACATAAATTTCATCTAAGATATCTTAACATCATGATCATCAAAGACGAAAAACATTGAAAGATCAGCGGTGAATAAATATCAATGAACCGCTAAGTAGTGTTACAATCAATATATGATATATTACATATGTGTACACATTTCAACATAGAAACAACTGTATCAAAGTTGTATAACAGTTATGAATCATGTGGGCATCTAGACAAAATATCTGCCATCACATTTTCTGACCCACGGATAGCTCGCACCGAAAAATGAAATGGCTGTAGAGCAATCGCGTATCGCGTTGATCTCGCGCTCTTCAGATTTTTACTCTGAATAGCCGTAAGAGCTTTCTGGTCAGTTTCCACAATGAAATGCGCGCCCAGAAGAAATCTTTGCAGTTTAAGGATTGACCAAACCATAGCCAATAATTCACGGTCTAGGACCGAGTAATTCTTCTCTGCGGCATTTAATTTCCGAGAAATATACATCACAGGATGCAGAGTTCCAGAGTACTCTTGCATTAGTGCAGCTCCAATCCCGGTGGATGAAGCGTCACTACGAAGAATAAATGTCTTATCCTTAGAAGGCAATACTAGGATAGGTGAAGTAGAAAACATAGTTTTAACCTTATCCAAAGAGGATTGACATTCTTGAGTCCAATGGACTACATTAGGAGACCCTTTCTTTAGCAAGGAAGAAAGAGGTGACATAATGGAGGACAGATTCGGGATGAATCGTCCATAAAATTGTATTAGACCTAAGAGACTTCGTACTTGCTTTTTAGTCTTAGGAATAGAAATGTTAAGTATCTTACTTGTATTATGGTCTTCTGTTTTTAGGAACCCATGACCAACACGGTGTCCTAAGAAAGATATTTCGCTAAAACCAATACATGCTTTCGATGGTTTCGCTGTCAGGTTATGCTCGCGTAAGATAGACAATAGTTCATTTATACCATTATAGTGATCGTTCCAAGTATCACTGAAAAGACAGATGTCATCAAGATACGCAATGACATCTGAGCGATGAGATAGGATTCGACGCATCATGCGTACAAATGTTGCAGGGGCGTTCATAAGACCGAAAGGCATGAAATTCCATTGGAATAGACCCCTAGGCGTCGAAAAAGCAGTAAACGGTTTGGCGTGTTCGGATAGTGGAACTTGCCAATATCCCTTAGACAAATCGAGTTTAGTAAAGAAGTGAGAATTCGATAGTCTCGTAAGTAGCTCTTCTAGTAAAGGCATAGGTTCAGCATCGAATTTAGTCACTTGATTCAATTTGCGATAATCCACGCAAAGACGTATGTTATTGTCTTTTTTTCGTACTATAACCATCGGCGAAGAATATGCTGATGTGGATGGTTCAATAATTTTTAACTCTATCATCTCATCTAACTCTTTCTCTACCTGTGCTTGAAAATGTATCGGGATAGGATACGGTCTGACTCTTATAGGACTATGGTCAGTAAGAATAATGTCATGTTGAATGACATCAGTTTGACCAGGAATGTCAGTAAGGACATCCTGAAATTGTTCTAACATAGTAGAAACTTGTTTCTGCTCTCCTGGAGATAATTCTGGAGAAATTGCAACATCTTTCCATGATTCATTAGAGTGAAGAGGAATCATTGGAAAAGGTAAATTTACATCCGAGAAACTCGTTTCCTCATCCTGTATTACTGACAGAGATGAGTACTGTCCATGTTGGACTGGAAAATCGTCCGTTGCCTGGAAAACAGGTTGTAAATAATCAGGACGTTCATGGAATTCCGTGAGCATGTTGATGTGGAAGGTTTTACGCTTCCCGTCAATATCGACGATATAGTCAACATCGGAAACTTTTGATATTATATCGTACGGACCTTTCCAAGAAATGAGAAGTCTATTTTCCCTACAAGGTAGCAAGACAAATGCTTTGTCACCTGGACAAAGTTGTCGCAAACATCTCTTTTTATTGGCAAATTCCCTTGCCTTCTGTTTCGCAAATTCAGAAGAAGCAGTTGCCAATTTGCATGCTTCAATAATCTTGTGTCTAAGTGCGATGACATATTCATAAGAGGATTTTGTGTCATCGACAATATTATCAGCAGTTATAAGATCATGAAGTAAGGACATAGGACCTCGCGGTTTCGCGCCAAAGACAAGTTCAAAGGGAGAAAATCCTGTATGTTCGTTGGCGACCTCTCTATATGCAAAGAGAGCCGCGGGTAAAACCCTATCCCAATCCTGAGGATGATCTTCTGTTATCTTACCTAGTAGGTTTTTCAGAGTTCTATTCAAACGTTCCACCATCCCATTGGACATAGGATGATAAATACTACTCAGCGATCTCTCTATCTTCAGAGTCGACATTACTTGAGACATGGTATCCGATATGAGTTGGGTACCATGGTCGGATAATATTTCTGCTGGAAACCCCAGACGAGAAAATATTAACCAAAGAGCATCTGCGACATCAGCAGTAGTTATGCTCTTTAGAGGAACAGCCTCCGGCCAACGTGTGCACATATCAACACACGTCAAAATAAATTGGTGTCCTCTAGCAGACTTTATCTTAAATGGACCAATGATGTCTATCGCCATTTTTTGAAATGGCCGAATGGGAATGTCTGCAGCCTGAATAGGTGCATCATGGCGTGGACCTCTGGATTTAATCTCTTGACATACTTTACAAGATCGACAATAGATTCGTATGTCCTTTTTCACAGCAGGCCAAAAGAAAGATTGAAGAACTCTAGCTTTAGTACGGGAAAAACCCATATGTCCAGCACACTGCGAATCATGAGCGTGCTGTAAGATTTTAACTCTCATATTTTTAGGCACAAGGATTTGAGAATGAATGGACTTAGCGGAGTCTTGTACCATACGTACAAGTACGCCATTCTTCATCGTAATCCAAGATTTACGATTTGTATCCTTATTCGGATCACCTTTTGTTGCCAGAGTAAAGAATTTCTTTAGAGTAGGATCATCTTCCTGCTGTTTGATAAAGGAATCGTGGGAAATCTCCAAGGGATCATCTTGGATCTGCGCATCATTATCTTCAGAATGTGAAGATTGTGGCATATTAAGAGCTTGAGCCCTAGTGATTACTGCATTAGCAGATTGCATATTAACATTTTCCCAATTAGAAATTTGCTGTGGAGTGCATTCTTTCACTCCATGAATGCGACCGATGATAAGATCAGCGATCGGATTCGGCAAGAGACATGCTTGCACCTCTCCTGTAAAGAAAGGCGTAGCAATATTGATAATGGCAGTGGAGTACTTCTCCAATGTGCCACCAAATGTTACACATTTGACTATATTGCCTGTAGCTCGAGAAGGATTTACGAGTGATTGCCTCACTCCAATGGTAGTGCACCCCGAATCGAAAAGAATTGATACCGGAGTACCATCTATTAGGCCCCTATTAAAGACAAGAGCACCCCTTCCATTATGCGCAATTGACGCATGGAGAGCGGGAAGCGGGTGACCGCAGCTTAAAGTAGACACTGTGGTTGGATCGAATAATGTTTTGCATTGCGAACACTCAGATGCTCTAGCAAAATCGAAAGCGGAATTTGCTACACTGTTGGAGTCTTTTTTATCATTATTCTGATTATCGGTGTCGTGGAACTCCTGTTGTGCAGAGTTAGCCTGGTAATAAGATTTACCATGTCTTTTGTTTTGTGATCTACCTCGGTTATAATTGTCTCTATAATTATTATTGCCTCTGTTATAACCCCTATTTGGGTTTGAATCATAATATTCATGATCATAATCATCACGCTCGTTATATTGAGTATCCCTGTAATATTGTTTCTGTTGTCTCCATGAAGCACTTGGGTAGTTCCTATAGCTACTCCCTTTCCGAGAATTTCTAACATTATGGGTACCCCTCGCGTGTCGAGGACTATCAGCCCGATTCCAGTTCTTCGAAGAAGAACCCTGATTTGAGTGGTTATCTTGGTTTTGATACTTATTCCAATTAACCTTTTTATCAAATTTATTTTTAGCTCCTTGGAATTTGTGTGAGTAATTCTGATTATATTCTGTTGCCGAAGCAACTGGCATACTCTCTTTAATGTTAGAGTTACTAAGAATCATGTCAGGGTGTGCCGTGGCATACTGGTCACAATATTCTTCCATTTGCTTTATTGTACCAGGTTTACGCTCATGTAAGAACTCTAGGAATGATTTATTTACAGAAGACATGACCTTGTCTCTTAGCAATAAATCCGTAAAACCATCAAATGTTTTCTCTGTTTTGGATAATTCAATCCATCGTGAAAGTGTAATTCGTGCTTTTGAGATGAAATCTGAGAATTCTACACCTACCTCAGGTCTCATTGTTTTAAACAAAAGACGGTAACCTTCCTCAGACAGCTGATATCTCTTTATCAAAGCTGCCCTAACAGCATCATAATTATCTTTGTCGGCCTCTTCAACAAAATATAAATTACTTAAGGGACTCCCCTTTTTAAGATTTTCAGACAACTGAAATTCACATACTGTGATTTGTCAACATTATGAGATCGACAAGGCCCGTTCAAAAGCAGCTTTTTCTCTCTTCAGCTTTCTCTATTCTGAATCTTCTCTGTTCTGCAGCAGCATCTAATTTTTCTGTTCTGCAGCAGCAGCAACTTCTAGTTTTTTCTGTTCTGCAGCAGCAACTTTCTAATTTTTTCTGTATGCTGCACTGCAGCTTCTAATTTTTTTCTGTTCTGCAGCATGGCATGTCAAGCAGCACTTCTAATTCTTTCTGTTCTCCCGCAGCTTCTAATTTCTTCTGTTTCTGCCTCAAAATCTCCTTTCCTCCACTTGCATCTGCAATTTCTTTAGTTCAGCAGCAGTATCAGCTTCTTTTTCTATAATCTTTTTTCTTCAGCCAGAGCTTTTTCTTTCTTCAGCAGCAGCTTTTTTTTCTTATATTTGCACAGTTTTCTCTTCAGCCAGAGCTTTTTTTCTTCTATTTGAAGTTTTCTCTCCTCAGCCGCAGCTTTTTTTTCCTCAGCAGCAGCTTTTCTTTCTTCAACAGCAGCAGCAGTTTTTTTCTCTTCTGCAGCTAATGCTTTGTCATATTGAGCAACAGCCCATTGTTCTAAGTCTTTTCCAGTCTTATCAAGAGATTTTCCTTGTGCAATGAAATAATCTAATGTAGACATATTGTCTTCTTAACATCAGAAACCTGAAAAAGTAAATAAATTACCCTATTTTCACTTTTTTAATGGGAGACAAGTCTATACCATAGACTTAGTCTTAGTCCAAACTTGTATGGTTTATAATAACCAATGATAACTTGAGTACCTGTGGACAACAATAACTGTATCTCAAATACTGTGGGGACAAGTGCCTAACAAAGGTCTTGTATACCTTCAATGTAATCAAAAGATCACTTGAGTGACCTTGGGAAAAAATATTTTCCCCTTTACCAATCACTTTTGGGAGACAAAGAAAGCCTTACAAAGGTCTTGTACCTCAAATGTAATAATCAAAGACAATCACCTTCGAGTAACTTGGATAACAATATTTCCTTTACCCCAATCACTTTTTGCCAGATGACAAGACTTAAAAAGGTACTTGTACACATGTTTTTATAACAAATAACAATCATTAAAGTTTGATCTGTAGCCCTATACTATCAGTGTATAACCACTACCCACGTCATATGTCAATCTAAAGACATTTAGACAAAGGACAAACAAGAAAAGACAATATGAAGCACATTTGCAGAGATTTCAAATTAAAATTAAATAGGTCTCCCCACTAAAAAAAAAATGATCACGAAGCAAACCGTGATGCCATCAACCCCATAATAAAATGCGACAAGACCAAATAACGCCCCTACGTGTATTAAACTACGGATACCCCCCCAGGTCTGTCAAAAAACTGAAATGCCCCAAAGCCCCCAAAGATGCCCCGCCCATAACCCCACCCCATACCCCCCCAAATCAACCCCCCCCCCTAAATTGGAACCCCGCCTCCTGCCCCACCCACAAATACAAATATGAAAAAAAGTAATCACACTCCCCAAATATTTGCAAACTATTCCCCATTGCTTAACCCAAATTTCCAACCAAGAAAATGCTGTACCATAATCCCAACCCCACTGTAACAAGACCAATATCACTACTATTTACCTGTTCTAGTCCCTCCCATACCATAACCACCAACATAAAAACCAGCCATAACACCATACATCCACAAGATAGCCACAAGTCAAGCATACCAAAAGCACATATAGCATACAACGTATAATTAGATGTACATGAGATGGAATCGTGTAGCCAGGTAATAGTCACAGTAAAATCAGGCACAGTTTTAAACATTTTAATACAATAATAACTTGCCACTTAATAAATTGAGTATAATAGATTTAATTCTAAACAACATATTACACTGTCAATTTTTTTCTCTGTTGAGCATATGAAGATCCAACGATGAACTATGCACTTTATGTTTTCTACACTTGATACCACTGTCCTGTGTAATACTGTCTGTACAGCGAAAAACTGTCAACAAGCGCTGACCTAGATACAGCATCCTATCGGTAATACAGGTCAAGCTGACATCGACTGTATAGCTGTCCTACTGGTGTTGATGTGTTCAAACAAATGTTCTTTCAGCTGTAAACTGTGATTCTCAACACAAAACTGCGTAAGCTGACCCAGGAATCTGGCTCGCCACTGTAAAGTTTCTTTTCTTCTTTCCACTCTGTAAAGTGTCAGTCTGTATGCTCTGTAAGGAAGAGTGGTGTGTTGTTGAGATCAGGCATGCTCCAGTCTACCCAGCTGTAAATGGGTAACTCACCCTAGTCCTGAGTTAGGGAAGGCAAAGGCTCCAGGGGAAGCAGGCCCTAAACTTGGTCACTCCAACCGACGCAGGATGGTGTATGTATGAAGTAGAAGTGTAGAGTGTGATTACCGCGAATGGTGTACTGTTCGTGTGCTGACCAATATAACCACTCATACACTTGTGTCTACAAGGCACCAATGCAGACTGCTGGAATCTTTGTTTACTCAATTTATTCAGACGTACACACTGGGACATACGAGTACATCATGGTATGTTGACATATCAATTTGTAGGTATACATAGCAGATCTGAAGTCATGACACATTCAGAAATAATGGGCAGTACATCAAAAGTTCAATGTCATGATACATTATGGCCGCATCCCCCTATCTGACTAAACGCGTCAGTGAAGGCAGATCGGTAAATAACTAAGTTACTTGACGTCCATAGTTTGTAGTATATATTATGAAACCACGAAAGAGGGGGTTTCTAGCAAGATTGAGATCTCCCTGTCACTGTCCGATAATAGGATAAATAATCTGTTCTCTTGGCAGTGATCAAAACATATGATGACCGAAATCTAACATGGCCGCCTCCCTGAGTTGTCGTTCACTCATTCATAGGAAGGAGAATATAAGCCAGAGTTAATTTATAATGGGTATATAAATGATTTCATAAATGTTCCCATACAGCTCTACGATGATCAGGTTAATTCACGTAGCCATAACCGCTGTAGGAAAGTCTGTCATCTTGTCGATACAAAACACGACCCTAGCGATACGAAGCACAATGTTCCATCTAGGTCGAATCGACATGAGATCATCAAAATAGGGTCTGGCAATACATGGAGTCCGAATTATACATTGTACCGTACCTTAGGAGAGTCTCTAACATAAACTATAGTAGAGATACCATCTCCTTTAGAAGAAAACCACTTCCTGAATCATATTTCCTTAAGAATCTACCAGCCCTTTGAAAAATGCGTACCCGCCATTATCACGGTACATCGGAACTCATCACGACTTGTCAAGACAACTCATACTTCCGCTAGACCGGAATAACAAGAATCTAGTCCCTCCTACCCATCCAAAATATACAATATAGGACTGATTCTACTTGTACTAATAATATGTAATACATATGAATTCAGGCCATAAACACAATAAGCAAATTAATATATTTTTTCGCCCTAAAAAATAAGTACAAACGTAAGCGCAATATCCTTGCGCCGGATCAATATCCAGAACGATTAAAATTCTCCGAATCTTTGGGCCTAATACATCAACAACCGAGATCAGCCTGACTCGGAGCAAGCAAGAGGAACATAACACACCATCATAGCTGAGCAAACGCTGGAGCTGGGATTGGCCCATTGTCCTCAGAAGAGACCCTGAAGCCATTACCTATAACATCTATGCTAAGGACCCCCTGAAGAGAAAACGAAAGAAGAACCGACCAAAAACAACTTGACTGAGGATCCCCTGTGGAGACTGAGATGCAAAAGAATTACCCCCCCCCCCAGAGTATTGGGGCCACTGTTAAGCGAAGGGATGGGCCCACCGACCGATCAAAAGTGGGAAATCAATTTGTTGTTGCCCCTATATGTACGCCACCAGTCGTGGATGGCCACTAGACATGCTTTGAACACGGTTGGCCGGCTAAGGAAAGAAAGAAAAAGAAAGAAGAAGAAGATGTTGGGAATACATTGTGACCTTGGACAAAAATGACACAGAAAGGTAATAGAGAATGATGAAGAGTAGACGACATTATATAATGGTAAGTACACGATGACTAGAGGAAGAAAAATACGCAATACAATTTATAAACAGAAAAAAAAACTGATAGTTGCAGAAACACATGGCCACCTAATTGTAACTAATATCGTTTCTTGACGTGTTTTTGTGGCTTAAAGTAGTAGCCGTTATTCCATGCACAACCTCCCTAGCAATGCTTTTATGACGTGATTGATAGTTACAGTGTGTACAAATTATTTGCTCCCTTTTCGGATCCTGGGAATACAAGGGATGTCATAAAATACGATGGAGAAGAATATAAGTGAAGTACATAAAATATATGACGATTGTTTTACGTGATGTTTTTTAAGTCATTAATCTTTGCTTGGGGACCTTGTTCCGAAAAACTGATGTTCCAAAACCTGGCAATCCAACCAAACACAAAACCTAAATTTATTTCCAAAATATACACAATGAAAATCTTTTAATCTTGGAATTGTAGAAAATAGACTGGAATGTGAAAAAATGCTATGGACACATAATGGGTCCAATGTAAAGAACAACCGAAAATTGACTAGGAAACCCCAAAAACAACCAGAACAGTCCCCCTTGGCTTCCTAGAAAATCTGAAAACGGTAATTAAGAAGAAAGAGGAACCGGAACATGGGAAAGAAGGAAAACGCGGAGAAAAAATTAACCTGGAGAGACCAGAAAGATAAAAAAAAAGGAAATAAAGGAAGTAACCATGGACCCAGACTTTGGAGATTTGGTATGGCCCTATTTTCAGAGTCAGGGCAACCACCTTGGGCAATGGGTTTTTGTATTCATTATCTAAACCCTCTACTTCCCTTTCCAATAGCTTCTCTGTTTTTACACTACCATTTTTTCCATTGACATTATTGTTATAAAAAATTGTGGGTTTTTCCATTGAGTGAAACCCCCCTCCCTAAATGACAATTTTTTTGAAGAAAAGGTCCCCCCCCCCCCCCCATGTCATGATTAATATTAAACATTCATCAAATCATCATTTTTCTTTTCCCGCATTTCTTATGGAGCACGGGGAGCCCATCACTGTAGCTTAGCTTCCCCTTGCAGGGAAAAAACCTGCTCCTCAAACTATTCACGTGGCTCTTGAAGCGGTGAAATCTGTAATAAATTTAGTTTGTCTTTTGTTTTGATGAGGTTGTACAGCCCCTCATATTTTGTCGCCTTCTACGACATGCCCTGAGAGGAGCAGTAAGTAAGCATATTCTTTCTTCGTTTTGTCTGTCGTTTTAGAGAGGCCCCCCCCCTCCAGAAAAAAACTAAAATACAGGGGCCCCATGAGGATAGTTCACACTAGCAGATAGATTGGGCAGTCCACAGGTAGAGATCGAAGATGTTTTATTTAGAGACTTCTCCATATACACCTTTAGGGCTCCCAACAATAAAAAGGGAGAGGTGTGAGCAGTTTTTTTGCCCGTTCCCCCCCGTTGCCTCTTTTCCTTCTCTAACTCGCCCAAGAAAAGTCCACCCATACCAGGTTACACTCTTACCCATTTACAGCTTCCTGGGTAGACTGGAAGCTCGTGTCGATACCCGTAACCGAAATCGAAACCCAGCATCTCCTCTGCCGCGAGAGAGCAGCCCTCTAACAACCTCGTTTCCACTCCGACGATCAAAAATTGGCGTGGGGCTCGCCTGGGTTGCATATAACAAAGAAAATTAATGACTTCAACAAAGGACAATATATCAAAATAAAAGTGGGTGCTTTTTTATTTTAAAAGTTTTTTTTTGATTGTCATAATTTTAAACTTTTTTAAAATTTTTATTCCCCAAGTTGATGAATTAAAAAACTGAGGTGGTCTAAAAAATAAATAACGTGCAAATCGTAATTTCTACATTTTCTTTAGAGTGGTAATCATTATAGCAGTACCTATCTGTCATTCATTCATTGTCATAACCATTGGACGGCACTCCTCAAAGGAGCATAAGGCCTTCAACACAACACATGCCAAGTACTAATTGTCACGTGCCATATCTCAAGTCTTCTTTCCACGTTCTTCTCTCATCATTTTCACCTCTGTTTCCAGCTCTCTTCTCCATGTGCTTCTTGGTCTACCTCTGCCTCTCTTGACCTGGGGGTTCCAGAACAAGGACTGCCTTGTAATGCTATCAACAGGTTTTCCTCAGTGTGTGTCCTATCCATCGCCATCATCTTCTTCTCACATCTTGTTCCACTGGCACTTGTCTAGTTCTTGTCATCTGTTCCACGTTGGCAACCTTGTCATACCATTTTAATCCCTCTATTCTACGCAAGCACCCATTTATGAAAGTCTGCAGCTTTTTTGTTGTTGTCTTTGTTGTTCTCCATGTCTCAGAGCCATACAATAGGATTGACTTCACATTTGAGTTGAAGATTCTTATTTTCGTGTTGGATCCGATTTCTCTTGATCTCCATATATTTCCCAATGCAATGAAAGCTCCTATTGCTTTTTGTATTCTTATTTTGATATCACTGTCTGTCCCTCCAACTTTGTCTATATTGCTGCCAAGATATGTGTACGATTCTACATCTTGTATTGGTGCTTTTTCGAGTTCAACCTTGTTATCATTTCTTGCATTTATTCTCATACTCTTTGTCTTTTCCCTGTGTATTTTCAGACCCACTTGTTGTAACCTCTCATCGAGTGTTTTCAATTTGTCCTGCATCTGATTACGGTTATGGACAGAAGAGCCAAGTCATCAGCAAAATCCAGATCATCCAACTGCTTAGTCAGAGTCCACTGGATTCCATTTCTGTTGTGTGTTGTCGATGTTCTCGTAACCCAGTCTATTGCTAGTAAGAAAAGAAATGGAGACAAGAGGCATCCCTGTCGCACTCCTGTTCTTATCCCAAACGGTTCTGTAAGCTGTCCTTCATGAAGAACTCTGCATGTCATGTCTTCATATGTTTTCTTTATTAAATTAATGATCTTCAGGGGAACTCCATAATGCCTCATCAATTTCCAAAGTGATTCTCTGTCTACACTGTCAAATGCCTTTTCGTAGTCCACAAATCCGATGTATAGTGGTGAATTCCATTCCAGACTTTGTTCAACTATTATTCTCAAAGTGGCTATCTGGTCTGTACAGGATCTGTTTTGTCGAAAACCTGCTTGTTCATCTCTCAGTTTCTTGTCTATGGACTCTTTTAATCTTCAAGGATAATCCTGTTTAATACTTTTCCTGGCACTGAGAGTAACATTATTCCTCTATAATTTGTGCACTCTTGTAAATTTCCCTTCTTAGGCAACTTAACCAGATATCCTTCCTTCCATTCTGCTGGTATCTCTTCCTTTTCCCAGACTTTACCAAGTAATTTATATAACATCTCTGTAGCCGTGTCGATATCTGCTTTGATGGCCTCTGCTGGAATGCCATCAGGTCCAGACGCTTTTCCCTCTCTTAGAAGCTTTATGGCTTTCCCTATTTCCTCCTTCGTTGGTCGTTCACCGTTAATTTGTAGCTCTTCTTCTGCTGGCTTCTTGTGCTGGATGTCCGGGGAGGGTTTTGTGGAGCTGGTCTATTGAGAAGGTCCTCCAAAATATTCTGTCCACCTCTTCATTTGCTCTTGTATATTGCTGATCGCAGTTTTCCATTCTCGTCTTTTATGATAAGCAACTTGTTTGCTTGTATTTCCCCGTTAGCTTCTTGTGCTGTGTTATACAGCTCTCTCATATTCCCTTTGGCTGCAGCATCTTCTGCCTCTCTTGCCAACTCCTCAATATACTTCCTCTTGTCTCTTTTGATACTTCTTTTTACTTCTTTGGTTTGCTTCTAGTGTACACTTCTTGAGCCTTGGCTTTGGAACTTCTGGTTTTGCTGTGTGTTTAAATCTGCTTTCTGTTTTTGTCTTTCCTTTTACAATAGTTCTTCTGTATTCTCTAACATCTTCCAGCTGTTGGAGCACTTTGGAATTTGTGGATGTATGTGACCGCAAATTTTGTCTCTTTTT
>JAMPIV010002012.1:0-285388 GCA_024509875.1 Oreohelix idahoensis
CTTTCCCAAATGCAGGGCAGTTCTGTCTTCCGCCATTGTGAGGATATTTCCTTCCACAACATTTGCAATTTGTATATGATTCTTTCTTGGATTTAGATCTGGACGCATGAAACCTTGGTTTCTGTCTGCTTTGTTTGTCAGCTAGTGTGACTGAATCTTGGGTTCTAGACTTAGAATTCTTAACTTGCAGTTTGTTGACAGTGTTCTCCTCTTTCTTCTCTATGTGTGTGGCCTTTTTTTTCTACAATTTCTAACGTTCTGCCAATTTGTAGTACCTCATCCAATGTAATGGATTTTTCACTTTGAAGAATCCTTCTTCTTAATTTGGATGATGTGAATGTCTGTATGACATGATTTCTAATTTCATCATCTTGATTCTGAAATTGGCAGTGTTTTACAAGTTGGCGTAACCTCGTGACGTACTGGTCTAAACTTTCTTCACCGTTTTGAATGGTCTGTCTGAACTTGAACTGTTCATACATTGTATTCTTCTTTGGGATGAAATACGAGTTCAGCTTCTGCTTCACCTTGTCGTAATCATCACTTGTCTCTGCCATAGTCTGGTAGATATCATATACATCTTCTCCGGCATAGTGCAATAGTAAACACTGTTTGTGTTTGACATCTTTGACCTCAAATTCCGCCAGACAGTTTTCAAAACGGCTTACCCATTTGGTGATCATACTGAAATAACGTAATGGGTAACATCCTCGTCGCCATTTGTGGTGTTCTATCTTAGTCCTATAAATGAAATAATAATAGACTCTTGTCGTTCTTAACATTTATTACACATAGAGTTACAAACACGTTTAACATCTCACAATGGCCATTCTTCCAAGTCCCGTAACTCTCTTGTCATATCTAAATATAGGACACTACATTCGGTACATAAGCAAATTGACACATACGTGACTCAGTACCCGTGTGTTACTGGGGCCCGAAATGGGAGCAAAGAATAGTAACACTGTACCCTACCAAGCATGTCGTAAAAAGCGACTAAGGAGGGTTGGGCATGGAGCTGGTTACCCCATCCTGTAAAAAACTTTTTACCACAAATACTTCAACAAACATGGACAAGTCAAATACAGAATATAAATCAACGCAGCTGCCCAAGACAGAAGAAGGTCCTCTGGAAAGGAGGCGCATGAAGCAACCCAGAGAAAGCCGAAAGGAGTCTGGGTTGCTGACTAACCTTTTTTCGTCTAGGAAAATCTCCAAGATTGGCACCTGGAATGTTCGCACTCTACACATGGAGAAGAGAGCTGGATACAGAAGTGAAAATGATGAGGAAAACATGGAAAGAACTTGGGCGGATGGCACAGGACAGGAAGACTTGGCATGTGTTTGTTGAAGGCCTATGCTCCTCAGGGAGCTAAAGGGTATTGATTGATTGATTGTGACTCAGTACAGTGTGAATCAGCATCAAATGACTGGATACTATGAAAAGAGGACCACTGCTACTTACCTCTCATCTGCACAAAAGGCAACCATGTTTGGAACTGGTACGCCTGCCTTATGCACCGCAGACATCACTCGGAACTCTCTATCAACAGCATGGGCTGAGGGAAGCAGTTTTCCTGGCTGAGAAGAATATGTTCACAAAAACTATTAAAAGGTCTTTTTGTGTCCAATTATGGGTCATCTACAGTCCAACTATAGATCATTGACTACCCAATGAAAGGACACTCACTGTCCAATTATAGGTCAAATGTTGTCCCTTCAGAAGTTATTTGTTGTATAAAATACAGAATCAGACCTAAAGGTCTTTTATATTTGGAGATGCGCCCTAATATAACCGACTAGGTTTGGCGCCTACCCAAAACTTTATTTAAAAAAGAAAAAAAAATTTGTTATACATCATTTGCTATCCTTTACAGGTCATTCACTGCTCATATAGTAGGTCATATAGTGCCCATTTAATGGTAATTTAAATATTCTGTTGACAATCAATCAATACTCTTTAGCTCCCCAAGGAGCATAGGCCTTCAACAAACACATGCCAAGTCTTCCTGTCCCATGCCATCATCTCAAGTTCTTTCCATGTTTTCCTCATCATTTTCCCCTTTGTATCCAGCTCTTCTCCATGTGTTTTTTGGTCCACCTCTGCCTCTCTTTCCATGTGGATTCCAGAACAGATGAATCCTCTCATATGTCCACCCCTGTTGGTCTTACGTTTGATGTCAAATTCCAGCAGTCTTAGCATTGATTGCAGTTAAAAAAAAAAAGAAGGATCCCTTTACACGCTGCCTATTGAGGCATATTGGGAGTATGGTGTTACTCATATTTTCTTGACCATTGGCACACTAGGGGTGATGTGGCCAGCATCCCGCCGGCCACCTTAACCTTCCTAGAGTTACTCTGGTACCCAATTCATGAGGCTGGGTCAACCCTAGAGCCGTTTGTGGTCTAAAAAATTCCACCTCAACTGGGGATCGAACCATGGTGGACCACCGAACTAGGAAGCCAGTGCACTAGCCACTGCGCTACCGCAACTCCCAATCGATTGCAGTGTCATTCTCTAACAGGCGATCATTATTCAAATGTCTTCGCCAGGGCTCGAGTTAATCCAGTCCAAATCCCAGTTGACGAAAGATCTTCAAATGTCCTCGCCCGGTTTTGATCCTGGATCACCCGGTCGCCAGCACAGTTTGGTAACCACTACACCAGCGTGCCTCCCATCCTTTGTTGTGATGCCTATCAATTTTATTCCTAATCGTCTTCATAGTCTTGTGTAGATGTTCTGGTAATTGTTTCCAGTAACAAAATACATGGCCTGTTTAGTTCTCAGGTGTCTCTGAGGAAACAAAGTCCCTCGAGCATGTCATAAAAGATGATAAATATGAGGTTGTGCATGAGGCTGGCAACCTCCTCATGTAAAACAGAGACCACTGCTGCAAGAGTCTGTGCTTTGGTCTAGGCTTTGTCATGAGGGCCCATTTGCAGTGGTAGCTCCACACTTCCTAAGAAGTGAAAAAAGGACACAATAATGATGATGATGAATAACAAAATACAAATCCCAACAATGTAAAAAAATACAATAAATAAATAAAACCAAAGTCAAATTGTAATGGGTCTATCTGGATCACTCCTATATGGCAGCGAGACATGGACAACCTTTGCTTAAGCAAGAAAGAAGGCTCAATATCTTCCATCTACAGTGTCTACGCCACATACTTTGTATTTTGTGTAAGGACAAAGTGACAAATGTCAAGGTGCTGTCACGTGCTGGCCTTCAAAGCATGTATACACTGCTTAGACAGTGCAGTCTACGCTGGCTTGGCCATATCCCAAAAGATTTCTATGGGCAACTGGCAGATGGCAAAAGAACAGTTGGCTGACTGCAGCTGAGGTTCAAAGATGTGTGCAAGAGAGAAATGAGGGCACTGGATATAAATCTAGCAGCCTAGGAGGATGAAGCTGCTATCGCACAAGTGGCAATGCTCCCTAGGGCGCCACCTCAGACTGGGTGAAAAGAAGCTCTAACAACAAACAGAATAGAAAAGAAAATGCTGAAAGGACCATCAGGAATATAAGCAGCTGAGGGCTGTCACCTCTGAGACACATTCCCATAGTCAGTTATAACTGAAGGAGCTATTATTATATTATTTGGGTCATGATTCCTGTGGTAAAGTGGGATGTTATAAATATTTATAGGGGACTTAGTGTACTGACTGAGATCAGCTGTGAAGGTATCTGTATCTATTAAGTGTGGTGTATTACAGATGACCTTACTTGCTACCACATTTATACCTCAGTCAGAATTATTCTGGAATATTGTGATGACTACGTTAAATGTCTAGGGTTATGAAAATGATGAAGTGTAAGTCACAACAACAACAGACAGATAAACAATTTAATTTATTTCACAACACTTTACAACACTGTGACACTCACACACATATAACACTCTATAAGACTATCTTAAGTGAGTCAAGTGTTTAAGTTTAAAAATATATGTATTAATTCTTTCAATAATGGGTATCCTGATTCAACTACACAGTGAACCAGGAATCACAATCAAATGTAATTACAAGTAGTATGTACACAGTTTATATATATGAACTTTGTATTGACATATTTTATTATTATTATTCTATGTGTGTAATTTGTGCAGTAGTAATATGAGGTAATACTGGTTTTGTTCAAGCCTGGTTGTTGTTTTTCATCATGACTTCAAGTGTTTGATTATCGTGGAAATAGTATTGGGAAAAGTTCACAGTTCCTGTCATTTGAACCAATTAATTGTCCCTCTGTGTTTAATAAAATGTCAATTTTTGAGGGGGCACATAATGTTGAGCTACTCTGGCCACAGAAGCTTATCTTTTGTGATGGCGGCAGGAAAAGACTCCTCTGCTCGATTGCTTCACTATGTTCTGGAGACACCTCACTGGTCGCTATCTGGACCAAGGAGTATGCTGTCAGCCTCTGGATTCAGCAAAACTCAGACCAGGTGCTGCTTCAGTAACTTAGGACCACAGTCCCTGAAACAAGAAGGTTGTACCTCCTACTTCAGATCTAATTTATAATCTATTTCCACACTGAACACAATACATAACAAACACTGAGTTCAGAGCGGTAGGCCAACTGCTAGCTTCATCTGAAACAATTTACACCAGTATACTCCTCCCTAATGGTTACTACGCCTCTGCAATTCCAGCATTATTTCCTTCTAGTCAATAAGATAGGTGTCAGTGTACTATTTGGCAATTCCATGCCGTTTTCTTTTCTCCGACATGTTCTGTTCAGGTTGGAGCACTATCTAGGCCTTGCCTCATGTTTGCTACTGAACCACGCACATATACAGACATAAATTATCAATTTACATTCAATTTTCATTAAAAAGATATCGAATACGTCAAGCTTACCACAATTCATGGAAATAATACACAGATACGTTGACTGGCGATGAATATGGCACAAATTCCGATCTGCCTCTGTCCCAGACTTTTATTTAGAAAAATATGATCTGGATCTCAACGCACTGTTTCTTAGTAAATTTATTTTAAAATGTGGCACTGAAATGACGCTCTTAATTGACTATATTGGCGGGTCTAACCAATCGGGCCATGTTTACACAGCTTTTCAAAAAAAAGTACCCTTACTACCGTTTCCCCTAACAACAAAGAATTAGTATTTGTAGTCCGACTAATCGTGTTTAGCCTTACATTTACTTCTATCCAATCAAATAGGATTTTACATGGTGGCCCATTTCCCGTAAAATAGTGGTTTCAAAACATGCAACTGTGCGATTATTTTTTGGTGTTGTCTGACACCCTCACTATTTTCTTTTGGCTATAATTTGTTAATTCCTAGACTATTTGCGTAACACTTAACATATTCTTTGTCAGCAAGTCCTAAGGAACCCAAATATATAAGTTTAATGGGGCTAAGGGGCTGCGTTCAAAATATGCATTTTCTTCTACCTCCCGTTCACTTCGATACGATGTGGTGTCTGGGTACTGTCAGGCTTTCAGACATAAAACAGTATAATGTCATGTTTCCTAATAAGCGTTTTTCAGGTTTTTAAACCTAACTCTCGTATTCTTCTTCTTCCGTCCTTAGCCAAAGACCGTCAAAGCAGTCAGTGGCCATTACGCCTAGTGGCGTCTTAAGGGCAACAACGAATAGGTTTTCTTAGCCGTTGTTCCCATCACGCCTAATGGCGTCTTTAGGGCAACGACAAATCAATCCGTTTGTTGTTGTTTCCGTAATCAAAGCGACTGGCAAACGGGTGATCAGCCTGTTGTGAAACTCTCGTATGGGTAGTGTTTTTTATCACGGTCTATTTGAAAAAAAGTTAGTGCTTCTGGCCTTTCGCGCGGGGAGGGTGGCATTAATTGTATATCGCGAGACGCGTGTTAGTGTTGCATGCGTTCCTGCTTTCAGCCCTCCCTCTCTCTATCCTAAGTTCATCTGTCTTTCCGTTTATGTTAACGTAGTGTATAAAATGAAATTAATGGAAGTATTAATTGAGGTCATTACGCAGTGTGCCTAGCTCAAGGTTTTCTTAGAAATACAGTACACGTTTTATTGTAGAAAGCGTGTAGTGATGCAGTAGGCTTTACTATCAACGTGAAACGTTACAATTTGCAGACGAAGTAGAAAACAAGGGGGATTTTTGTACGCCATTGTGACAGCACTGTACTTTTACCATTTCTCTTTCCTTTTATTGAATTTATGTGTTAGGCTTTACATTTACCTTTTAATTTATATATGTGGATTTAGAATGTTTCACGACAAATTCTCCCCTCTTAAAACAGACGTTATATGTCAGTCTATAATTCTATATACACATAGAGAAATTTATTATTAGTTCTGGGGCTTATGGTGATTATCATCACACGGATGGTGGCTTAAAAAATCCGCTCCCAGATTTGTTTTTCCAGATATATACTCTATGCTAAACTCAAATGGCTGCATAAGTAAGGACCACCCGAGTAATCTAGAATTTTCATGCCTAGCCTGCGCTAGAAACGACAAGGGTTTGTGATCCGTTTGCAACTTAAATGCCTTCCCATACAGATAAATATTGAATTTCTTTATCGCCCATATTACTGCAAGACATTCTTTTTCGCTAGTTGAGTAATTGGTTTCAGCTTTATTCAACTTTCTGCTAGCATATGCCACTGGGCTTAATTCCCCATCCAATGCATCTGATTTCTGTAGCAGTGTCGCACCTAACCCAATATTACTGGCATCCGTCCTTACAATGAATTCTTGACTTAAGTCAGGTAATTTCAAAATAGGTTTGCTTGTGAGCTTTTCCTTCAATTCCTGGTAAGCCAATTCACATTGTGGTGTCCATGTAATTCGATCTGGATTTCCTTTACGTGTCAAATCAGTTAACGGTGCACATATGGAATTACAGTTTTTGATATACTTTTGGTAGAAACCACATAATGAGACAAAGGATCTCACATCTTTCTTGGTTTGTGGTCTCGGGGCTTTCTTTAGTTTCTCTAAATTATTGGGGTCAGGGGTCATGTTTCCCTGATGGTATGTGTGTCCCAAGAATTCTAATTCTTTACATCCAACGCAACATTTGGGTGGTCGGGCTGTTAAATTCGCTTCTCTAAGTCGATTAAACAGCATATTCAGAGAGTCAATGTGTTCCTCAAATGTTTCTGTTGCTATAAGGATATCATCCATGAAATTTGTGATGCATGGATTATTCAGAGGGTCCAATAATTTTCTCATCATTCTAGAGAAGACACTAGGTGCATTCTTCAATCCAAATGGCAATCTGTTAAACTCATAGTGTCCCTCTGAGGTACTAAAAGCTAGGTATGGTCTAACCTCAGGCTTTACTGGAATCTGATAGTATCCTTTACTCAGATCCACTTTTGAGAAATATTTAGCTTTATTTAGCCTGGCAAACAACTGATTTGTATCCGGCAATGGATCCACCTGTCCTTCTGTAATAGCATTCAGTCTCCTGTAATCTATACAGAGTCTATGTTCTCCAGAGGGTTTCCTTAAGAGTACAACACTGGAACTATACGAAGATTCACTGTGTGAAATAATTCCTTCCTTCAACAAATAGTCTATCTCTTCCTTCAAAGCTTTCTCCTTAGCAAAAGGAATCGAATAGGGTTTCATACAGACAGGTGTGGGGTCTATCAGTTTCATATCATATTCCAATAAGTTTGTATTCCCCCGTCGGTCCGTTAACACCTCTGTATGATTATCTAGAACCTGTTGCACTCTCTCTTTCTGATTTTTCGTTAAATGTGTACTGATTTTCACCTGTGCCGCTGTCTCACAGGGGTGTAATGGATATTCAAATGATGAAAGTGGTTCCTTTTTCATCTCCATGGCAATGGACAAGGTCAACAAGTGTGTCTCTTCCTGATTTTCTCTTTCCAAATATTTCTTCAGGAGATTCACATGATAGATTTTTTCTTTCCCCTTCTTATCTATCTTATAATTTGTTCTAGACACCTTCTCTAGAACTGTATATGGACCTTGCCATCCAATTTGTAACTTATTTTGACTACCGGATAGAAGAAGCAGTACCTTCTTTCCCACAGCCAAATCTCTGTCTTTAGCCTTCCTGTTGAAATAGGCAGCATGTTTCTTCCTGGCTTGTCTCAAATTTTCATTGGCAAGTTTCCAGCCAGTTTTTAAACAAGTGGTCAGCTCATTCACATATTGGTATGAGGATGTAATATTTTCCTCTGCCTTTTCATCAGTCCACGTTCTTAACAGCGTTACATATGGACCTTTAATTTTGTGGACCTCTTTGTCCATGCACCGGTATGGTCTCTTCCACTCGAAGCGCTATAGTGATGATTTTTCTTCCCAGAATTATCATGCACAAAACGACCGCTACCAATTCTTTTCTTGGGGCTTTCTCCCCACTTAGAATTCTGGATGAGAGATTTCCTCTCTACATCCTCTTCCTCCAGTTTGTTTAAGTCCGATTGAGGGATTTTCGGCTTATCCTGGGGTAAGACATCTTTTTGCACTCTCTGCATAGTGGCCATTGTAAAACAGTTAATTGAAGCTTGTCCGTGAAAAGGGGCTTCCCATTCCATTTGGTCCACTTTATCAAATTTATATTTCTTTCTATTGTCAGGCCTACGTTTGCCCCGTGGCGTGTCCAGGTCCTGATCAATGTTCCCACTTGTGGGTGTTCCCTCATGTGCTATGCTACACCTTTCTACAAAATTCTCAATGTCCCACCTTGCCTTGGGCCAATAATAATTGTGAGCCACCTTTTGGATGATGGTACCTATCTTCTCATGGTCCCCATCTTTTTTCACATGTAGGCTCCTTATTAAGTCTGCCCTATATGTCTTTGGAAGAACCAACTGTCCGTGACCATTGGATCTAGTTCCGGCCTTCCTGTAAATCAACTTGTTTTTCATGTAAAAATCTCCCTTGTCTGGAGTTGTATGACAAGTTGACAATTTCCTGAAACAAGGCTTGAGGGTCTTATCCCCAGCCTGAGCCTTCCTCATCTCATCTGGAGTGGTATGTATCAGAATATCCTCCTCCTGTCTTGAGGTCGACCTGACCTGAAGGGTGGCCATATACACAGGTTTCCTTCTACAACGGTCAGTGTCATGATTGTCCATCTGACAATGTTTACACCACCTCCTTCCTTGGTTGAAAGATTTTCTTTCATCATATTTCCTTTCATCGAATTGTGGGGTTTTATTTTTATTGCCATACCGTGGCCTATCAAACTGGTGCTTACCTTTGTTATGATCTCTAGGATCATATTTATTAAAGTTCTGTGGTGCCCTAAAATAGTCTACCTGTTTCTTTTTATTACCTGATACCTCTGTCTGAGCTGCTTGATACCTTTCTGCAACATTTAGTAACTCACCCAGTCTCTCTGCACCTTGTTCCATGAGAAACTTTTTCAGGTCTGGAGCCATGGACTCTCTTAATTGTTCTATAAGGACCATTTCCTTAAGATCTTGGGTTTTCCCCAGAGAAGTCCATTTCTCCAAGTATGTCTCTAACCGTGCAGAGAACTGGTGATAGGTTTCACCTGACAGTAGTTTAGCATTCCTAAATTTGTTCCTATAAAATTCTGCGTTCTTTTCATATCTTAACAAAAGAGCCTGCTTTAGCATGTCATAATTTTCTTGATCATTTCTGCTCATTTTGGCAAAAACTTCATAAGCTGCCCCACGAAGCCCTTGAGATAACTTTAAGCTCCACCTTTCTCTCTCTAACCCATACGTGGTAGCTAATAGTTCATATCTATTTAGATAGCTCTCGATATCATCTTCTTTCTCAACAAAATGATCTAAATGAAAATTCATAGCTGAGGTTGAGGCTCCCTGACTAGCAGTAGCATCGGAGGTAAAGGGACTGGCACCATTTTCAGGAGCATGGCCTTGAAACTCAAACTCCCTTAGTCGTAACTCATGTTCCCTTTGTAATCTCTTCTCCTCCTTTTCTGCTTCCCTCTCTGCAGCCTGTCTTCTTTCCTCGGCTTCCCTTTCAGTCTTTTTCTCTTCCAACTGGAGCCTCTTAGTCTCAGCCTCAGCCTCTAATTGTAACTTCTTAGCCTCAGCCTCAATCTGCAACCTCTTAATTTCTTTTTCAGCCTCTATTCTTTTATCTTCGGCCAATCTTTCAGATTCTAATTTTCTTTCGGCCTCTTTTTCTAATCTTCTTTCTTCACGTTCAATATATTTGTCACATTCTGTAGTGACATAGGCAATCATAACTTGCCCGTCCATTCCTAACTCTTTAGCAGTCTGCACAGCAGCAGATCGAAATTTGGCCAGGTCTGCCATTTTCTAACAGGTAAATGTATATAATGTCTAACTAAACAATACAATCTGTAATTAATTATCCAAGGACAACCACAGGCACTGAGAGCTCAACCTTATTTAATTCCACCCAAGGATACCTTTTAAATTTTTATTATTCCCAATATATATAATAGGAGAAAGTTCAATATCCCGGAAGCGAGACCCCAATATATGTGGTAAAGTGGGATGTTATAAATATTTATAGGGGACTTAGTGTACTGACTGAGATCAGCTGTGAAGGTATCTGTATCTATTAAGTGTGGTATATTACAGATGACCTTACTTGCTACCACATTTATACCTCAGTCAGAATTATTCTGGAATATTGTGATGACTACGTTAAATGTCTAGGGTTATGAAAATGATGAAGTGTAAGTCACAACAACAACAGACAGATAAACAATTTAATTTATTTCACAACACTTTACAACACTGTGACACTCACACACATATAACACTCTATAAGACTATCTTAAGTGAGTCAAGTGTTTAAGTTTAAAAATATATGTATT
Organism: Oreohelix idahoensis; assembly: GCA_024509875.1. NCBI lineage: Eukaryota > Metazoa > Mollusca > Gastropoda > Stylommatophora > Oreohelicidae > Oreohelix > Oreohelix idahoensis. The sequence goes on from JAMPIV010002012.1 coordinate 10,790, forward strand.
AATTCTTTCAATAATGGGTATCCTGATTCAACTACACAGTGAACCAGGAATCACAATCAAATGTAATTACAAGTAGTATGTACACAGTTTATATATATGAACTTTGTATTGACATATTTTATTATTATTATTCTAAGTGTGTAATTTGTGCAGTAGTAATATGAGGTAATACTGGTTTTGTTCAAGCCTGGTTGTTGTTTTTCATCATGACTTCAAGTGTTTGATTATCGTGGAAATAGTATTGGGAAAAGTTCACAGTTCCTGTCATTTGAACCAATTAATTGTCCCTCTGTGTTTAATAAAATGTCAATTTTTGAGGGGGCACATAATGTTGAGCTACTCTGGCCACAGAAGCTTATCTTTCGTGATGGCGGCAGAAAAAGACTCCTCTGCTCGATTGCTTCACTGTGTTCTGGAGACACCTCACTGGTCGCTATCTGGACCAAGGAGTATGCTGTCAGCCTCTGGATTCAGCAAAACTCAGACCAGGTGCTGCTTCAGTAACTTAGGACCACAGTCCCTGAAACAAGAAGGTTGTACCTCCTACTTCAGATCTAATTTATAATCTATTTCCACACTGAACACAATACATAACAAACACTGAGTTCAGAGCGGTAGGCCAACTGCTAGCTTCATCTGAAACAATTTACACCAGTATACTCCTCCCTAATGGTTACTACGCCTCTGCAATTCCAGCATTATTTCCTTCTAGTCAATAAGATAGGTGTCAGTGTACTATTTGGCAATTCCATGCCGTTTTCTTTTCTTCGACACGTTCTGTTCAGGTTGGAGCACTATCTAGGCCTTGCCTCATGTTTGCTACTGAACCACGCACATATACAGACATAAATTATCAATTTACATTCAATTTTCATTAAAAAGATATCGAATATGTCAAGCTTACCACAATTCATGGAAATAATACACAGATACGTTGACTGGCGATGAATATGGCACAAATTCCGATCTGCCTCTGTCCCAGACTTTTATTTAGAAAAATATGATCTGGATCTCAACGCACTGTTTCTTAGTAAGTTTATTTTAAAATGTGGCACTGAACTGATGCTCTTAATTGACTATATTGGCGGGTCTAACCAATCGGGCCATGTTTACACAGCTTTTCAAAAAAAAGTACCCTTACTACCGTTTCCCCTAACAACAAAGAATTAGTATTTGTAGTCCGACTAATCGTGTTTAGCCTTACATTTACTTCTATCCAATCAAATAGGATTTTACATGGTGGCACATTTCCCGTAAAATAGTGGTTTCAAAACATGCCACTGTGCGATTATTTTTTGGTGTTGTCTGACACCCTCACTATTTTTTTTTGGCTATAATTTGTTAATTCCTAGACTATTTGCGTAACACTTAACATATTCTTTGTCAGCAAGTCCTAAGGAACCCAAATATATAAGTTTAATGGGGCTAAGGGGCTGCGTTCAAAATATGCATTTTCTTCTACCTCCCGTTCACTTCGATACGATGTGGTGTCTGGGTACTGTCAGGCTTTCAGACATAAAACAGTATAATGTCATGTTTCCTAATAAGCGTTTTTCAGGTTTTTAAACCTAACTCTCGTATGGGTAGTGTTTTTTATCACGGTCTATTTGAAAAAAAGTTAGTGCTTCTGGCCTTTTGCGCGGGGAGGGTGGCATTAATTGTATATCGCGAGACGCGTGTTAGTGTTGCATGCGTTCCTGCTTTCAGCCCTCCCTCTCTCTATCCTAAGTTCATCTGTCTTTCCGTTTATGTTAACGTAGTGTATAAAATGAAATTAATGGAAGTATTAATTTAGGTCATTACGCAGTGTGCCTAGCTCAAGGTTTTCTTAGAAATACAGTACACGTTTTATTGTAGAAAGCGTGTAGTGATGCAGTAGGCTTTACTATCAACGTGAAACGTTAAAATTTGCAGACGAAGTAGAAAACAAGGGGGATTTTTGTACGCCATTGTGACAGCACTGTACTTTTACCATTTCTCTTTCCTTTTATTGAATTTATGTGTTAGGCTTTACATTTACCTTTTAATTTATATATGTGGATTTAGAATGTTTCACGACAATTCCCAAGTGCCATCCACCCCAAATTCACCTGCACTGTGAATATTTAAAAACAACATACTCACTGGTTTCTTTCTGAGCACCATATTTTTTCCACCATATGAGACAAAATATGTGGGATTGGATTGACCATGCTCAAACACTCTGATGGAGGGTGCAGCTGATGACAGAGGGATGAGATTCAGAACAATGTCAACAGAAATTATATGTTATTATACAGTGTGCCCCTCAAGTCTTTGTGCAGTTTGAATCACTTCTATATAAGATATCTTCTTCTTCTTCTTCTTTGATCCTTAGCCATTGATTGTCAAAGATGTCAGTGGCCATCACACCTGGTGGCGTCTTGTAAGGCAGCAACAAACTTTGCACTTTGCTCGTTCAGCAGCCATCCTTTGTGCAGTGCCCCAGCTCTAGTTTCATTCTTTGCATCTCAGCCTCCACAGTTCTCCACCAAGTAGTTTTTGGTCAGCCTCTCTTTCGCTTTCCTTCAGGGGTCCATAGCATAGCTGTTCTTGTGATGGCATCACGGTCTCTTATGAGGATGTGGCCAACCCTACTCCAGCGCCTGCCAGCAATGATGGTGTGAATGCCCTCTTGGCTGCTCCAAGTAAACAGTTCTTAGTTGGTGATGGTATTCGGCCAAAAGATTCGGAGAATTTTTCTTAGGCAGACTGTGTGGAAAGAGGACAATCTCAACATTTCCTTCTCTGCTACTCTCCAGCATTCCGCACCATAGAGAAGCACAGAAAGTACACAGCTCTCACATAATCTTAATTTGGTGTTTGTGCTGTACTGATATAAGATATAAACAGTCTTTAAAGTGGCAAATAAAGGGGTAATTTATTCCAGATTTAGAATATTTAATTGTGAGAATGTAAACGTTCAATGTGTTCATCATTTCGGACACAAAACTGAACACGGTTTTGAAATTCTTCTAATGTGAACGCCTGGTGTGCTTTTGAAAAATAATTATGCATCTGACAAAATGGATATGTTGAAAGTTAACATTCTTACAATTAAATATGCTAAATCTTGAATAAATTCCCGCTCTTTTTCATTTTATAGATTGTTTATATCTTATATAGAAGTGAAGTTATTAAAGAAAGATTCAAACTGCACAAGGACTTTAGGGACACCCTGTATATAACATATGTAATACATGTTACTTGTAACTTATTACAAATATGTTACTTTCAGTGGAATAATCAATATCCTAACTCAACATTTACATATACATATTTGTTATGACATTTACAGTTGTCCTGTCACCCCAAACATTTACAGACATATGAACAAAAAAACTTTTACAGATATGTAGAAATGGCATTTACAGCTGCCCTGTTGCCTTAAACTTTTGATATGATCAAAGAACATTTACAAATGTGAAGAAATGACATTTACAGTTGTTCTGTTGCCCTAAACATTAGACATGAACAAAAACATGTACAGATATGTAGAAATGATATTTACATCTGCCCTGTTGCCTTAAACATTTGAAGAAAGAACATTTACAGATGTGAAGAAATGACATTTACAGCTGTTCTGTTGCCCTAAACATTAGACATGAACAAAAACATGTACAGATATGTAGAAATGATATTTACATCTGCCCTGTTGCCTTAAACATTTGAAGAAAGAACATTTACAGATGTGAAGAAATGTCATTTACAGCTGTCCTGTCACCCCCAATCATTTACAAACAAATACAATTACTTACTTACTTACTTAGTCGTTCCCCTTCTACCGTGAGGTGTAGAGGTTTGGAAGAGAGAACGCCAGACTATCCTATCGGCTGTCTTCCTCCTGGCCTGGTTCCACTCTAGTCCTCGGTCCTTCAAAGATTGTCTAATGTTGTCCTCCCAGCGGACTCTGGGTCGTCCTCGGGGTCTGGATCCTTGGATCTTTGTTTCCCATGCTTGTCGTGGTATCCGATCTTCTCCCATTCTGCAGACATGGCCAAACCATCTTAATTGGGACTGTTCTACTTGGGTCTGCAGGAGGTAGGATTTAAGGCCTTGACGTATCGTCTGGTTGTGTACCATGTCTCTTCTTGTTACTTCAACCACCTTCCTCAGATACCTCAAATACAATTACATATATGTATAAATGACAATATGTTTCGATCCCCAGATGAGGTGGGATTTTTTTAGGCCGCAAGCGGCTCCTGGGTCGACCCAGCCCCAATTGGGTACCAGAGCAACTCTGGGAAGGTTAAGGCGGCTGGCGTGATGCTGACCACATCACCCCTAGTGTGCTGATGGTCAAGAAAATATGGGCCTAACACCATATTCCCAATATGCCTCAATGGGTGTGTAACGGGAACCTTTACCTACAAATGACAAAGGTGTCTTATGGTCCCAATAATTTACAAACAGATATGTACAAATGACACTTACAGACGTCATGCAGCCCCAGTGATTTCAAATACTTCTCTAAACTGCTGGAATCCAGTAGCAGATGTTTTGGAACACTTGTTGTACCAGGCACAAAGCCCTTGAGTGGGAAGCCCAGGATTTTTTCTAGCTCAGCAACACCCTGCTCTGGACTAATTACCTGCCAGAGATGGGCCACACATATGAAAACACTTGGTTAGGTAAGTCAACTGTCAATATGGAAATAATCAAGTTATTAAGCAAATCTTCAGCCCCATAACTTGTCTTATCAAATCCCTTGAATAAATGTTAAAGATTAAAACATTGCCACATTTCATTTTCAAATCAAAGTTCGCTATCTCATGAAGCAATGAACTGCACAGAAAGAAACTTCCCTAACGGAACTATCTGACACACTTTTAAAGTTATCTAACTTGCAGTAGCCTCCTCCAGTTCTAACTGATTATGGGGATGATGTACACTTGGAGTGATAATCCTGCACTGCATTTTGCCTGGTGTTCCTTTCTACATTTTCTCTTCATTTTTGCTTATTGTAAGAGATTCTTTTTGTCTAATCTGAGGCAGTGCAGAAAGGAGCATCTCTACTTGGCGTGATCGGCAGCTTCATCCTCCCAGGTTGCTGGATTTATGTCCAGTGCCTTCATGTCTCTCTTGCACACATCTCTGAACCTCAGCTATGGTTATTCAGATGTTCTTGTGACATCTGCCAGTTGCCCATAGAAAATATCTTTGGGAATGAGACCATCTTCCATATGGCGAACATGACCAAGCAATCCTAATCTGTGCTAAGCACAGTATAATGCTTTGAAGGCCAGCACGTGACAGCACCTCAACATTTGTCACTTTGTCATTCCATGAACTACCAAGGATGTCGTGTAGACACTGTAGGTAGAAGGTACTGAACCTTTTTTTTTAGCTTAGTATAGGTCCTTGTCTCACTTCCATATAAGAGCGTGTTGGTGACTCAGTCATCATATACCACAGCTTTGGTATTTAATGTACGTTTTGGGTTTCCCCAGATGCAAGATGGTTGCAGCTTTGCCAATGTAGGTGCTAATTTCTGGGCCCTATCTCTTAATTTTCTTATCTTTATTGGTTAGTTTTTTTTTCCCACTGATGGTTTTGAGCAGTGCCATTTTATTTTTTGAGGACCAAAGGATTTCTTTAAACGGTCATACATTTGTCTAGTGTTGCCTGTCTGCACTGCAGTCTGGATGTTTTTGCTGAGCTGCAGCCAGTACTCATTTGAGAAATGTTGAGCAGTTTGTTGGACTTTACTTCTGGTGCTTTTGAGGATCTGTAAGGTTCTAGCATTCAGTGAATGCTGGTATTCAATCAGAGCAATGCGTTTGGCATCTCATGAGGACTCAAACACGTCATTTGACTTCACTGTCTTCCTTCCAAAGGTAGTAAGTGCAGTACTATGAATAGTGTTCTGCAGGTGCTCCCAGTTCTCTATAACAGTATTGCCATGTAGTGGGATACTGAGTGCTTCCTTGAAGGTCTTGGTAAATTGTGTGATTATGACAAGGTCTAATATCTTGCTGATATCAATGTGTGATTTCCTTTTGGGGCTGACATAATGGAACTTTCTTGGTTAAGCTCTGATTTTTGCAGCAAACCATGGAGTGATCTGTCACAGTCTGCATTATGGTATGACTGTGTGAAGAGCAGGGACTTGAGAAGTGATCTTCTGACTAGAATCAGATCCAGTTGGTGCCAGTGCTTTGATCATAGGTGTCTCCATGACACCTTATGCTGGAGTTTTGACTGAAAGTAAGAGTTGGTCACACAGAGGTCATGATGGAGCAGCATGCATTATTTGCATCCTATGGTTTAGTTAAGTGCACTCTTACAAATAGCCATCAGTATAGCCCACACACATACCACTCTGTAAATTACTTTTATTTCAGTATAAGTTTTAACTGTACAACCTATAACCCATAACTTATAAGTCATGATCTATAACCTATTTCAACTCACTGCAGTGCTTCCCGTCTCATTACTGTCACTTTATATATTACCACTATATTACAATGAACATTTCCAAACCAGCTGTTGCATACCTTAATTGTTCTGATTCCCAGGGCTTGTGCTGCCTTTAAATTACCACCAATATCATCTAAGAAAACTGTTTCATCTGCATTGACCTTTAATTCTTCTACACACTGAGTGTACATGCTCCTGTGGGGTTTTCGATAACCCAAGACACACGACTCCACGATCTGTAATAAAGAAGTGGCTAAACAAGTATGGCGAATTCTAGAGGTACCATGTTCAATTTCCAGTAGAAGGAAAATAATTTATGGAAATATTTTTTCAGAACCAGTGGTCCTAATGATGACATACTCCTCCCTGATCTCCTGGGTAGTGAAATAGGATGCCTAGCCTTCTTGGATAAGGCTGAAAAAATTGAAAGTCCCGTGGGCAAGTTGCATACGTTAAAAATTCCACGGCAATTGGATATCGTAAAAGAGTAGGACATAAAGGCCGTTTCTCTGGCAAAATTTCAAAATTAGAAACCTACCCAACACAAAAATATTTATAGAACGTTTGATTCCTATATACATACATTGGGATTCTCGCCGGTGCTATGGAGTTTGTGCACTGTGCTGAGATCCTCCTTGTGTGATCTAAAGGAGGAAATCAGAGCACTGATGGAGTTGTCCGTGTGCAATGAAGGTAGTCCTTAAAACCAAAACTGACCCAGTAAAGCTCAGAAAATGCTCATAGCAAAGATAAGACAAGCCATATTGTCACAATCATCATTTTCATTTGCCCTCCTTACAGAGAACCACCACTGTAACTGGTCCTCTTGCAGGAAGCCTGCATCAAGCAGTCACATGCTCTTGCAGTGGGGGTATCTGTGGCAATTTGTTTTACATGATGAGTACATGTAAAGACAGTACAAACATGAAAATAAGCTGACTAGCAGTAAAAACAACATGACTTACCACATCAAACAATGATCGGTCAAGAGGTAAGAGCGTCCTAGTTTTTAGCTCGTCTGTAAAAAAGTTGTTGGTCAGTAGGGCAGTCTTCAAGCCCTCAGCCCTCACACACTTGATTGCCTCAATCATGACGGGTGAGGATGTGGCATTATCATGGTCCAGTTTAGCCATTAATGGAGACACATCAATATCCCTGCCAATCTTGAAGGTTAAAAAATAACTTGGTTTTCAATATAGGGCCTACATTTTAATGTACTGTTTAAAATACTCATTACTGTCATGTGATGCATTTTAATGTCAGTATGGTTATTGCAGAATATCTCTACTTGATATCTTCAGCAACATTGTTATTTATTCAATCATACGTGGGGTCGGAGTGGCTAAGAGGTATGGTGACTGCCACAAATTCTATAGGTACTGGGTTCGATTTCCTGTACAGGGAATATAATTTATGGAAATGTTTATCAGAACCAATGGTCCTAATGATGTCATAGTCCCCCTGATCTCCTGGGTGGTGAAATCATATGCCTAGCCATCTCGGATAAGGACAAAAAAATAAGAGGTCTCATGTGCAAGTTGCGCGCGTTAAAAATCCCACGGCAGTTGGAAATCATAAAGAGTAGGTCAAATGGCCGCTGCCCTGACAAAATTAAAAAATTAGAAACCTACCCACCACAAAAATATTTATAGAATATGCGATTCCTATATGTACACATTGGGATTCTCGCAGGTGCTACAGAGTTCGTGCACTGTGCTGAGATCCTCCTTGTGTGATCTAAGAGAGGAGATCGTAGCACTGATGGAGTTGTCTGTGTGCAATGAAGATGGTACTTAAAACCAAAACCAATCAATCTTGCTTATTTCTTTATGCCACATTGCTCATAGTTTAGTAATGTTTACTTCCTTTTCATTCATTCAGTCATTCTTTCATTACCCTTCTGCTTCCAAAGGCCTGCAACAAATTAGTGCTAGGTCCCCCTGTCCTGTGTCATCAGCTCAAGATCTTTCCACGTTTTCCTTACTCCTTTCACTCCTGTCTACAGTTCTCATCTTCATGTTTTTTTTGGTGTCTTCCTTTACCTCTCGTACTCCGGGAATTCCAGAATAAGGTTTGCCTTGTAATGCTATTTCCTCAGTGTGTGTCCTAAACATCACAATCATCTTCTCATCTATTGTTCCACTGGCACCTGTCTAGTTCTTGTCATCAGTCCCACACTGGTCATCTTGTCATACCAATTCAATCCTTCTATTCAGGGAAGTACCCATTTATGGAAGTCTGCTTCTTCTTCCCAACCTAAGCTAACCTATCTTACCTCCTTGTGTTGTTCATTTACGTCATGTCTACCTTTCCATACGTCACCTGCTCTATAACTTCCCATTTACCGTACATACTCGAGTATAGGTCGATTCGGCTATAAGTCGACCTCTAGACTTTAGGACTTAAAACTCTTCCAAAATGAATGACCCAATTATAAGTCAAATGAGTATTTAGTCGAATATTTCATGACCAGTTTCATGAATCTTTTTTTTTTTTGACTCGACTATAAGTCAGCGGGTTGTCTTTAAGGTCTACAATGGGAATAAATTTCTCGACTTATACTCAAGTATATACGGTAATTTACTTACTTTTTCAGTATATTTTTGCCATGTAGCATTGTGGGAAACTGAAGTTTTCATCTTGAGCCAAGTGTGTTACACTGCCTGGTGTGAGCCTTGTAGTGGTAAGATTTCATCTGCCTGTTGGTCATCCCCGTGCATTAAATTGAGATCTTCTGCTGTTGTAGGCATGTAGTAGTAATTAATCAGGCTCCATTCTCATGAGATGGCCAACCCACTTTATTTTCTCTCTCTCTATATATATGATGCAGGATACAATCAATCAATCAATACCCTTTAGCTCCCCAAGGAGCAAAGACCTTCAACAAACACATGCCAAGTCCTCCTATCACGTGCCATTAGCTCAAATTCTTTCCATGTCTTCCTCAGCAATTTCACATCTGTATCTAGTTCTCTTCCCCATGTGTTTTTTGGTCTACCTCTGTCTCTATTTCCCTGAGAATTCCAGAACAATGACTGCCTTGTAATGCTATCAACAGGTTTCTTCAGTGTGTGTCCTATCCATCGCCAGCGCCTTCTTCTCATCTCTTGTTCCACTGGCACTTGTCTAGTTCTTGTCATCAGTTCCACATTGGTCACCTTGTCATACACCTTCAATCCTTCTATTCCACACTAGCACCCATTTATGAAAGTCTGTAGCTCTTTGGTTGTTGTTTTTGTTTTGTCCATGTTTCAGAGCCATGATGACAAGATGCAGCATACAGTTCCTACAATTTTTCTGTCGTCATCATTTCTCATAATGTCTCTCCAGGTAACATTAATAGATCTTCTTAAGCACGTCATCTCGGGCGACATGATCATCCTCTCCTGTGCTCTTGTTAGTGACCATGTTTGACACTGTTAGCAAACAGTTGGTAAAAATATACTATTTATCACTTGTTGTTTGGTTTCCATATTGATACTTGGATGTTTGAGTACAGGTGACAGTTGGTAAGTTGCTGCCTGGCTTTTCGATATCTTGTCTGAATTTCTCTGTCAAACCCATTTAATTAAAATTTAAAAAATCATGTCTCATTAAAAATAAAATCATGTCGTATCAGATGTTCAAAAAAATTGAACAAATATATGAATTTATACTGTTAGGTAATTGTTACAGTCTATTTTCATTGAAGACCAGTTGGTTATTATTGGTTGACTGTCATTTTGTCATATTAAATTCTTTACAGTATTCTTCCAGGTCGTTAGTATCTTATTCCCTTTTAAGTGATCGTGCTTGATGGTGAATCGCGAATGGTGGGGTGAACTTCGAATTCAACAGTAATGGACTCCACAACGCTTCGTATGTATGGGTCCATAGATACGTATATAGTTTAATAAACGAGACATTTCATCAATTGACATTTGCATAAATAAGATACATCAACTCCTTGCAGTTATTCCAGTCTTCTTCAAATAAATCCTTTAACGTCAAAATGTCCTGTGGTTTACACGCGATTTCCGTGTGTCGGTAAATCCGGTAACGAACCACTATACTTCTGGCGAATACTAATGATTCTGACAAATCATAACATAAATACCTGCAGTTCCTCATCTAAGGAAATTCATACAACAAATTGGAATGCTTCGCTCTTGCATCCATAATACGAGATAATTGACCCTACCATTTATCTCCGTGAAGAAACTACTGCACAATATAATACCAACAGGAGCTATTAACAATGCGCCTATCTCGGACGACATTCAGGGTCTGAAGCCTCAATGTAATATGTTGTCAAGCGGTGCCTTAACAACTCACCGCGTCATACTTTATCCTAGACAACTCTATCAATTTGCGTTCATCACTGTGAAGCGCGAAAACCTCTAAACTTTATAGAATACCCCTAAATTAATGTGAAATTATAAAATGCACACTATAGAAGTGGCTAACATCGTTACACGAGTCGTAACATTTCCTGACCGACCGGGGTAAAAAAATCTATTATATAGATTTTTAAAACTAATAATGCGAAAAATTATAATAATAACGAGATTAATTCTTGCAAAAATTAATTTCCCAACATACTGTCCCACGATGTTTTGAACAAAACAGTGTTTGAGGTCGCTGTCAAAGTATTAAAATGTCATATAATAACTACAGTAACTAAAGAAAAGTCAACGGTCAGGTGTAATATCATGCAATTAACTACGGGTGTCTTAACTAAACTAAGGTGTAGTGACTTACTAAGGTATAACTAAGTACTGTCATCTAAATAACTAATGTACTAAAGTATGGATTAAATCTAACTAATTAAACTAATAACGTATTGTATTAGAGAAAATAATACAAAGAAAACATATAAAAGAGAAAAACAAATGAATATATGAGACAAAAGAAATGAAAGGAAGTAATACAGAATATAAGTAATTAGACAAACTAATTATGAAGTCTGTAAGTGAGAAATAAACTAACTTAATTTACATATAAAATCTAGTAAAGAAATGTGAGTCATATATATTTAACCTAAAACTAATAATAATCTTCAATTATCATCTATTTGAATTACGATTCCTTTTATAGGAAATATATAAATTATTATTTTCCTAATGTTCATTTAAAGTATATACTAGTACAACAGTCTTGAAAACACCAAGTGTCGAACACGAGAACTATATTGTCAATTTCTTTAAGATATTTCCACTGTTCCCCATGTGAAGATTGGATCAAATGTTTATTCTAAAGATGTATCCTTTAAGTGTTCAAAACGATCTGTGATGAGTAACTTGTAGACATTCCATCAAGTTCAAGCATATAATGTAGGTAGATCGTACTGGAACAAATGGTAAATTGCTATGGACACTAAACAAAGTCCATCATAGCAAACACGAAGAATCAACAAAGAGTTTTGAATCAACGTGACATCATATTTGAAGTTGAATATCAGATGATTGAAAGTTGAGTGCGTTAAATGTCAAATATGTTCCAGTCATAATTGTTTGGACATACGATATTGACTCGGTATCGTTTCCATCATCTGACTTTGTAATTTGAGGAGATACATATTCTGATGTAGAACTTGCCTTATGTCGAAGTCTGAATGGAAAGTCGATAGTTGAATTTTCATAGTGTAATCACAATTTGAAATGTGAATACGAATTGATGTCTGTAAATGTCTAAACGTTAGTAAACCATCGAGTGTCTTTCACAGTTTCAAATCGTAAGCCAGCATAACAATGTGACGAATATCTAGGTGAATAGTGATAGAAACATCATCCATAAAGTCATCGACTTTGCAAAATTACCTAATCGTTCATAACTCAGTACAATTTTATCATTAATTATTATCAGCTGATGAAAGGTGGCGAGATATTGAGTCTGTGACGACGTTCTCCGATACTGAAATCAACTCTATAGTGACCTAGAATGTTGATTACGACGTAGTCATGTAGTAGTGATATGCTTGACTCAAGAGCCTTACGTTTGTGCCATATAATCAACCATGTGAAAAAGTAGACTCGCATCATTGTTTTACAGTCGATGTGGAACTGAGATTCTTGGAAATTGAATTCTTTTCATTCGATTACTTGATCTTGTTTGAGAGCAACACTGAAGTCGAAGTTGCCTGCACTGTCGAAAATGCAAATTTGTGTAAAATTTAGTAACGTATTTTGATTTCTAAATAGAATGTTTAATAAAAATGTCCCTAGTAATTTAGTGAGTGTGATGTTAGCAATATAAGTCCACTTGTATCTCATAAGCATGTCTATCCACAAACGAATAGATGATATACTAACTTATGCTGCATTGGCTGAGCATAGTTATGACCATCAACGAAGTTATTGTCTATTGTCGGCATGGTAAAACAATGTAAAGACAAAATACAAATTGTCATATTAGACAAGACAACAAAATTGTTCTCTACCAGAAAAGTTTACACTAACCAATCTATGTAAGAATAGATGACAAGAGAAAAAAGAAATGATGACTGACTATGCTGAGTCATCAAAGATATGAGACAAATAGTGTTACTACAACATGTTATCTGCGTGACGCAGAATCAGGTACTAATTGTAACTTTAGATAATGGCGATGAAAGTAAGCACGATTATCACGCTCGACAACTTTACGAGCATCCCTATTGTTACATAAGGTAACCAACGCCTTACTGTTCTGACCATTGAATGATGGCAGAAGACGAACAAACTTAACGTTTGCCGTATACTGACAAAAATTACCAAGTTCCTGCCATGTAGTACCTTGTGGCAGATTATGTACTAATACCGTCCGAGAATATGCACTTTTCCCAATATATGTAGTATCATTAACACTAACATGGGAAAATGATTGATGTGCAACCTTAGTTGCATGAGGTACATTGCAATGTATGTCCTTCCTGTAAGTATAATTCTTTCTATAGACTGTATTGTTATGTTGAGCCTGAGTAAGATGATCCTTATCCTGTAATAGTACATTTGTAGAACCTGTAGTCGTAGATGACCTACATACATTCTTTTGTTTCAGTGTGCTGGTATTAATTTTATTTGGTATCTTTCCATTACTCTTAACTCCAACATTATTTTCCAACATATTACTCTTCTTCGTAACGTCCTTGTCAATGTTGACAACGGCAACAGTTTTCTTAGGATCAGTTGTAATCTGATCCTGTCGCCAACATTTATTTTCTGAATTGGCAATATTCTTCCGTCGAGGGAAGGTGTACTTGCCTCGAAATGATTTGATAATTTTCGCTGGGTGTGTTGATACCTTAGTATCACCCTTAGTACATGAGGCATGTCGTACCATAGGTCTATCATACCTGTTTTTGGACAATATCTTGTTGTCCAATATCATATCCAGCAGACCATCAACCCTTATTTTTAAATTAGTAATTTCACCATTTAGCTGTGAGATTTCCTGCATTTGTTTTAATTCAATATTTTCATTTACCTCACCCTGCAGTAATGATTTTGATGTAGTCAATTGGTCCTCATACTTAATTTCATGTTGAACATGTGGATGTTCATCGTCATGAGTTACCATCTCTTCATTCTGAGTTAACTTCAATTTACTCACTTCCAACTTCAAGTCATTAAGCTGAGCAGCATGAGACTGAGACTCTATATGTACTCTCTTTTCTATGTTTTTTTCTATCTTTGCTCTCCTCTGTTGTGCTATTTTCTTTAATTTTTTCTTTTGTTCTACCAACACCTGTGGCTGCAATCGAGCTACTTCGGAAGTAAGCTCTTGAATCTTAACGCACTGTGTGATAGTTTCTAGTTTTAAAGCTACATTTGTCTGATCAAGTGATTTCAGTCGCTCAACCTCAGATAACAACGACTGAATGTGTGCACACTGTGCATGAAGTTTTCTTTGGTAAGATGAGGCATTATCTTGTGAAATTTTCAATGCTAGTTTCTTAACCTCAGACTCCAACGCTTTATTTTTTTCCATGGTGGATTCTAATGAGGCTTCTAATTCTTTCTTCTGACTACGGCATTTAGTAAGGTCTACTATCAACACCGACAAATTATTATTCGACCCAGCAATTTCAAACTCCATTGCTGACAGCTTCTTCTCATATTCACCTTTTTGCTGTATCAGCTCATTAGTAAGGGCAATCTCCCTATCCTTATGCCTCGTTATTGTTTCCTTCAACTCATTCAACTCAATACTACTACATTCCTGAGTAGTCATTTTACCTTCATCATAAAAAACAGTGGATAATAGTTTATAAAGTCTCTCTGCTTTCTTCTGTGAAGGGGCATATCTACATACACTCCAAGCAAACTTCTCAAGATCATGGCTCATTTGAATCAAGAAATGTTCTATGGCATATTCCTCACAGCTTGCACCCAATAAACCCAATCTATCTCCCTCCTGGAGAAAATGTTCAAAAATATCCATAGTAACTATATATATATATATATATATATATATATATATATATATATATATATATATATATATATATATATATATATATATATATATATATATATATATATATGACTCCCTGAGTAAATTAACTTATTATATGTATGTGCAATAACGTAATATAACCAATTATAATATTCCTTAGTCAGTCAATTATATAAATCTCCAATATTGATATACTCAATTATATATACCCCAATGGTGAATAAGGTACTGTGACTAGCCCCGTCACCTAATTACCCATTCATATGCTTAACATATTCATTGTACTTTAACTCCCTTAGTCTATCATCTACTTATAGTGTGCCCTACAAGTCAATTATAAAATAAAAGTTACTTTTATTCAATATCTTATCATATTATGCCATACTCAGGCAGAAAAAATAGTTGCTACTTGCACCACTAGAAAAAACACCCAGAAAATATTTCCTGTATCAAATATTTTCAATTAATTACCTATAAGTGGTATATTATTTATTATATATGTATCTTATAATAATATTAATGTTATTAAGGGGTTGAACTACAGTGAAAACTAACTTTTGTTCTAATAACATTTTCAAAAATTTTTATGTGCTCAATAGACACAGTGTATGTCCATGAACCAAATTCCACAGTTTATTTTGTTAAAAAACATGTGGTTACCATGGTAACCAAAAAAAAAATCCGCCATATTGGATTTTCACCACTTTTCGAGAGCTAAAAACTTATGTTTCCCATTGACCAAACTTTACCAAATTGCACACACATGTTGTGACTGACAATTAAAACAATTTGTCAGGGGCTTTTTTTGATAAGTTTAAAATTCTATTTTTAATGATTTAAAAAAAACAAAACACTATATTTGTATAAAAAACAATGAAAAAAAAATATTAAAAAAAATATATCAAAGCAAATTACCAAAATATATTTAAAAAAAAGCCCCTGTCAATTTAAAGGTATATATGTGTCCTACATGCATGCCAAATTTCAGACTGATCTATTAGATAGTTTGTAAAAAATAACATTTTTTGTTAATAAAATGTTAGTTTTGAGAAAAATGCATTTTAGTCACCGAATGACTTGTCTTGTCCAATATACTCCATTCTGGGGGGCTGAATGTGTTTAAAATTGTCCAGCACTATATGCTGCACCTCCTTCAGCTTCCTGCAGCTGCTCCTCTTGCTTTTATCTTGCCTAATTTTTCTTCTTTCCTTCTACATGGTAACCAAAAAAAACAACCGCCATATTGGGTTTTTCACCAATTTTCAAGAGCAAAAATCTTATGTTTACCATTGACCAAACTTTATCAAATTGCACACACATGTTGTGACTGACAATTAAAACAATTTGTCTGGTGCTTTTTTTGATAAGTTTAAAATTCTATTTTTAATGATTTAAAAAAAACAAAACACTATATTTGTATAAAAAACAATGAAAAAAAAATATTAAAAAAAATATATCAAAGCAAATTACCAAAATATATTTAAAAAAAAGCCCCTGTCAATTTAAAGGTATATATGTGTCCTACATGCATGCCAAATTTCAGACTGATCTATTAGATAGTTTGTAAAAAATAACATTTTTTGTTAATAAAATGTTAGTTTTGAGAAAAATGCATTTTAGTCACCGAATGACTTGTCTTGTCCAATATACTCCATTCTGGGGGGCTGAATGTGTTTAAAATTGTCCAGCACTATATGCTGCACCTCCTTCAGCTTCCTGCAGCTGCTCCTCTTGCTTTTATCTTGCCTAATTTTTCTTCTTTCCTTCTACATGGTAACCAAAAAAAACAACCGCCATATTGGGTTTTTCACCAATTTTCAAGAGCAAAAATCTTATGTTTACCATTGACCAAACTTTATCAAATTGCACACACATGTTGTGACTGACAATTAAAACAATTTGTCTGGTGCTTTTTTTGATAAGTTTAAAATTCTATTTTTAATGATTTAAAAAAAAAATACACTATATTTGTATGAAAAACACTGAAAAAAAAATATTAAAAAAATATATCAAAGCAAATTACCACAATATCAAAAAAAGCCCCTGTCAATTTAAAGGTATATATGTGTCCTACATGCATGCCAAATTTCAGACTGATCTATTAGATAGTTTGTAAAAAATAACATTTTTTGTTAATAAAATGTTAGTTTTAAGAAAAATGCATTTTAGTCACCGAATGACTCGTCTTGTCCAATATACTTCATTCTGGGGGGCTGAATGTGTTTAAAATTGTCCAGCACTATATGCTGCACCTCCTTCAGCTTCCTTTAAAATTCTATTTTTAATGATTTAAAAAGAAAAACACTTTATTTGTATGGAAAAAAATGAAAAAAAAAAAAAATATAAAAATATATCAAAGCAAATTACCAAAATATCAAAAAAGCATGTGACAATTTAAAGGTATATATGTGTACTACATGCATGCCAAATTTTAGACTACTCTGTTAGATAGTTTGTTAGTAATAAAATTTTGGTTAATAAAATGTTAGTTGTAAGATAAATGCATTTTACTCACCGAGTGCCTTGTCTTGTCCAATATACTCCATTTTGGGGGGGCTGAATATAATTAAAACCCTCCAGGACTATATGCTGCACCTCCTTCAGCTTGCTGCAGCTCCACCTCTCGCCTTTGTCTTGCCTCTTGCCTAATTTTTCTTCTTTTTACAAGTTTCTCAGCCTCATGTTTCTGGCTGTTGGCCAGACGTTTCCTCAGTCGCACCTGTCCAAGGCATATTGAGTTTGTTCCAGATGCTTGACCACACAGCCTTTTTATTTCTGCACTGGCTGATGGACCAAAGTTGAACTCTCCAACGGCCACAAGGACACTGAATTTGGCTTTTTTTAATGACACAAATTTCCGCTTGCTGCAACGACTCCATATAACATTGTGTAGGCTTTCATTTGCATTTTGTGTAGCACCTAGCTGACATCGCTTCAGCAAATGCTGATCAGTAAGATGCTCATAAATAGGGGCTAAGTGCTTATGGAGCAGGTTGTAGTCTAGCGGAGTGTGAACCTTGGTCTCGTGTGGTCCGGCAGCTTCTCCTTTGGCGATGGAAGCCTGATAGAAACACCAGGAGTCTTTGCCTGGGGGACACAAATTATGTTGGGGTTTGTCGTTTGTCGAATACCCATGGTAGAGAGAAGCCATGATGGCTTGTTTCATCTCTGGGGCTGTACTATGCTTGCGGATGGCCCTGGTGTAGTAAATACACAATTTTCGTATGGCATTTTGGGTTAGACGACCACGGCCATTTCCCCCAAGGGTGACTTTTTGTTTCCTGCAGTCAGTAATCAGTGTCCTCAGTGCAGTGCCTAATCGCTTTGCAACATGGTTGACGCACTCTTCTTTGGTTATGTCAACTTCTGGTCCATACGGTTTGATGTCGCAGAGTCTGTTGTAGGCCTTGGAATCGCCATCTGATAGCAAAACAGTGTAGCGTAGCTTGTGATTTGCGACTGAACGAAGAAAGAGAACTTCACAGGCTTTTACCTCCATCATTCCGGCTGACCCTTCGTAATTACGGCAGCAGTCCTTCTGATGCTCTGCTTTCCATTTTTCAAATTTGTCAGGCTGATTTTTTAGTTGCCACTGTCCAGTAGTCTCACAGGTGTGACAGAAGGAAGACATAACATGCGTATCGATGACCATGCCAGTCAAGATGTCAATAACACTGCCAACACCTATCAGTGACTTATGACCTCTAGTTAGCCATGTTGCATCAAAGCTGACAGCGATGTCAATGACTTCTTTTTTATTAATGGTACGATGCTGACTCTTAGCGTGTTCAGCTCGGACGATGCTGACGGAACGTTGAAATACTGTAGAGTGCATGGTATCCAAATGATCAAAAATTTGATCTGCATATTTATGAAATGTTTTCTGGTGCAGGCCAGGGAGGTCTAGGTTCTCACAGAAGAGATTAAATGTATATGGGCCCATTCCAGACATGAGGGCACCAAGAACAGCAGATTTGTTGATTGCATGTCCACGAGGGCCGCGACCTGCTGGTTCCCTCTCGGATGTGTACGTTCTAGAAATTGCTTTTTCATATGTGTGACACACAACTTCCAGGAAGAGAGAGAAACCTTTAGACTTGGTGTTGTCAGTTCTTGTTTGCAATGTGCTTTGCTTACACAAATTGCAACATACATTTTTAAGAAGGTTGTTGAAGAAAGAAATATCGACAATGGTTTTATATATAGGTTTAGGCTGAGCGCAGACAGTATTATGAGATTCAACATTCTTGCTCGTGCTCAAGCTAATTTTTATATCAGATCGACTTGGGCCAGGCACTACTGGATCTGCAATGTGAACCATGGGCCTATCGATTAGTGGGATGCAGAAATTCCACGTTGTTTGTGTAGGCCTATCAGTTTGTGTATTATTCACCGCTAATTCTGTCTTACCTTTACCACTAGTAGAAATCACACACTGTCGACGCAACCTGGCAGCAGATATTTGCTTTGATCTCTTACTTATTCTTCCCATTTTGAAGTAATAGAACACAATTCCCTGAAATTTAAACAAGAAAAATATCGAACTTGCAGCAAACAATAATTGTTGACGGGCGGAAATGGCTGTTGCTTCTTCCACATTTGCGCATGCAGCCAAAATGTTGTTATGACCAATCAAAACAGTTGTTTACGATTGTGTCTTCAATGAGTCGGGAATGAGGTCACCACGTGACAACTCCTTATAAGGCAATTAGCTTAAAATTACGGAAATTTTCAAACACAATTCACTCAGAGCTATGAGAAAAAAATAGTTTCGAATTTGCGATATTACGGCAATGAAATTCCCTGTGTATCGATATCAAATAGTCCCCGATATGGACAGGGTAACTAAGGTATTATTGAGCAACAAATCTTGCATTTTCGGCACAAATTTGCAAATCATAGCTGGGGGTGGGTACAGAAAATATGCTTTTTGATACATCAAATGCATTTTTTATGTTATAAAACCTAGCTCATTCGATTCCTCAATGATTATTTAATAAAATAAGCTCAAAAGTAAAAAATCGATATTTTGTACGTAAAATCGAGTTTTCTCTACCGGGGACCACCTTAATGAAGAACATATACAATTATTAACTAAAAAGTTGGACAACACAATTTTCACAAGACAAGTCGAATTACCAACATTAAAATGATTTTACAACTAAATAAACATCACGGAAGTGACGAAGTATACTGAACTGAGGATATAGGTCAGAGCACAAAAAATTCTACCGAAAAGTTAACAAAACATGAACCCTTACAAATGACGTCACAGTTTGATGTGTCAAAATGAAAGACAGCAAGGTCAGGGTTAACGGACATATTACGAACAGCAGACAAAAACTCAATTACAATAAAACTAAAGACAAAGATAATACAACATGCATATACAACACTTCACAGCTAACAAATAATATTCGACTGAATTCGAGGACGAACAAAGTATGCCGCAGCCCTTTAGCAGATTTTTCATCATTCGAAGATAGTCAAATGGTTTCCTATCGAACGATTCTAGATTCTACGGTCTGCGAAGCGACATTGTAGACATATCTAGAATTCCCACCATCCTCTCGCTTAGACAAACACCAATAACGTACAAGCATTTCACAAACCATGGAACATATAATGACAACTTTAAATAAACATGCCTAGAAACAGCAAATGGACTACTGTTTGCTTATTGGACCAACAACGGGTATGCTACTTAGCTTTTTGTGTACGAATAGCTTCCTCGTTCAGTGCTGGCATGTATCAACGGAATGACCAGATGTTGAGAACTGTACTTCAATGTTAGATCAATTTTGTTTTTCTTGATTCATTCCTCTTATATTGACTTGATGATTCATTTTGACTTGACATTCGATACAATTGTTACCGGCCACTACTTGACTTTCAACTTGCAGCGATGATGACATCAGTTTGACCTTTATGACATATGTGCAATGGTTCATATCGGGCTCAAATCATGTGAGCGCACAATGATTATAAACAGTTCTTGGCAATGTGAATTCGGTAACTTGGAAGAAAAATTTTTCGTTCCCACACATTGGACGCAAGATTGTTACAGTCTATTTTCATTTAAGACCAGTTGGTTATTATTGGTTGACTGTCGTTTTGTCATATTAAATTCTTTACAGTATTCTTGACAGTATTCTTCCAGGTCGTTAGTATCTTATTCCCTTTTAAGTGATCGTGCTTGATGGTGAATCGCGAATGGTGGGGTGAACTTCGAATTCAACAGTAATGGACTCCACAACGCTTCGTATGTATGGGTCCATAGATACGTATATAGTTTAATAAACGAGACATTTCATCAATTGACATTTGCATAAATAAGATACATCAGCTCCGTGCAGTTATTCCAGTCTTCTTCAAATAAATCCTTTAACGTCAAAATGTCCTGTGGTTTACACGCAATTTCCGTGTGTCGGTAAATCTGGTAATGAACCACTATACTTCTGGCGAATACTAATGATTCTGACAAATCATAACATAAATACCTGCAGTTCCTCATCTAAGGAAATTTATACAACAAATTGGAATGTTTCGCTCTTGCATCCATAATACGAGATAATTGACCCTACCGTTTATCTCCGTGAAGAAACTACTGCTCAATATAATACCAACAGGAGCTATTAACAATGCGCCTATCTCGGACGACATTCAGGGTCTGAAGCCTCAATGTAATATGTTGTCAAGCGGTGCCTTAACAACTCACCGCATCATACTTTATCCTAGACAACTCTATCAATTTGCGTTCATCACCGTGAAGCGCGAAAACCTCTAAACTTTATAGAATACCCCTAAATTAATGTGAAATTATAAAATGCACACTATAGAAGTGGCTAACATCGTTACACGAGTCGTAACAGTAATAAGAAAATATTTTTCTTGTTCTCCATGTTTCAAAGCCATACAATAGCATGACTTGACATTTGATCTGAAGATTCTTATTTTTGTGTTGGACTTTCTCTTTATATCCAGATGTTTCCTGATGCAATAAATGATCCTCTTGCTTTTTGTATTGCTGTATCACAGAACGGTTTCATGTGGGTGAATAATGGAGGGAGTGTAAGTAAGGGTCACTGAGTTTGTCAACACTTGTTTAAATTTAACTCTGAGATTGAGTTCATGTCTGACTTCATGTCAGCATTTTGTGACTTGTGTGTGCACATGGAGAAAACGTGTTTGGTGAACACAAGTCTGGGTGACTGAGGGAGTACCCGAATGTGACTAGGGCAGTTTATGATTTGTGGTCGAGCTGTGTGCTCGTATAGTGTGACAGTGGGAAACCACAGTTGTGATTGATATAGTGATTATGGTATAGGTCATATGTATTGTGATTTAGGTCAATGCTTTTCCCGCCTAGGAGTGTTTCTGGAGGAACTTTGCTAGTGTTCACGGAGAACATGTTAAGGCGATGAGTTGGTCCTGCCTTGGAGCTACTGTGGAGTAAGGTGTTGTATATTTCCCACCTTGAAGCTATGTTGGAGTACGTACAGGCATTGTTTAGTCGCCTGAGAGTGATTCTTAGAGAATCTTTATGGCAATGGTTCATGCATCCAATCACTTGTGATAAGTGATTCACACCTGGATGGTGTATTACAGGTGCGAGGAGTGTATGCCGCACATAAAACGTATTGTGTACTGTCTTTGTACGTCAGTGAAGCCAGTCCATAAGTTGTTATTGTTGTTGTGTTTGTTAATCCCTGGACGTGAGTTATTACTCTTTTGCCCTTTAGGGGACGAGTTATTCACTCATACCCTTGAGCCAGTTATGGGAGGTGAGGTGTGGGCATCGTTTCAACCCCAAGGGAGCATCCTAGACTCAGTGGTATGGTACACCTGGCCCGCTTTGGCGTGCGTGCGATACCAAGAGGTTTGATAGCTCTCTACCTGGTGCAGGGGGGTTATATCTTCGAGACAAGACTGACATGAGCAATCAATCACCGGCCGTGGCACGAGCAGTGAGACAGCATAGTGGCACAGTGGCAAAGCCACCGCCACCACATGTCTGTCAAAGGTGGGCTTTCTTGCAACCCCAGGGAGCATCCTAGACTCAGAAGCATAATGCACCAGTCCCGCTTTGGAGTGTGTGCAATGTTCCGAGGTTTGATGGCTCTCTACCCTGCACCAGTCCCACTTTGGAGTGTGTGCAATGTTCCGAGGTTTTATGGCTCTCAACCCTGCAAAGGGTGTTGTATCTCCGAGACGAGGAGCGGACTTGGGCTTTGTTGCAACCCCAGGGAACCTCTTGTCAGGTGGCGTGGGTGCAATGCCACGAGAAAAGAGGTTCTCTACCTTGCAAAGGGGGTTATATCTCCGAGACAAGTATACGGTATCTGGCAGAGCAGCCAGTACATGTAGCGGGTGTATCGGGACGTAGGCGCAGCTACCGCCGGGCCTCTACCACTGCCAATGTGCGTCACTAAACGGACACATAGCTCTGCTCTACCTGAACTGGGAAGACCTGGCAACCGGGACCACGCACAGTCTCGATAGGACACGGCAAGTTTAGAGACGAGCAATGGCGCTACCGCCGTACCTCTACACAGTGTGCCGAAGGACGACATCTATATAGACACTGAGTCCTGCCCCATCTGAACTGGGAAGACCTGGCAGCCGGGACCACTCACAGTCTCGATAGGAAACGACATGTTTATTTGGTTGTTTGTTAGTGGCGCAGTTACAACCGAGCCTCTACCACCGACGAAGGAAGCTACAACCGAGCCTCTACCACTGCCGAAGGACGTCATTGAGACGGACACACATCGCTGCCCCTTCTGAACTGGGAAGACCCGGCAGCCGGGACCACGCACAGACTCGAGAGGACAAATATCGCCTGCAACGGAGTCCATAAGTATTGCAGTTAGAGTTATTTCCTACAGCCTGAGTATTACGTCAGTGTGCTTGACAATGTGAGTGATATTCAGGACTTGCGTAACAGTCAAATAAATGTCATGGAACTGTACTAATGGCGTTGTGTTACTTCATACCCCCAGGTGTTGTTTGTCGTCTACACACGCCACACCCATAATATAGTTCTTGACAGCTGCCAAGATATGTGTATGATTCTACATCTCGTAGGGGTGTTTCTTCAAGAACCAAAAAGCAACATACTTTCATAATTGGGTGATTGTGTAGAATAGAAGGACTGAAATTGTATGACAAGTTCACCAATATGGAACTGATGACAAAAACCAGACAAGTGCGAGCGGAACAAGAGAAGACTCTGGCAATGGATTGAACACACCATGCGGAAACTTGCTGATAGCATCACAAGGCAGTCCTTGTTCTGGAATCCCCAGGGTAAGAAAGGCAGAGGTAGGCCAAAAAACACACGGAGAACTGGAGACAGAAGTGAAAATGATAAGGAAGACGTGGAAAGAACTGGAGCTGATGGCACGTGACAGGAAGACTTGGCATGTGACAGGAAGACTTGGCATGTGACAGGAAGACTTGGCATGTGACAGGAAGACTTGGCATGTGACAGGAAGACTTGGCATGTGACAGGAAGACTTGGCATGTGTTTGTTGAAGGCCTATGCTCCTTGGGGAGCTTAAGGGTCTTGACTGATTGAATAATAAAATCAGAAGGACTGCAGTAAGGCCATGATAAACAGTGGGGCAAATGTAAAGAAGTAATACTTCTTACCTGGATAAAGAAACAGCCATAAGGTCTTCATCAGGGACAGACAAACACTGAAGGTTCACCAAATGCTGAAACTCACCCATGTGTTATCGGGGCCCGAAAGGGGAGCAAAGAACAGTTATACTGTAACTTACCATGCACGTTGTAAAAAAAAAAGATTAAGGAGGGTTGAGCATTGGGCTGGTTACCCCCTCTGGTAGAAATTTTAAAAGCTCAAAAACTTCAACAAACAACATGGACAGGTAAAATAAAGAAAATAAAACTCAGCCATCCAAAACAGGAGAAGGTCCTCTGGTAAGGAGGCACATGATGCAACACCGAGAAGGACAAAAGGAGTCTTGTGTTGCTGACTAACCTTTTTTTCTTCTAGGAAAATCTCCAGAATATGGCATCTGGAATAATTAATGGAGAAGAGATGTTGAGTCAAACATGAAGGGGATGAAGAAACACAGAAAGACCTTGAACTGATGGCACGGGACAGGAAGACTTGGTATAAGTTTGTTGAAGGCCAATGCTCCTTGGGGAGCCAAAGGATGATAAATGAAATGTTGAAACTGCTGTATATAGGAAAAATGGAATCTCAGACCAGGCAACCTCCCAGTTTAAAGATAACAGCCAGAATACGAAACCAAGCTGAGAGGATCTTTGTGAAGCAGTGAAATCAACTCCACTGTCAAATGGCTTTATACAGGATGTGATGACTCTCTGGGTGAGCCCAGAGCCAGAACACAGTATTTTAGCCCTGCATATCTCGAAAGCCCCCCCCCCCCCCCTTTCTAGTCTGAAACCAGATGCGAGGATCCTTTAAATGCTTACTAAGCCAGGATAGCTTACATGAGAATGAAACTAGAGTTCATGACTCCAACTCAAGAAGTTTCAGAATGGCAGAAGAGCCACAGGAAAAGCCTAGATCTACAATGTAGATAATGCCAAATGCAGCAACTACAGTTAAACACCCCAACTTTTAGAGTTAAAGAGAATGTAGATGTGGTTATATGAGAGCGAACTAAAGAAGTAACTAATTCACATATATAAATTCTAATTCTACAAAATTCACACTAACTGAAAATGATAAACTTCAAATTGCCTGTTTGGAAAGCTCCTCATTGAATGAATGAATAAACTGTGTTAATGTGAGTTTGCCACACTCAAGCTGGGCCCAGGGTCCATCATTTCCGCCACTTATAACCAAACGGTTGAGTGTCCCGTTTGGTAGTCCTGCATGGCTCTCAAATTCTGTGGTGATATAAAATTCAGAATTATATAAATTATAACTAATTACTAACTTACTATGTCATTCCTCTTATTCCTCTTCTACCCTGTGGTGTCAAGGTTTGCCAGAGAGAATGTCATACTATCTTATCGGCTGTCTTTCAGCTGGCCTGGTTCCAATCTATTCCTCTGTCCTTCAGAGATTTTCTGGGACGAAGACGCATCAAAAGTGAGGAATGCAGTGAACCAGAGCTGACCAAGACCCTACTCCACCTCCAAGTGGTGGTCCTGGAAACAGGCTGCATCACTGCAGTCTGGCTGAGAGAGTAGGGATCGAAGAGAGAAGGTGAACCCGGTTCCAAAAATGCCATGCCAAAAACGGATGTGTCGGGCCAAAAGGCGCAGATATCACAGCTTTGCTGTAAACGGCGACACAACGTAGCAAATGTCCTTTACAAAATCAATATAAAACTCTCACACACACACACACACATATATACAACTTTATAGCCATAAAAATATTCTCACAACAGATCATAATATAATTTTTTTTTAAATCAATGAATTAAATAAAAATTTCGTCAAAGGAGGAAGTGCTTATTCAAAATAGTGTGAAGTAATACTATTGCTGTGGACAGGTTAATGTAAATATAAATAGGTATGTAAATAGTATGGCTGGGATTGATTTAAAAAATCTTAATTGATTAATCAAATTTCTTTAATCAAAGATTAATTGATCAATTTTCGAACAATTTGAAAAATTATAAAAAATAATAAATAACATTTTAAAATCACTAAGGACTTTATTTATTTTACTTGCTATAAGGCAACATCAACATGAAAAGTAATGAAAATACTGAAAAGTTACAACCAAACAATTCATTATAATGGATCATACTTGCCAAATTCCATATCACAAAACTCTAACATAGCAGATGCTCTCGCATTTAAGTAAAAAACATAAACTTTGCTAAAAATGGAATATTCGATTAAAAATTGTTTTATCTGATTTATTAATTGTTAAAGATCCCAGCCCAACTAAGTAGTATATAGTTTTACATAACATACCTGAAGAAAGAAGATATCAGATTAAGCTGGGAGAACAGGTCCTGGAGCAGGTCGACCACTTTAAATACCTCGGAGCTGTTATAGACCGAAAGCGAGGCATCAAAGAAGAGTTGGCCACTCGAAAAGCAGCAGCTGGGAGACTTTTTCAGGTCATAAATCAAGGATTTCTCAGCAAGAGAGAGGTTTGTAAGAAAACGAAGATGGTTGTATACCGCTCCACCTATGTCCCAGTCTTGACATATGGATGCGAGTCATGGGCAATGACTACAACCCACAAAAGCCAGATCCAAACCTCAGAAATGAGGTATCTGAGGAAGGTGGTTGAAGTAACAAGAAGAGACATGGTCCGCAGCCAGACGATACGTCAAGGCCTAAAATCCCACCTCCTGCAGACCCAAGTATAACAGTCCCAACTAAGATGGTATGGCCATGTCTGCAAAATGGGAGAAGATTGGCTACCACGACAAGCATGGGAAATAAAGAGCCAGGAATCCAGACCCTCAGGACGACCCAGAGTCCGCTGGGAGGACAACATTATACAATCTTTGAAAGACCGAGGACTAGAATGGAACCAGGCCAGGAGGAAGACAGCCGATAGGATAGTCTGGCGCTCTCTTCCAAACCTCTACACCTCACGGTAGAAGGGGAACGACTAAGTAAGTACATAACATTTACAGCAGAAACAAGGTTCATACAACATACCTGCAAACGATATAAAAGGGGAGGGCAGGATCACACCCCCCATGTCAAAGATAACAGCCTTCGGTCGCTTGGAACTGGCGTCCTTTGATGAGCACCTTGACACTGTTATAGCGGACAATGAATCTGACTGGCACTGAAACCTTCCCATGGTTGTGAAAGCTTTCATCAAACTACCGAGATTTCCTTTTTTGAATGACAAAATAAACATACTGAGAAAACATTAACACACTCATAAAGTTCTCAGAAAATGCATTCAACGAAAAAACAGTATTCCATATTGCAGTACAGCCTCGTACAGTTCCGACAGGTCTCTGAGGAGACAAATAAAGAAAATAACTATTGCTCCATCTGCCACCGTAAAGGGGTGACTAACATGAGGTTGTACATGAGGCTGGCAACCTCACCATGTAAGACAAATTGGTACAGAAACCACTGCTGCCAGAGTTTGCCCTTTGGTGAAGGCTTCCTCGGGGGATCTGTGCTCCACATGCAGCAAAAAAAAAAAAAAAGGAAGATGATATTTTAGTGTGAAGGAAACAGAAAGTACCATTTTCACAATTAAAGTGGTTATAGCTATGAAATATGACAGAAAATACTGAGAACAAATTATTTCAATGACTGTAGTAATTTATTTTTAATAAACACACAAACAAGAATAAATAATTTCATTTATACTTGCCAGTGGCAAATGGAGAAATTTAGTAAACATATATGGAGAAAGCAAACATAAATGGAGAAATATAAAATCTAATTAACATAAATGGAAAAACCTGGCAATTGTAAATGGAGAAACCTGACAAATTTAAATAGAGAAATCTGACAAACATAAATGGAGAAATCTGACAAACATAAATGGAGAAACCTGACAAACATAAATGGATAAATCTAACAAACATAAATGGATAAATCTCACAAAGATAAATGGAGAAACCTGACAAACATAAATGGAGAAACCTGACAAACATAAATGAAGAAACCTGACAAAACATAGATGGATAAATCTAACAAACATAAATGGAGAACCCTGATAAACATAAATGGAGAAACCTGACAAACATAAATGGAGAAACCTGACAAAAATAAATGGAGAAAACTGACTAACATAAATAGAGAAATCTAACAAACATAAATGGAGAAACCTGAAAAACATAAATGGAGAAATCTAACAAAAATAAATGGAGAAATATGACAAACCTAAATGGAGAAACCAAACAAACATAAATGGAGAAACCTGACAAACATAAATGGAGAAATCTGACTAACATAAATGGAGAAACCAAACAAACATAAATGGAGAAACCTTACAAACATAAATGGAGAAACCTAACAAACATAAATGGAGAAAACCTAACAACATTATTGGAGAAACCTGACAAACAAACATAAATGAAGAAATCTAACAAACATAAATGGAGAAATCTAACAAACATAAATGGAGACACCTAACAAACATAAATGGAGAAACCTGACAAACATAAATGGAGAAACCTTACAAACAAACATAAATGGAGAAACCTAACAAACGTAAATGGAGAAACATGACAAACATAAATGGAGAAACCTGACAAACAAACATAATTGGAGAAACCTGACAATCATAATTGGAGAAACCTAACAACCATAAATGGAAAAACCTGGCAAACATAAGGAGACATCAACAATATAACAGGAGAAATCAAACATAATTCAATAAGCAAATAATAAGCTGGTGTAGCTTGGCTTTGAAGGACTCCTTTGTTTTATTAAATTTGTTCTGCTAATACTTTAGCCACTAAGATAAAGCTAGTCTCATTGCAGATACTGCTGTAGGGAATAAAGTGTTTGAGACTTCACTATACTATGTCTCAGCTTTATGAGACAGGTCTCTCCCTGCCATTGCCTTCCTTAACTCAAGAGCTGTGTCAAGTATTTATTTACAGCTGGGAAGACTGGAGAATACTAGGTTTTGAACCTGGGGTAAAGCGGCCTCAAGTAGCAAAGCGATCAAACCACTCTGCCACTCGATGCTGTACGCTTTAGCCACTGCAGAAATCAGAAACCCACATCATACACAGTTACAGCTCACAGAACTTAACAGGAATCACTGCGGCAAGTACTGTACATCTCAAGCTTAAAATTTCAGGGAAAAAAAGAAAAACTATCACTATGTAACATCAGTTACATTATTTCTTCTTCATCTGTATTCTGACTGCGCCTTTTGACAAGGGGGCTCTCCAAATATGCAAAGCTAAAATACTGTGCTCTGGTGCTGGGCTCTCCTAAGGAATTGTGTGGATGATTTGAAGAGTCAATGAGGGTGTAATCAGCCTCACAGACAGAGGTTCACTTCTACGTACATATGTATATTATAGCACTGTGCTTAGCTGATGGTCATATTAGGATGACTCCAGATATGCCTCCATCTTCTTCTTCTTTGATCCTTTGCCAACAACTGTCAAAGCAGTCAGTGGCCATCACGCTTGGTGGAGTCTTGTAGGGCAGCAACAAACTGCTTCCACTGTGCTCGGTTGGTGGCCATCCTTTATGCAGTGCCCAGCTCTGGTTCATTCTTTGCATCTTGGCTTTCACAGTTCCACGCCAAGTTGTTTTTGGACGACCTCTCTTTCGCTTTCCATCAGGGGTCCATAGATATGCCTCTATGCATGAGTGAAAAAGTAAATGAATGAATTAATAGTTTTCTTTCTAAAATGCGGCAAAATCAATACAACACAGACATTTCAGCAATAAACCACAATAATCAAACTCACTAAATGAAGTCTGTGAATAAGTCCAAAGTAGATATCGCATTGCCAGTTTTATGTCCAGGTACTGGACTTTAGTTCAGGGAGAACAGATCAAAAGCCACTACCTTCCAAGCATGTTTGTAAGAGGTGACCAAGGAAGATCCAAAGCAGGTCAAGTACTGATCTTCATTTTTTTTTTTAAAAAAGGAAAAGAAAAAAGTTAAGCAAAGAAAGTAGTGGTCAGCTTGAGGCTATTTTTATCTCCATAGAGTTTTTCCAAGAATGGTACTGGTGACGGCCATATGTACTTTCTCTGTTGGTCATATACTGGACATCTTTGAAGCAGATGTTTAACAGTCATTTTATCAGTGCTACAGTTACACTCATCGGTAGTTCCTACCTTCAGCTTGTTGAATAGATGGTATCCCAATCTGTTGTGGCCCATGCAGAGTCCAAAGATTACCACTTGTTCTTTTCTGCTGAGCTGGTAATATGCATCCTTTAATGTGTGGCCTAGATGCTCAGCATCCCATTTGTTATTGTATCTGATTCTGATAAAATTCTTTGCTTCTTTGAAAGTTATGCTTGCATCATTCTGAGGTAGCTTTCCACCTTCCTTTGCCAATCTGTCAGCCTCTTCATTACGGGGTATGCTACAGTGAAATGAACTCTTTTGAATTGTTAAATAGAGTTTGTGGAGCACTACTTTTAGTTATCCAGGTCTGCATTATTTTGGTTCTTCAGCATTACAACTACTGACAGTGCATCTGTGAAAAAAGCAACTTGTCTCTCTGTGCTTTCCTCTGTCGTTATAACCTCTGCTGCAGTTTTCAAGGCCTCTGCCCTAAGTTACAGAATGGTCCTGTTGCCACTGACAGCCTTTCTTGTGTAACACTGGTTAAACTCAGAAGAACACCTCCATCTCCATCTTTGTTTTTGATCCATCTATGTATGCATGGGACCAGGTGGGGCTTGGGTAATGTTTCTCTATGTATTTTGTCATTATAGCTTTTCTCTCAGTTGCAGTCTGGCTCTTCTTTCTCTCAATTCCAGGAATGTTTTCTATCATTTCAGTGAAGCAAATGTTGTTTCCAAACTGGAAGCTTGCGTGCAGTGTCAATGGGTTTGGTTGTTGATACAGCGTTTGTCGGAATTGCTCTCATCTTATATAAATAAAACAATCTAGCTTTTTGTTACTCTTCTCCAAATCAATATAGCAAGTAGGTCCTGCAAGGCCAGGGCAACAGGGATAATCCAATCTTCTGACATAGGTTACTGGTCAAGCCTAGTTGCCGACTGGTCCACTAAGGGAAGCAAGAGCCTGAAATAATAATAATAATAGCCCCTTCAGTCATAACTGACTATGGGAATGCGCCCCTGAGGTGACAGCCCTCAGCTGCTTATTTTCCTGGTGCTCCTTTCGACGTTTTCTCCTCACCTCTGCTTCTTGTGTGAGCCTCTCTTCGCCCAATCTGAGGTGGCGCCGTAAATAGCATCGCCACTTAGTGCGATCGGCAGCTTCATCCTCCCATATTGCTGGATCCATGTCCAGTGCCCTCATATCTCTCTTGCACACATCTTTGAACCTCAGCTGTGGTCGCCCAACTGTTCTCTTGCCATCTGCTAATTGTCCGTAGAAGATATCTTTTGGGATGCGACCATCTTCCATGCGGCGAACATGGCCAAGCCAGCGAAGTCTGCGCTGTCTAAGAAGCGTATACATACTTTGAAGGCCAGCACGTGACAACACCTCGACATTTGTCACTTTATCTTTCCACGAGATGCCGAGGATGCGGCGTAGACACCGCAAATGGAAGGTATTGAGCCTTCTTTCTTGCTTAGCATAGGTCGTCCAGGTCTCGCTGCCATATAGGAGTGTGCTGGTGACGCAGGCATTATATACCGCAGCTTTGGTCTTCATTGTGAGTTTAGAGTTTCCCCAAACACGCGATGTGAGGCGGGCAAAGGTAGCTGCAGCTTTGCCAATGCGGCTGTCGATTTCTGTATCCAGTGAGAGTTTGTCATTGATGGTAGACCCTAGGTATGTGAAGTGGTGCACCACTGCCAATTCATAGTTATCGATAGTGATAACTGGTGCAGCACCCACATCCTGACTCAGCACATTCGTTTTCTTTAGACTTATTGTGAGGCCAAAGTCCTTGCATGCTTTAGTGAAGCGATTCATCAAGCTCTGAAGCTCCTGTTGGCTTTGAGTGATGACTGCAGCATCATCAGCGAACAACAAGTCTCTTATAGTGACCCTTCTGATTTTTGTTTTTGCCTTCAGCCTTGAAAGATTAAACAGACGGCCATCTGACCTAGTGTGAAGGCATATTCCTTCAGTTGCATCTCTGAATGCATGTTTCAAGAGTAAGGCAAAGAAGATTCCGAAGAGGGTCGGAGCCAGAACACAGCCTTGTTTAATGCCACTTCGTATATCAAAGGGCTGTGACGTGCTTCCAGCAAATTGGACTGTTCCCTTCATGCCGTCATGGAATGACTTTATCATTTCCAGCATTTTAGAAGGGCAGCCTATTTTCAGGAGGATTTTAAAGAGTCCATCCCTACTAACCAGGTCGAATGCTTTTGTGAGGTCTATAAAGGCAATATATAATGGTCTTTTCTGCTCTCTTGATTTTTCCTGAAGCTGGCAGAGAGAGAAGATCATGTCTGTTGTTGATCTGCCAGCTCGGAATCCACACTGTGACTCTGGATATATGCGCTCAGCTAACTTGTGTAGTCGCATTAAGATGACTTTGGCAAAAACCTTACCAACAATACTAAGAAGAGAGATGCCTCTGTAGTTATTGCAATCACTTCTGTCTCCTTTATTTTTATACAGTGTTACAATCTTGGCATCTCGCATGTCTTGAGGAATAGTTGTCTCTTCCGAGCACTGGCACAGCATCCTATGCAGGGGATGTAATAGCGTGCTCTTACAGCATTTGATTAAATCAGGAGGAATCCCATCACTGCCTGGTGCTTTGCCAGAGGCCAAGCTATCAATGGCCTTGCTGAGTTCCTCTAATGTTGGTTCGGCATCCAGCTCCTCCATAGTTGGCAGACTGTTGACACCATCAAGGGCTGCAGGCGTAATGGTATTGTCTCTAGCGTAAAGCTCAGAGTAGTGCTCGACCCACCTCTCCATCTGCTTACCCTTATCGGTTAGCTTCTCTCCGCTGATGGTTTTTAGCGGTGCCGTCTTACTTTTATGGGGGCCAAGTGCTTTCTTTATACCGTCATACATTTGTCTAATGTTGCCTGTTTGCGCTGCGATCTGGATGCTCTCACTGAGCTGGAGCCAGTAGTCATTTGCACAGCGTCGAGCAGTTTGTTGAACTTTGCTTCTCGTAGCCCTCAGGATCTGTAGGGTTCTGGCACTCGGTGAACGTTTGTATTCATTCATAGCACTGCGCTTAGCTTCAATGACAGGTGCCATCACATCTGATGAAGCATCAAACCAGTCATTTGACTTTGCTGTTTTCTTACCAAAGGTGGCAAGTGCAGTACTTTGAATGGTGTGGAGCCTGAAATACTACATAGAAAACCTATTACTGTTAAAAGTGACTGAAATACAACATAGAAAATACATGACTGATAGAGTGACTGAAAAACTACATAGAAAACTAATGAATGAAGGCTCAGTTGCATGAAACAAAGTTTTTATCCACATACTGGTTTCGTTTGGAAAAATTAAGAAGCATAAAGAAAAATGATAATGAATAAGAGATTAGCTTTTAGTTTTATCACCAAAGGAAAACTATTTGGTTGAAATGAAGAACAGTGTTCTTCAATGTCATACTAGTAAGTCGCCAACGTCGTTAGGGTTAGGATTAAGGTTAGGTTTAGATTATCTAAACCTAACCCTTACCCATTTTTACTGCGTCTCTTAATTCTTTTTTTTTAAGGTTGTATCGAACATGCATGCCACTATTCTTCACTTCAACCAAAAACAGTTTTTCTTTCGTGATAAAATTACTAGCTTATCTCTTATTTGTCATTTTCCTTATGCTTCTTTATGTATCAGACAGATGGCCCACAATTCTTTATTTCAACCAGGTAGGCCTATAGAAATCCTGACCTAACCGTAACGACGTCGGTGACTAATTTAAGAGGCATCAAGGAACACGTCCTACGGTCTTCATTTCATCTAACTGTTTCTTATATACCATGAAAAATTCCAATGTTTCGGAAGGACAAGAGACTAATCCATTATGCACGGTTTTATCACGTCTAATGTGGCGTGTAGAGTAGTTAATTAAACCCTTTCAAGCAATGTAGCACGGTTACTCTGAGGCAACTCTGTGGAGTATTATATTTTAGAAGCATGCGAAGATGAAATATAGCCTACGCTTTTTTTTTTAAATTAATGATGAAAAATATCCGGTTCAACCTCTGATGCTCGTATTTTGCTTCGGCTGATAAGATATAGTTAGCCTACAGTAGGCTGTGAAATTTTCTAATACAAGAGTGTGAACTATGTGAAACAATCAGGAGTCACGTAAATTATAATAGTTATGCCCTACTGATGTAGGCCTTGTTATTAATTAACAACATTAGAAACGGACAAACGATCAATTGCTTTTGATTTCATGTAGCTAGAAAAACTCACAGAGTTTAGAGTTCTTTTTAAAAACAAATGTTGTGAACTTTGGATTGTTGCGACAGCTGGTATTGACCTATTAGCAGGTCAAAGGTAAATGTTTTGCGGAAGTAAACATTAGTGGTTATCTGTGGTATGCAACTTATTTCGTCAATTTAAAACTGAAATATTATTCATTTGGAAGAAAAAATGTATCGTATGTTATCATTTGTACGGTAGCATACTTAAGGGATGTCAAAAGTGGCGACTAAAATATGATACTGTAATGCATGAGGCTGGCAACATCATCATGCAAAACAAATTGCTAAGAAACCATTACCGCAAGAGCACACAAGCTACCGTGCCCGCAAGAGCACACAAACTACCGTGCCCGCAAGAGCACACAAACTACCGTGCCCGCAAGAGCACACAAACTACCGTGCCCGCAAGAGCACACAAACTACCGTGCCCGCAAGAGCACACAAACTACCGTGCCCGCAAGAGCACACAAACTACCGTGCCCGCAAGAGCACACAAACTACCGTGCGTCCTGTTTCCTTCAAAAGGGCGAACCAACTTTTTGTTTTATTTCCTGTTTGTATTAGTTTGTTTTTTTATTGTTATTGTTTGTTTGTTTCTTGAAAGGGAGGTGTCACACACAAATTGATTCACACAATTTTGATTTAAATTTATTATATTTGAGCCGAGTGGAGGGCAGAAGAAGATAATACATTTGGATATCGGAAATATGGTTTTATTGTATTGAATTTATTATCCTAATTATAACCCATCAAGGGTTGAACGGGATACATTGTTTAATTTTTTTTTAAACTGCAGTGATGGTCGGATATTAAAAAACGAGCTATATAATAACAAGTGATACTTCAGAGCCAATTTGGAATATGAGCCCCGCATATTTAGGAACAAAGCTTAGGGCAAATTAACCCTACCAAACTGTTTTGAAAGACGACTAATAAACGGTTTTGTATAAACTCTTCGTGTAAACACCACTACAAACTCATCTTGCAAACACCACTAGAAACTAATCACGTAAACGCCACTACAAACTCATCAAGTAAACACTACTCATCATGTAAATAGCGCTATACACTTATCACGTAAACAACACTACAAACTCATCATGAAAATACCACTACCGTACAAACTTATCATGTAAACACCACTACAAACTTATCATGAAAACACCGCTACGCACTCGTGTAAGCACCGCTACAAACTCATCATGTAAATACCGCTACACACTCATGTAAGCACCACTACAAACCCATCAAGTAAACACCACTCCAGACTCATCATGTAAATACCGCTACACACTCATATAAGCACCATTACAAACTCATCATGTAAACACCACTACAGACTCATCATGTGAACACCACTACAGACTCATCAAGTCAACACTACCCATCATGTAAATACCATTACACACTCATCATGTAAACACCACTCCAGACTCTTCATGTAAATACCGCTACACACTCAAGTTAGCACCGCCACAAACTCAATATGTAAACACCACTGCAGACTCATCATATGAACACTATGTCACGGATTGCCTCCCCTGCTTTGCAGTAGTGATCCAACAGTGGCCACAACTCAAGAGTATCTAATTGGGTCGTCAAAGGTGTCTACCTTCGCACAAGATTACTCTTGTCAGATATGTAGATGCTAAAGGGGGCGTGGGTTGCATTGTGGCCAAAAACCAAAAAGATACTATCAAGGGATGGAATTTTGTCTCGGAGCGCATTATGGTTGTAAAACTAAAAGAAGGAGAAACCATAATCAACCTGGTCATAGTGTATGGGCCAAATGAGGATGAAAGAGCAGAGGTCAAGGAATTATTCTTCGAGCTGCTTCAAAGGACAGTGGATGACTGCCTAGATGAAATTATCATGCTCGGAGATTTCAATGCCAGAGTTGGAAATGACCATGCTAGATGGGGTGGAATTATCGGAAGATATGAAGAAGATACTTTCAATGACAATGGAAAGCGACTCCTTAGATTCTGCAGTGAGCAGAATCTGATCATAACAAACACAAAGTTCCCCCATAAGCGCATACATGCATATAATAGATGTGAACCAACAAAGAATGAGAAGTCAGTGATCGACTATGCCATTGTTAGGAGGAGCTCATTCAAATATGTCCGGGATGCTAGAGTCTGGAGGGGCCAGAGATTGGAAGTGATCACTACTTGCTTACAATCAAAAGAACAACTGAAAGAGTTGCTCAGCCTAGGAACTGCCCAACATCACGCAAGAAACTAAGTAAACGAACGGGATAAATAAGCATTAAGACCTACAAGCTGAGAGAGCCAGAAATTAAGACCATATATCAGGGGCTTATTGCTGCAGCGGTGAGCAACACAGAAGAACACCCTGATGACTTTGGAAACCCTCTGGCTTAAATTCAAGGACATCATAAAGACAGCTGCTGCACAAGCTTGTGGTGAAGTACGACTTGGGAACAAGAGAAAGAGGACACCTTGGTGGACAGAGGAAGTCAAAGAGAAAATAAGAGAGAAGAAAATGGCATGGAAACAATACTTAGGAGCTAAAAACACAACACGACAAATGGAGAAATATAGAGAATATGTGACACTCAGAACAGAAGCAAAGAACAAGGTGCTAGCAACAAAACAGACGTCCTGGGAAGAATTTGGAGAAAAGCTAGAAAAAGATGCGCAAGAAAACCAGAAATTGTTCTATAAGACCCTAAAGAACATGAGGAAGGAAAAACAATGCCCTCTCAAATTTATAAAGGACAATCAAGGCAAATTGCTTACTGCCCCGAAGGAAGTAATGGAAAGATGGAAAGAATATTTCTCAGAACTCCTGGATGTTGAGCATGGTGAAGCATCAGAAATGATAACCACTAGCACAGAAGAGAAAACCAATGATGGCGAAGATGACATTAAGATGGAAAAACTGAAGGCAGCACTGGAGAAAATCAAGATGGGCAAAGCAGCAGGGCATGATGGTATAACACCAGAAATGGTTAAGTACATGGGAGCATCAGGCGACCTATTACTCTTAAGGGTCCTACAGGCATCGTGGTGCAACCATACCGAAGGATTGGGAGATTACCATCATAACACCAATTTTCAAAAAGGGTGACAATCGACAATGTGGAAACCATAGAGGCAAATCCCTTCTCAGTGTCCCTGGTAAAATCTACTCTAGAATCCTAGAGCAGAGACCCTGACGCCTAGCTGAGCCAAAATTGGATGAGGTCCAGTGCGGATTCCGAGCTTACCGAAGTAATCTTCACACTCAGACAGCTGAGTGAAAAGGCCCTTGAGTATAAGAGTGAGATCCATCTTTGTTTCATAGATCTGGAAACGGTGTTTGACAGGGTCCCCTGGAGCAAACTTTGGGACTGTTTGGCAAGGAAGAACATTCCAGCACCTCTGATTCATGCTATACAGAGCTTCTACAAGAGCTTCTATAAGCAGAATTATGTGAGGACTGCAAACCATAAATCAGAAGAGTTCAGGACCAGCACTGGTGTAGGACAAGGTGATATCCTGTCACCTTATCTTTTCATACTCCTCATGGACGATGTCATCAAGGCATGTAAGGAGAGAACAAGAAAGTATTCAGTGGGGTACTGGAAGATGAGACAGGTCTGTATTTCAGAGCTGGCATTTGCTGATAATGTTGCCCTGATTGCTAAATCAGATGCACAACTCCAATCCAACCTGCAAGTCTGGAAGGAAGAGCTGGAGAAAAGAGGGATGGTCATAAGCAGCTCTAAAACAAAATCCATGATGATATCACGAGACGATAGAAGACATCAGATTAAGCTGGGAGAACAGGTCCTGGAGCAGGTCGACCACTTTAAATACCTCGGAGCTATTATAGACCGAAAGGGAGGCATCAAAGAAGAGTTGGCCACTCGAAAAGCAGCTGCTGGGAGACTTTTTCAGGCCATTGTGGCGTGAGGTTTTTATTGGCTCTAGGATCAGTATAGTACTGACAATTACAGAAATAGAATTTCTGCAGAAAATGGTGAAGTCCCAGTGTCTGAGAGAACTACTGGTATCACAAATTAGTTACGGCTGTGAATGATCTGATCTCGAAAACAATAGTAGAGAGGAGACCGACATAAAGTGCCACCTCCGCTGTGTAACTAACTGTGATATTAAAAAAAACAAGGAAACAGATTTTACTTAACAATGATAAAATTGACAAGTCGTCAAATACAATTTCCTTATTATTTATTTAGTATATACACTATCTACTCTTGTGCTGAAGGGTGGATGTTGAAACAATGGAATGTAATGGATTTGTAAGTTTACAAATGATTCACATATATTTATATATTTATATTTATTACAAGTCTTCCAATTATAGGAAACAAATTTATATCAGCTGGGCTGATAATCACTTATAGTAAATGTATCAGCTGTGCTGTTAATTAAATATATAAAATTTATCAGCTATGCTGTTATTTTTGTCTCTTGCTATGCTAATTCACTTTCTCGTCACTGACACTAACTTTGCTCACAATGCTGACAGAAATGGTACTAATGTGTACTCATCTCTTAAAACGTTCTGTTCTCCTTAGTTTGGTTCACACAACTCCTGCTGAGGCTCGTTACTTTAGCCCACCCAAGACTGAGGGGGACTAAAGATGTAGCTTCTGTGCAATCTCTATGCTACTGCGACGTTCCAGGCAGCTGGATTGACTCGAACATACGACCTCAGGTTTTATGACACGAATAAAACCTGTAACAAGCAAAAATAGGGGCTAATTTCTGTCCTCAAGCCCACATATTTCTAGTGTGGGTGAAATGAGCGTGTCTCAGGCGTCTGCATGTAGGATGAATGACAACATGGCTCAGTATGAGTTAGCAATAGCGAGACAAGACAGGTGTATACTTGCAAAACCTTCTTTCAGATAAATTAATACATGGATACATTCAATAATATAAATTCAATACATGAATACATCCAATAATATGTACACCTAGGTTTGATACAACCATTTCCTTCCCCCTATAATATACCAGGCCCTCTCTGACAAGTGCTATAATATATCCTAACAATATTGTTATGTTCTTATGCTAGGAGTATATGCGACGAGGACTGTCTGGTTATATTTCAGGTTGGAGTTATATGAGACAATAGATTGGAGTTAGATGAGACAATAGATTGAGTCCTAACAAGGACTGTTTTGGTTATATTTCAGTTTGGAGTTATCTGAGACAATAGACTGAAGTTATAGACTGAAGTTATAGGAGACAATAGGTTGAGTCCTAACAAGGACTGTTTTGGTTATATTGCAGTTGGTCTGAGATAATAGATTGAAGTTATAGGAGACAATAGGTTGAAGTATGAGTCCTATTAGTCTTCGTCTTCATCAATCCATATCAGGAAATACAATCATTATACCTAATGCCCCAAGATACAATCAGTAACCTGATACATATTAAATATATAAAGGTGTAGGTATTATAAATGACATACAACAAATACCAACCTTATAGACCTGCTGTAAGCCTATTTTCCTATCAGTTTATAGTAAATTATATTTACCCTCCAAGATTTTTTTTAACCGGCCAGGTTTTGACTTGACTTAGTGAAGCAGGCTGCAGGTCAATGCACTCAGGTAAGCTATAAATCAAGGTGACAGCTTCTCCTCTTCAGTCGGTCGGTATCTCTGGCGTCGTGTCGGTGATGTGTGATTATGCATAAAATCCGCCCGATTATATAGGTAGATGAATGCTTAAGGAAAGCTTTTGGTTGGTTCCTGGTGGGGCAAGCTGATTGGGGGTCTGCAGTTTCGTCTCATGCCTCGTACAGTCTAATTTTATTCAGTTTTCTTCCGCCATCTTGCGTGAACTTCGTTCGATTATTATCTTGGAACAAGGGTCAACGTTATATTGATTCATCATTTGTTGAATGTCCAAGAATACACTCGTTCCCTTCGGAGCTCATCAATATATATACATATTTTTCTTATCAGAAGAGTTCTTCATTTGCATAATCAACAACATTGGCAAATGCAGCAAATAGCTGTAACGTATCGATGTGATAAAGTCCTCAATTCAGAGTCCATGAATTTATTTACAGTTCACACACAAGACATTCACGTAGGTATAGATTCGTATATAGTCATTAGAAATTACATGCATAGTATTCATGTCCGTCCGTGTCAAAACAATATGTCAGAAGAACATCGTGGCTATATACGTGCGCTGTTGTAGTCAACAGCCAGAAATGAGCACATGAGTTCTTGACAGCTACAATTTGAATCATAATGCGATTCTCCTTCCATCATTTAGTTAATTTAATTAATCTCATACTTATATTAATAACCGAACTGACCCTGAGTTCTACATCGATTTATATATATAATATAGGCTATATACTCAGCCTTTTTTCCTTGGAAGAAATACAAGACACGACCTTCTTGCTTGACGGATAGCGTAACAAGGGCCATGTAACCAAGTCACCCAGCGTGACCTTCCCAACGCGAATGCGTCATAATCTCCGCATATATTTCGCGTTCAGTATACCGTAAAATATCGACATATTCTATAAATGTTAAGGACCCCTAACGTTGCGCATGGCTAAACCCCAGCAGACGCCGTCATTTAAAATAACACCGTAACACAGACCCAAGTAGAACAGTCCCAACTAAGATGGTTTGGCCATGTCTGCAAAATGGGAGAAGATCGGCCACCACGACAAGCATGAGAAATAAAGAGCCAGGGATTCAGACCCCCAGGACGACACAGAGTCCGCTGGGAGGACAACATTAGACAATCTTTGAAGGACCGAGGACTAGAATGGAATTTTAATTACCATTTTTTAAATTTAATAATTAAATTTATTTTATTTATTTATTTATTTATTTATTTTTTTTTTAAATTTGTTTATTTATTTTATTTTATTTAAATTTTTTTTTTAAATTATTTTTTCCTTTATTATTTTTTATTTTATTTATTTCTTTATTTAGTTTTTATTTTTATCTATTTATTTATTTGTTTTAAATTTATTTATTATTATTATTTATTTATTTATATTTTATTTATTTATTTACTTATTTTTTTTATTTTATTTATTATTTATTGATTACTTTTTTCTCACTCTTTTCCAGTCCTTGTTTTCATTATTTCTTATTTTTATATACTATCAACTTCCTCTTTCCAGTTTAGTGGCAGCCATCTTGCTTTGCTTCACATGTGACTGGACTTAATATTAAGGGAGTTTTTTTCTCTTATTTTTATAGTTTCATGTTCTCTACTTAATTCTCATTTTCTTTCCCTACTGTCTCTTGTTTGTTTGTCCCTGACGAAGGCCTTGTGGCCGCAACGTAGGTTTTTCTTGTCCTTCTCCTTGTAAGACGTATTACTATTTGTGTGGGTGTGTGTGTGTGTTTTTTTTTCAACTAGAATGGAACCAGGCCAGGAGGAAGACAGCCGATAGGATAGTCTGGCGCTCTCTCTTCCAAACCTCTACACATCACGGTAGAAGGGGAACGACTAAGTAAGTCAGTAAGATATGTAGATAGAAGTGCAATGACGCTTCTATCCTAAGGGAGTGATCACAAGATAATCCAGAAGTCAAGAACCATGCGGCATAAGGCTGAGCAATGGTTAATTTATATCTGATCCGTCGCCTTTTGTGAAGAATTAAGCAATGTTTTTAGCACGTTCAAGACCCCAGTTGGTGTAATCCAACGAAATTCCTCTTATAAGTAATGGCTCTACAGATGTAAATATACTTATGTATATATAGATGTATGTTTTAAAGAATCTTGCTCAAACGTTCGCATATAAAAACTGAATCGACTATGATTTTTTAGTTTTGAAACAACATGTAACAAATTTAATAATGAATTAGTTTTTAACAGGTAAAATAAGGAGGGAATGATGAAGTTTGCTGTATATCCAAGTTTTCGTCACGGAGACGTAGGTGAGGATTTATCAAAGTCCGTTGCTTTCGCCTTTTTTTACATGAAAACATAACTCTAGATGAGTCATGTCGCCGTGGTTTTCGTCACTTCTTGGTGATGAATGTACTTCTCTCACACGAGTGGCGTAGTAACTTCAGTACTTCGAACTGTCTGATAGCTTGTAACCACAAGTAGTTTTGTACCACGAACTTTTTTT
The DNA here is from genome assembly GCA_024509875.1 of Oreohelix idahoensis. Classification (NCBI taxonomy): domain Eukaryota; kingdom Metazoa; phylum Mollusca; class Gastropoda; order Stylommatophora; family Oreohelicidae; genus Oreohelix; species Oreohelix idahoensis. The sequence goes on from JAMPIV010002012.1 coordinate 53,727, forward strand.
TTTAGATAAAATAGAAAACAAATGCATCTGCTAAGTACATTTGTGGGCTGCCAATTAACAGGCGCATTCTCGCTGTCCACCCACCAATGTTAATCTCTCAGAAGAATTAAATTCCCGAGTACACATCATAGCTCAGGGAAGATGAATAAATTCATCATATTCCTCTGGGTATTAACTGGGAAAATGTGTCTGGACAGCGCGAATAATGAGTTGCATGAGTTACAATTAACAAAGTGCATTTATCTCACAAAATATTATACACTTTAGGCACATGTGATGTAATCATCACTCATCACTGTATTCGGAGTCTGGGGTCACATTTGCTGTCGGTGTTCCGCACGACTAGCTAGAAGAATCATCAGCGCTTGCTGTAGTGGTGTATGAATATACTAGTTTCATATGTTGAGGTTGCCAGCCTCATACCTTGTATATAACCACTTAGCAAGAAAACATGTCAAATTTACATTTGTAAAATAATTGTTACACTTACCCCAAAGTTTTGGGAATACACAATCTCCTCGGGCAGGTTAGAATGGACACGAGCAATTTAGATTATATGCTCTCGAACCACTTGGTCTGGAAATTTTGAATCCCTTTTATGACGGGTGAATCTGCGAAACACTTGGTCTGGGAAAGTTTCTCTTATGACGGGTGATCCAATTCCTAGGTTTCCAGTCTTCGTATTTTAAGTCCTGGTCCTTTAAGTTTTTCAGTCTCTGTATTTATGAAGGCGGGCTTACTTTTTAAGGTTTCAAGTTTCCCAAATACTTCGATCTGTCACTTATAATATAGGAATTCTAAGTCCGATGTCTCACTGGCTTCTGGGAGTCGCTCAAATGACATGCGCTGCAGTCTCTCTGTTCTGTGTCTCTGATTTCACTACATTAGATGTGCAGTTCTCAGTTCACATCACAGATGGTGCTTCCGTTGGATGTTCCAATAGAATCCATAGTTTATTCCGGCTTCTTACTTTAATCCAACCATAAGCTCTTTAGCACTGGGTTGGGGTGTCTAATTTCAAAATATCCTCCACGTGTTTTAAAATATTAAATTTAATATTCCAACGCGTGACCTCTTTCAAATCATGCGGTAATTACAATTGCCCCCACGGCTGGCGTTGTGGAATTAAAAGTTGCTACCATAAGTGAAATGGGTTCATTTTCGATACAAGACAACAGGAAGCTGAGACGCTTGGGAGTCATGACCCAAGTGAGCCCGCCCCCTTAGAGTGTAAAGGAGTAATCGGGCCGAAACACTTGTCGGATGGGGGACTTCTTCTGATGATCAGATTGCTTCCTGTTGTATCGCTCTGTAAAGAGTTTCCTATCATCACCTACTCACAAAAACATGTGACCATGTTTGCCTGGCGTAATGTCTTCCGCCAAGAAGTCTACCCAGACAGATTATCTGTAACAATCACCAGGGATTGTCCCACAAAAACGATAAACGCATATACCCTCTGTGTAATATGCCAGACAAACAGACACCGCCGTCGGAAACCCAGACAGACAATCTTGGGTTCTTTTCATGTCGATCGGACTAGACCGTATTGTCACCAGCTTTTCACCTGGGGTCAAGTGTTGGGCCGACGCGTTTCAAAAGATGGTCAGACTGACTGAATAGATAAGCGTATGACCGGTATAATTATCTGGTATTATCGCATTTACCTTGCGGAACGTAAACAATTCTGCGTGTAAAGCAGATACGTCCGCAGGGGAGTAGAATGTTAGAGACTTCACCCCCATACTGGCCACCACTGATACTTCAAGATAATGTCTACTACATGTAATTCTCACTGATACTTCACGATTTTGTTACTACCAGAAGAATCCAGGAGTTTGTATTTATTTTTCATGAAATCGTTTTACTTATTCATTATTATGTGGTATTGTTAATTGTTTCTCATTTTCCGATTTCTTACTTTCCTTTACTACAGATCATTCTTCTGTTGTTTGATCTTGTTCTTTCACTTTCTATTGGTTGTTACTTGTACTAAATGTACTTAGCTTAGTGTTCTATTAAGATTAATTTTGGTATGCTTGTATTATGATTGATGCTTTTGTTGTAATTTACATCGGTAACATTCATTGGGATATTTGATTGATTATGTTTGATGTTTTAGTTGTAATATTACATTTATTGCTGATATTTCGGGTGGATGTACATTTTTTGATAGGTACATTTTTTGGATAGATACATTTTTTGGTAGCCAGATAATATAATTTCATTTATCTCTAAATTTTTGGGACTTAAATTTTCAACCAAAAAATGATAAATCATTTTTTTTCCCGGGCGGTGTGGCAACTGATACAGAGTAAATATTATCAAAGGGAGGTGATCTTGAAAATGTTAAGCGAATAGATTCGATTACGGGTTACGTTGCTTGGTTAAGCTGATGTTAAGTTAAAATAGTATTAGGGGAATTTCCTCGTGTGATCGAGAAGTTTCCAAGTGGCGAACACTGGTCAGTTCAAATCGCGGAGATGTTTTTTTTCTCTGAACTGTCTTGAGCTGTGAGTAAGCTCGTGTGACTAGCCCATGCAATTATCGAGACTGAGTTGTGTTTTTTAAACAACCGAGTCTCGTGTCTTTTTTGGCGGGTCTAGTGTGTGAACTAAGATCAGGCTGGGCAGGGTTTTTGACTGAGGTGGTCAGCCCTGATGTGTTTTTTGGATAATGTATGCCTGCGCAGGGCTATAGAGATTTTGTAGGCCATGATTATTATATAACTGCCGTAGATGCAGTATTTGTGCACTGATGTGAAGTATAGAGATTTTGTAGGCCATGATTATTATATAACTGCCGTAGATGCAGTATTTGTGCACTGATGTGAAGTATAGAGATTTTGTAGGCCATGATTATTATATAACTGCCGTAGATGAAGTATTTGTGCACTGATGGGAAGTATAGAGATTTTGTAGGCCATGATTATTATATAACTGCCGTAGATGCAGTATTTGTGCACTGATGTGGAGTATAGAGATTTTGTAGGCCATGATTATTATATAACTGCCGTAGATGAAGTATTTGTGCACTGATGGGAAGTATAGAGATTTTGTAGGCCATGATTATTATATAACTGCCGTATATGCAGTATTTGTGCACTGATGTGAAGTATAGAGATTTTGTAGGCCATGATTATTATATAACTGCCGTAGATGCAGTATTTGTGCACTGATGTGAAGTATAGAGATTTTGTAGGCCATGATTATTATATAACTGCCGTAGATGCAGTATTTGTGCACTGATGGGAAGTATAGAGATTTTGTAGGCCATGATTATTATATAACTGCCGTAGATGCAGTATTTGTGCACTGATGTGAAGTATAGAGATTTTGTAGGCCATGATTATTATATAACTGCCGTAGATGCAGTATTTGTGCACTGATGTGAGGAGTAGAGATTTTGTAGGCCAGGATGTGTATGGGCCGTATGTTAACTGCATTATGAAGATTCATGTTTCGATGTAACTGTATTCGTCTAGATCTACGTGATGTTATAATTGTAATAAACCATGGTTAAAATATCATCAGACGTTACACCATTCCATGACTCGGTGTGTACGCTACTGTGAGTGACTGTCCCAAAACACACTCACCTTCTTCACCATAAATACAAACTCCTGGATTCTTCGGTAGTAACAAAATCGTGAAGTATCAGTGAGAATTACATGTAGTAGACATTATCTTGAAGTATCATAGATCCAGCATAGAGCAAAATAATGAATGAAAAGGCATGATTTATGCCAAATAAAAGCGATTGGTGAGAAAAATGAAGAAAAGAAATGATACTGCAGTAGGACTGAAGGTGTGAGAGATTACACAAAAGAGCATGTTCAGACGTTCTGTGACATACCCCATCACCTAAGATATTGCATTAAATATCCAGGTTTGGACCTGAACTTTTGTGTGGTGTGCCTTCCTCTACCACTGTTCGGAATGACAGTGTTTTTCTCCTCATTATTCCGTGGGCGAGTGTTTAAATTGCTCGCTTAGCAATGTGTGCAGTTTAAAACGAACTGACGAACGTTCTCCCATCGTTTGGGCCAAAAGTAAACCTCCTTAAGGTTACTCATAGTAGTACCCACGAGAACATGTTCCCCCGATGAGGATATAAGAGCCGCTTTTATAACGAACGGTCTTAAAGGGAGAAGCACCACGAGTTGCTTCCCTTGTTCAAAGTATGGCGCTAGGGTTATGTCGTCCTTCTGCGCTTGCCTTGCTACACAGAAATGTCGAGTTCAGGTACGAGTTATCCAATGTTGGCTGTTGGGTACTCTGCTCAAACTCTTTCTGACCAGTTTCATCCTTCTGGTTGTCCGGATTATGGTGAACAGAGCAATCTCTCACAAACTGTCGAATTTCCTGTCGCATATCTGGCCAGAAGTAATTCAGAGTTACATTTTTTCCTAGGGCATATGAAACTTTAATGGGATGGGGCAGGGATTGTCCCACAAAAACGATAACCGCATCTACCCTCTGTGTAATCTGCCAGACAAACAGACACCGCCGTCGGCGACCCAGATAGACAATCTTAGGTTCTTTTCATGTCGATCGGACGAGACCGTATTGTCACCAGCTTTTCACCTGGGGTCAAATGTTGGGCCGACGCGTTTCAAAAGATGGTCAGACTGAGAGAATAGATAAGCGTATGACCGGTATAATTATCTGGTATTGTCGCATTTACCTTGCGGAACGTAAACAATTCTGCGTGTAAAGCAGATACGTCCGTAGGAGAGTAGAGTGTTAGATACTTCACCCTACTAGATCATGCATAGAGCAAAATAATGAATGAAAAGGCATGACTTATGCCAAATAAAAGCGATTGGTGAGAAAAATGAAGAAAAGAAATGATATTGCCGTAGGGCTGAAGGTGTGAGAGATTACACAAAAGAGCATGTTCAGACGTTCTGTGACACACTACTACAGACTCATCAAGTCAACACTGCTAGAACTCATCATGTAAATACCTCTACAAACTCATCATGTAAACACCACTACCTAACATCATGTAAACACCACTACAAACTCATCATGTAAGCAGTACTGTAAGAACACGAGAAGCGCTTTTTTGACCCAGCCTTTCTGCAAGTAGGTCAACTGTAGTGGCGCCCTTTGCTGCTTAGAGCAAAACAGAAACACGAAAACAGCCGAGAAGGAGAAGAGGAATGAGGAGTAAAAAGAGAAAAAGAAGCACGAAGAGAATGAGGAATTGAAGAATATAAAAATGAAGATAAGGAGGAAAAATAGAAGAGGAAGAGTAAACAGAACAGTAAAGAGGATGGCCGAAGAAGAAGACGACAATGTTGAAGGATCAGAAGTCGCATGAGCAGGGAAGTCTGGAAAATGAAACTAATGTATTTCCAGCATTTCCTATTTCGATCCCTGTGGAACATGCAGCCACCACTGTGGCTGTCCCCCTTGCAAGAAGCCTGCATCAAAACATTCGTTTGCTCTGACAGAGGTGTTTACTGAAGCAATGGTTTTTATATAATGAAAAACGCCAAACTTACAGCAAACTTACTATAGCTGAAAAATCGTTTCAAGAGCTGAAGAGTTTATATTTAAATATATACATATAATTTTGGTTCGTACGTAAGCAAAGAAGATTGGACAGAGCAGCGTTTTTGTTTTAAGTGTAAATCCTACTCTTTTCCGACCTTTTTCTTCAACTCCTTCGAGGAAATGTTAATCTTGTCGTCTCTTTTTTCTTTTGAACTTCCTCTTCTCTTGGGGTGTCCACTAGCAGATTTTTATTATCATCTGTAGCGTAAGTTGTAACACATTATTAGATAAATCATGAACGACAGAAAAGTATGGCAAGTGTAAGCCTGCTGCTTAAAATTATTCTTGGAAAGCAAATCTAGGGCATCCAATCAAAACGCAGGAACCGGCAGAGAACGATCGGTAAAATATGGAGAAAAAAACAAACAACGACACAAAATATAATACGTCTTACTAATAGAAAGGACAATGAAACCTACGTTGCGGCCACAAGGCCTTTGTCGGGGACAGGCAAACAATATGTCTCTCTTCCTATAGTTTCATGTTCTTTCTCTTAGTAAGACGTATTACATTTTGTGCTGCTGTTTTTTTTCTCCATTTTACCCCCGTCTTCTCCTCATATACTCATCGATAAAATATGGTGTTTTATCATGGCGAAAGCAGTGGATGAAGTTCTAGAAGGATTTTAATTTAGTGTAGGCAAGTGCAGAAGCCTAGAGTGACAAAAGTTATTGTGTTTTTCGTGGAATACATCCAGGAATGTGCATCTAAAAGGAATTGTGGATATAATATATGCCTGTGGGGAAAATCGAGATGAATTGAGCCAATACATTGAAAATTATCGTGTCGAAAGACTTTATAAATTTGTAAGTATTTCATATCATACCCAATTACAGTATAAGGCATATGGAAAGATGATTCACAGTAGGGGAATTGAAAGACGATACACCAGAATGTTAGGGATAGTAGTGTTTAGTGATACGGAGTATATATTGGATGGTACCTTGCACAGATTCACTAGGAAGTACGAAAACCTAGAGAACTGAAACGGCTAATCGAATGTGTTCTCCGATACGTTCGCTGCTGACCTATATAAGGAGGCCGCGCTGTATTCAAAACACACATTAACACAAAACAGGCCAGAGAGATAGACAGAAGAAGAGAGATTCCAAGGCTAATTACTTTGCCGTATGCATGCCGTGCAGATTACTTCACTAATTCAAGTCTAATCTATGATTAACATCTATCTTAGAGGATATGTAGAATTACTGTGTATATAATTGTGAAATTAATATCACTTTTTATTTCAGAAGTTTAGTTGGTTGATTTATATCGATTGGATAGCATTTCATTTCGAAAGAATCGCAGCCGTACCACTTTGTTTCTTTGCAAAATAGCTGTTTTGCATTTTACTTTACTAGTATCGGTTCAAGTCCTTTTGGGTTGCTGAAGATAGAAGCCACCAATATAACCTACAGTGATCCGCAGAGTCCTGTCAACAGCCCTTGTCAGGATTAATATTACCTACTAAAAAGTACAGCACTTTTCAAAGCTGACTTGCAGCCATTTTCAGAGCTGACTTGAAGCCCTTTTCAGAGCTGACTTGAAGCCCTTTTCAGAGCTGACTTGAAGCCCATTTCAGAGCTGACGGCATTCCATAGGTGAAAGGCAATCGTAGCATCATACATAGGGATAAAATGCAATTTAGTTTATTCATGTATTATTTTATTGAAAAAAAAATTTCTGCAGTTAGACACCTGTCTTGTCTCGCTATTGCTAAATCACACTGAGCCATGTATCACTCATTTACATGCAAACATCTGAGACATACTCATCTCATGTAATATATACACAAATAGCAAGTTCATCTGTGGTTCCATAACAAATTTGTTCATCGACACTGACTAGCCACACGTCTGTCAATTTGATTTGAAGTTTGCAGCAGAAGTTCAGTCACAGTCTGCTCCTGGGAACGTCATCTTTGTTGTATTAAAATTTGGTTCTTGCTTTTTTTCCGTCCGGTGACGTCCTCTAGGGTGAGTATTCGTGATCTAGGTTGTTTTCTAGGCAAATGTTGTCAAGCGTTCTCCTCTCTCATTTCTCTGGCCCAATCCATAACTTCCTTTCACTCTTTTTTCATGTTCTAATCTTTCGTTTCCAACTTTGGCATTAAAATCTCCAATTTCCTGTTCTTCAGCAGCTGCTGTTGGCGCATATGCTTGTATAATTGTGATGTTCTTTCTTTTTCCTTTCAGTCTGATTGTGACAATGCGGTCATTTATGGGATTATATCCTAATAGGGAGGCAGCTGTCCTTTTAGACAGGTAGAAGCCGACGCCGCTCTGACCTCCTCTCTCTTTGCCTGAGTATATGAATGTTCCTGCGATGTTTAGCCTTTCCATCTCGTTCTTCACTATGTACTGTTTTTCCTTGGTATCATGTTCCTATTTTGATTATTTTTCTAAGACCGATGACATGGTTTTTCCGTGGTAACACAGTCAGGCTTTTGGCCGTCATCAACGATTACCTGTACTGACGCTGCCAACGATCTCTTCCCCAGTTACGATCTGCCTGGCCTGGGGGCCTCACCACCTCACAGATTAGCCATTATGGATTTCCATTGTACATCCGCCATTGCTTTCTGGATGGTTCTGCTTACATTACAGCCTGCGCCCTAGCCCGATACCAGGCCTTTCCCTCCTGCCCTAGAAGCCGTTGTCAAAATATTATTGATTCCGCCCGGTCGGGCTTGTACTGTTTAAGGGGGACCTCCCTTTTTTGTTCCATGGTTTGCGAGTCAAAGCCGTTGCCCGGGGGGTGGCGCTTGAGCCATACATTTGGATGGGGGAACCAAATAGGATGCCATTTCAAAAAGAGGATGACTGTCGCACCGTGAATTACTGTGTATATAATTGTGTAACACCTCAGAATAGTTGGTTGATTTTATCGATTGGATAAAATGGGCAAAATACATTTTACTAGTATGGTTGCTAAAGAAGTACAGTGATCCGCAGAGATCAACAGACGCTACTGACAGCACTTTTCAAAGCTGACTTAACAGAGCTGACTTGAAGTTTTCAGAGTGACTTGAAGCCCTTTTCTGACTTGGCCCATTTCAGAGCTGACGGCAATCGTAGCATCATACATAGGGATAAAATGCAATTTAGTTTATTCATGTATTATTTTATTGAAAAAAAATTTCTGCAGTTAGACACCTGTCTTGTCTCGCTATTGCTAAATCACACTGAGCCATGTATCACTCATTTACATGCAAACATCTGAGACATACTCATCTCATGCACAAATAGACCTGTGGTTCCATAACCAAGGACTAGCCACACGTCTGTCATTGTTGCAGGTTCATATAAGTCATCAAAACCTGAGATCTAAAGTTCAGTGCAATCTAAGCTGCCTGGAACCTCACAGGAGCCTATCGATTGTTATCTGTACTACAGCCTTAGTCCCCCTCAGTGTTGGGTGGGCTTGTTGAGGATTGTTCCATGGTTTGCGAGCATTTTGGTTTTATCTTGATTTGGATGGTCACACCCTGGTAACACCTCAAATAGTTAGACCGTGTCCTGCCCATTCTTTGATGTTTTTTAGTGTAGCCTTCGGGCAGGAGTTTTCTTTGCCTTCATCTCAACCCGTTCATGGGTCGTTGGAAGCATCAGCAGACAGGGTCCTCCACTGTTCTCTATCCTCAGCAATGCGTACAAGTGTGGAAAAACCGTGTCCTGCCCATTCTTTGATGTTATCAGCCCAGGATTTTCTTTGCCTTCATCTTCTCCGTTTACCTTCGACTGTTCCCTGGAGGATCGTTTTCGAAAGGTAGTCATGACGAGTTACATGCCCAAACCAGGCAAGCTTTCCGCGTTTCACTACTGACAAAAGTGTTTCTTGGTGGCCTGCATACGTGTTTATCTTTTTTTTGTTTTGTTTGTAAAACTTTTGCCTCGTTTTGGCGAGGCACGTCCCGTTCAACCTAGTCGGTTATATTAGGGCGCATGTTGAAATATAAAAGACCCTTAGGTCTAGGATTTTGAGGTCTTCTCTCTAACATAGACTTTTGTTTTGTGCTCTTTATAGCAAATGCGCAAAATTCTACTAAACATTTATGCTCGAAGGCCTGACTCCTTCGCTCCGTATCTGCAGTGAGTGTCCAGCCCTCACACCCATACAAGAGAATAGATAATACAAGTGATTTGTATAATTTGATCTTTACAGGAAAACTGATGTTGCTTTTCCAGATCACATTCAGCCTTGTCATGACAGCTGAGGCCAGCTCAAGTCTTGTCTTGATTTCTTTACTTGAACTTCCATCACTACATATAGTGGACCCGAGATATTTAAAGGTGTTAACTTCTTCTAACGTTTGCCCATTTAACGTAGTGTTGGTCGGAACATGTTTCTTATGGCTATTCACCAATATCTTGCTTTTTTTCTATATTAATTTTCATCCCATACGTTCTTTTTACTTTCTCCAGTCTAGAGGTAAGGTCTTGAAGTTCTGATTCTGTTCGAGCTATCAGATCGATATCATCAGCAAAACGTAGATTGCAAAGAGGTCGGCCTCCAATCTTCTTCTTCTTCTTTGTTCGTCCTGAAAAGGACGTTGGTTGCGTTGTGTCTGTCTACAGCAAAGCTGCGGTATGTGCACCTTTCGGCCGACACATCCGACTTCAGCATGGCATTTTTGGGACCGGGTTAGCCTTCCCTCTTTGATCCCTACTCACTCAGCCAGACTGCAGTGATGCAGCCTGTTTCCAGGACCACCACTTGGAGGTGGAGTAGGGTCTTGGTCAGCTCTGGTTCGCTGACCCTGACGCAAGCAGTCTAGCTATGGGTCGCTAACTGCATTCCTCACTGTTGACGCGTCTTAGGTCCCGGCCTCCAATCGATATGGTTGTTTTGTAATCGTAGAGAGCCTCCTGCATAATATGTTCTAGATATATATTAAAGAGCACTAGCCAATGTATATAACCGTCGATGTGTGGGCTTTTAAAGCTGATATAATAATATGTGGATAATGACCGGTGAGTCCATAATTTTTTAGAGCGTTAGGGATAAAACGCAAGGATTTATATATACGATTTTCGGGAATTACGAACGCGAGGTTAATGTATAACGCTAATGAAAGCGACATGGCTAGTGTAGCATGGCGAGTGATACCAAATTGAGAATATTATACAAAGTTCTGACATGAATATTAGGCATTGATCCTAAGCAATAATGGAATAATTAGCAGAGATGACACTAATCATTATGGAATAATTAGCAGAGATGCATTGACGCTGCTTAAATATGGTAATGTGCCAAGTATTTGGATAAGGATAATGAACAATCATTATGACGGTTAAAAATGAACGCACAATGTTTTGTGCAAGATAAACTACTAACTGTGATGTATCAAGTTTCTTTCAATGTGGAAAACATGTTAATTGAGAAACTCATGCTGTATTGTTATTGGAGCTATTAAAATATATGTAGAGTCGTCCACATGAGACTTTTTCGATGACGAAGTTTATAAAGTTACAGTTCAGACTGTTGTGTTGATTTGACCGTTAACATTCAACGTGTTGGTCAAAATGTAAAACTCTGTCATACTAATGGGAATTCAAAGAAATAATAGAACACAATGAATTATTGAATAAGAAATGAAGTTTATTGCTAAACGCTCACACTAATATGCATAAACTCAAACTGAACCCACTGTTGCTGCAGAATATAAGTCAGCGAAAGACAGAAGAAGAACACTATATCATACGAATTTAGCCCATAAAAGAAAGTCTGCAACAGGGCTTATGCACAAGATCTTCAGAATACTGAGTGTGTGTATCAGTATACCCAGGACAGTTCTTACACGAAAGATGAGTATTGTATAGGACCAATTCCTGCATCGATTGCGAGCTGTCAATGATGATAAAAGTGACTTTTAGCATAGACAGAGACTAAGAGAACAGAACATTTCAGAAACTTTATATTTCTATTCAAGGAATATCCCAGAACTTTTTATTTAAGTTATTTAAATTCACCATCCAATCGCTGTAAAATACTTATCCATTGATTTCATCTTCCAACATTCACAATTCAGCACAAGAATAGTAGATAGTGTAAATAATAAATTCAGAAATAGTACTCAACTGACTTTTTAACTTTATAATTGTTTGTTGATTTTTTTTGGTGTGTTCTGATTTATTTAATTATCACAAGTATTCACATAGCTAGGTGGCAAGGTATGATTTGACTTTATTCCAAATACTTTCTGAAGCAGATACATTCACAGCCGTGACAATTATGTGATACCAGTGGTTTTCTCAAACACTGGGATTTCACTATTTTCAGGCAGAATTCTATTTCTGTTTTCTGTGGCGTAGCGTAGGAAGGATAAGAATTTATTAGAAGAAATAATAGATATGAATGTGGAACATTTGGCTCAAGGAATTCCTGCTGGGTTTTCCACCGCTGAAGGGAGACAAAAGAGTGTAAATTCTCCTAACTAGACAAGGTCTGGAAAAGGTTGTAAGGAGATATTTGGTCTCTCGCTACCATAGTCCCCTTCTCAGTTATCTATTATTGTTATCCTTTTAATTATATTATATTTTACGAGCACCCCCCCCCCCTCCCTTATAAAGGAAGATAAACATCAGACAATATGTAACATCTAATAGAAGGAACAAAGCCTGGGGTACAGTATATACACCCAATTGGTTTATTAAAATTAAAATGAATAGATGGTGGATGATAGTATTGTCGATGGAATTAGTGTCTGCTGTATGTACTATGTGTCTTACAATTCAAGTGTTTTTCATCATGGATGACTAAAGATATGGCATTGATATGGTGAGTTCCCTTTTTCAAGGAACTTATCTTTTCAGCCCCTGGCTGATAGTGAAGCGTGGTTAGTTCTCCGGTCTCCTGACGTTGCACAAGGCAGGTCTTGAATAGTTCGGATTTGCCTTCACTGTGCTCGACTCCGTATTCTGCTCTGAGATTGGACTGTCGTGCAAGGCTCCACCATAGACTGAAGACAAATACGACGGCTTCATTAATTTTCTAGCTTTAGAAAACAGTCTTTCCCTAAGCCGTCCGTCTGCCAGTCATCTCAGATTTTAGTCTCTAACATCATATGTCTAGAGCCTAATCTTGAAATCAAGTCCCCCTTCTCTGTCCTTTATTATTATATTTCTCTGCCCAAGTGGCAGTATTATAATTCTTTAGTACTGATTTATCGTCAAGGTAACACGATGAATTATTATAAATGTCAGTTAAACCCACCAAATTTATCATAGAAATGTCGGCACAGTATTCTAGCCCTGTGCCTCTAGCCTAATCGTCATGTCAATTATGATGAATTTAACAGATAATTGGACACCAGTGTTTTAGAATTGTCTGACAATATTATCACACTTCATTTCTGGTCGCATCGTCATGTAATTTATAATGAATATATGTCACAGTCTGTCAACATTATTGTTACTATTAATTTCCTGTAATCTAAGCGTCGGTCGAAAATGAATTAATATAGAAATTAATATATATATATTCCCGTTAACATTATTATGAACAGTTTGTACATATCCCGTGGGATCATAAAATACACCCGATCACATGTGGCTGGATGTGATCGTAAAACAAAAATATGAATAAAGTAAACATACCAATCTTGCGTCGATTTTGCAAGGTACTACACATTTCATCACAATACTATTTTCTAGCAAGATTTCCACTTACCTACTCAGAGATGGACCAGCAATTTAGACACGTGGCTTCAGTGCGTTTAATGCATGAATTCGCAGCTGTCTAGATTAGGTCTAGCTTTTTCGGTTGCCTGGGCGCAAGTGAAAACATGGCCGTGTTTGGCGCACTTTTAGCGGGTGATTTCCGCTTGGGCACGTGTTCCGAAGCGTGCATCATGTGACTTTGCATCATATAGACGCTCCAATCAATAACGTTAAAAGTCACGTGGGGGTTTCCTAAAGTGGCATAAACTGGTTCTACCTAGGTTTAAGCAGTCGGTCCTAAATTAAAGCGGGTTTCTAGCTACCGAGGTCAGGGGTCAACAATGACGTCGTATCTAAAAATAGTATTAGGCGCTAGGAGAAAATCACTGAACGCTAGGAGAATATCCGCAAGTGAAATTTCCCGTGATTTTACGGGCTTCTCGATCATGCATTGAAGATGATAAAAAATGGCGGCTCGTAAATAACAAAAAAAAAAAAAAGAAGAGAAGATTGGGCAAGTCGTCACACAAGCCCCTCCTCAAGTTTGACGTTCCGTCCAACTCCTCTGGTCCTGTCTTCCTCTTCTTTTACAGCTTCTCATTTTCCCTCGTTTGCATCCGGATGTCTGCTCAGAAAATCTGCCCCTACGTTGTACTTCCCAGGTATGTATTCTATGTGAAATGAATATGGCTGCAACAGGAGTGACCATCTCATAAGCCGGGCATTAAGGTTCTTCGACGCTGCAAGAAATATCAACGGTTGGTGATCACACTGTACCGTGAACTTTTCCTCGTATAAATATGGTTGAAACTTCTGCACCGCCCAGATAAGCGACATACATTCTCGTTCGATGGTAGAGTAGTTCTGTTCAGCTGAGTTCAATTTCCTACTGGCATATGCAATGGGGAATAGCGTTGCGGAAGGCCCCTCACCAGGCTGGAGGAGAGTGGCTCCTATCCCTATATTGCTAGCATCGGTTCGCAGCGTAAAATTCAGAGTTAAGTCAGGCAGTCGCAGAATTGGCCTAGCTGTGAGTTTCTCCTTCAGCAGCGTGTAGGCATTTTCGCACTCCGCTGTCCAGGTTACTTTGTCCGGGTTTCCATTCTTGGTTAACGCGGTCAGTGGCGCACTCAGGGCATTAAAATCTTTAATATATCTCTGGTAGAAGCCACATAGAGACACAAATGACCTGACATCCTTTTTAGTCTGGGGTCGTGGGGCACGCTGTAACTTCTCAACATTACGTGCATCTGGGAACATGCATCCATGCGAGATGGTGTGTCCTAGGAATTCTAGCAGCTCGCAGGCAATTTGACATTTTGTAGGGCGAGCGGTGAGTCATGTTTCTCTAAGTCTTTCAAAGAGTAGGGAAACCGCGTCCAGGTGCTCCTCAAAGGTGTTCGTTGCAATAAGTATGTCGTCCATGAAATTACTTATCCCAGGGGGGTTCAGGGGTTCCAGTAACTTCCTCATCATACGAGTAAAGACGCTTGGGGCGTTGCTTAGCCCAAATGGCAATACATTAAACTCATAATGGCCCTCAGAAGTACTGAATGCTAACATGTGTCGAATTTCCGCTTTTACCGGGATCTGGTAGTACCCTTTGCTAAGGTCTATCTTCGAAAAGTATCGCGCTCTGCTCAGCTTAGTGAAAAGCTGATTCTGATCAGGTAAGGGCTCCGCTTGAAATTCAGTTACAGCGTTTAGCCTTCTGTAGTCTATGCAGAGGCGATATTCTGCTGTGGATTTTCTAAGCAACACCACACTCGCACTATAAGGAGACTCTGATTTTGAGATAATATTTTCCTTAAGCAGGTACTCGATTTCCTCCCTCAATGCCTTTGCCTTAGCATAAGGAACAGGATAGTTCTTAACTCGTACCGGGGCGAGGTCTGTTAGCTTCATATCAAATTCTATCAGATTGGTCATGCCAGGTTTATCTGTGAGAGTACTAGTGTGGGTTCTCAACAACTGTTTCACCTGTGCCTGCTGATCCTCCGTTAAAGTTGAACTAATCTGAACATCTTGATGAGTTTCGCACTGACGAAGAGGGTATTCACAGGAGGTCAGGGGTTCTGCCTCAGTTTCCGTCGCAATAGCCAGTGTCATAAAATGTGCTGGTTCTGCACCCGGTCTCTCATAATATTGCTTCAGCAGGTTTATGTGATAAATTTTCTGCTTCCCCTTTATGGCAATCTTGTAATTGGTGCGCGACATCTTCTCCACAATTTTATATGGACCTCTCCACCCAATTTGCAATTTATTATTGCTACTGGGCAGGAGTAATAATACCTGTTCTCCTACTTCTAGCTCCTGTGGCGACAGGGTAGAAGAAAGGATAGATAGAAGAAATAAAAGAGAGTACCAATCTCTTCCACAGTGTCTTTTGGCTCGCTTTAGGTGATAGTCCGACACTTGTAGGAAGAAATGTTTCAGGAGACTGAAATTTAAACTCTTCTCAGTTAAGCAAATAAGCAAATCCCATCAAGGATCCTGAGAGTATGTTCGGTCTTCAGCCACACTTCCCCTGAGGTACTGATATGGCTCATGAGACCCCCAGCTGGTAATTAAGATAATGATTAACAAAAACAGTTAACTACCACGCAATACAGAACATATAGTGAAAAGAAAGAAACAACAGTGAAATTCGTTTCTATGAATTTATATATATTAGACCAAGCTAAATTGGTTACAGATAAACGAAAGAGAACAATATAAATATTTATATGTATACAGCACTGGGTAAATGGAGATAAAAATAGTCTACACAAAAGTTATGTTTATTATTAGGGTACCCTTTCACGATGGCGGAGGTTTATGTCCTAATTTTAATCATTGACTGGTATGGCCTAAGATCGTTTAGTGTTTGGTCCGTTCAAATAAAGCACTTATCCTGAATGGTGCTGCTGCTATATGACGTCACAATCTCCCTGCAAGTTTTCTCCTTCTGGCCAAGTTGCTGGAATAGTTCTTAGCTGTATACTGCAAGGTTTCACTACACGACTGCGAGTTCACCTGCCTTCGTCAACACCAGGAAGCTAGGAGATACACAAAGGAACAATCTATTTAGCTCTCTGGTTAGAGGCATTAATTTGTCCTGAGTGTGGTCCATAAACCAGGCTCAGATATTAGTCATATTAGTATATAAATGACATGGACCAATGTTGAGCGCCATTCTTCGAGCTGCAAACATATGATATTAATAGGGTAGGGGCATAGGCATACATATATCATCAACTGTTGTAAAGGCATACAAAATCATACAACTTTAAATACATGAATGCGATAAAAAATATATATCCATTAGATAATAGAGGCGTGCAGGGTAATGCAACTGAATTCTGTGAACCAACCTGAAGGACATTAAAAGCATACAAAAAGGCATAAAAAAATCATATAACAGTAAACATATGGATTCCATAATGTATATACAACCATTACATGGAAGTATGAAATTGACTGAAAAGCAGTGCAAACATTAACTAAAGTTAATTGCATATAATGAGATAATAATGGAAAGCAGTTCAAACATTCAATACAAATAATTGCATATAAGAAGATAATGCATTTATTAGCTCACCCGCTTTGATTCCAAGATTGAGTTTGGCTCAAAAGACGGCATATACTATATATATATATATATAGTTAATTCTTTGGTCCTCTGGTTTCTGACAGATTATATGCTAGGAGTTTTCCGCCGGGGCTTGCAGATGTGAGTAAACTATATCCGAAATATTCTTCCATATATACAGGTAACAGTTGTCGCTGACCTCAGCTAAGTCGGGAATCCCTAAACTCCTGGTCACCCGGAAATCCCCGGCTACTGTGGTCTTCACCCGGTCACTGGAGATCCCCAACTATTTGGGTCATTGGGAGGAGTTCACCCCGGTCACTTGCCGGTATTCCCCGCTGATGGGCCATTCGTTGGGCGGAGTTCACCCCGGTCACTTGCCGGTATTCCCCGCTGATGGGCCATTCGACAATGAACTGGAAAATCCCCGGTATCTTGGGTCATTCCTGGAGCATTAGAAAACAAGAGAGAGAGAGAGAGAGAGAGAGAGAGAGAGAGAGAGAGAGAGAGAGAGAGAAAGAAGAGGTCGGGCGAGGGATTTCGCGACAATAGCCCCCTGTGAAAGTTTATCGTAAGGTGAACTAGTTTCGACTGACTTCTTCTCGATCCCTCTCCGTCCTAGTTTGATTTCCCCCATCATCCTGGAAGTTTTTAGGGAGGTTAGGATTCTTGGGTCGCTGATGACTTGCCTGTTCTTCCCCACTGGACGGGTGACGGCTGAGAAAGTCTGCTCCGACATTGAGTTTCCCAGGTATATATTCAACCTTGAAGTTATATGGTTGCATTAACATCGACCACCTCATGAGCCTTGAATTCAGGTTTTTGGAAGCTGCTAAGAACATCAATGGTTGGTGGTCGCATTGAACGGTGAAGGGCTTTCCATATAAGTATGGTTGATATTTCTGAATCCCCCATACCAAAGCTAGGCATTCCCGTTCAATAGTGGAGTAATTTCTTTCTGCAGCATTCAATTTTCGGCTGGCAAAAGCTATGGGGAATAATGTAGACGCATTGTCTTCCCCAGGTTGTAGCAGGGTGGCTCCAATCCCAATCTGACTAGCATCGGTGCGAAGTATGAATGGTTGGCTTAAGTTCGGTAGGTGCAGAATAGGTTTCTCTGTGAGTTTTTCCTTGAGGGTACTATAAGCATTCTCACACTCAGCGGTCCAGATCACCTTTTCCGGAGTATTCTTTTTCGTAAGGTTTGTCAGTGGGGCGCTTATAGTGTTGAAATCCTTAATGTAGCGTTGGTAAAATCCACATAATGCGACGAACGATCTGACATCCTTTTTAGTAATAGGGCGAGGTGCATTGCGCAATTTGTCTACATTACGTTCCTCTGGGAACATGTACCCGTATGAAATGGTGTGGCCGAGAAACCCCAGTTGGTCAAAACCTATCTGGCATTTAGTTGGGCGAGCGGTTAAACCTGTCTCCTTAAGCCTTCGGAGTAGCATCTCTATTGCATTCAGGTGTTCCTCAAAGGTGTCAGTGGCGATGAGGATATCGTCCATGAAGTTTGTAATAGCAGGGTTATGAAGGGGTGCGAGAAGTTTTCTCATCATTCTCGTGAATGTGCTAGGCGCATTATGTAATCCGAAGGGGAGGACATTAAATTCAAAGTGTCCTTCCGGGGTGCTGAATGCCAGCAGTGGTCGGATCTCTTTCTTCACAGGAATTTGATAGTATCCCTTGCTAAGGTCGATTTTAGAGAAATAACGAGCTGTATTTAGCTTAGTGAACAGTGAGTTTTGATCTGGCAGAGGTTCAGCCTGGTACTCCGACACTGCATTCAGTCTCCTATAGTCAATACACAATCTATGCTCTCCGGTAGGCTTCCGAAGGAGCACAACACTAGCACTATATGGTGATTCGGATGGAGAAATAATGCCTGCACTGAGCAATTTCTCTATTTCTTCTCTCAATGCATCCGCCTTGGCATAGGGTATAGGGTAATTTTTCACACGGACTGGCATTGCATCTGTCAACTTCATATCAAACTCTACTAAACTGGTTAGGCCTGGCCTGTCCGTGAGAACTTCTGCATACTTTTCCAACATTGTTTGTACCTGCTCCTGCTGTTCCAGGGTTAGAGTGTGACTTATTTGCACATCGGCCTGAGTCTCGCTCAAGGACATAGGGTATTCGACTGCTACACTGGGTTCATCCTCTACTTCACTGGCTACTGCAAGGGCCATCAAATGAGCTGGCTCTACTGATGCGCGTTCGTTGTACTTTTTCAGCAGATTGATGTGGTAAATTTTCTGTTTACCTTTAATTGCTATCTTGTAGTTGGTGCGGGAGATTTTCTCGACAACAGCATAGGGTCCTCTCCAACCAATCTGAAGTTTATTATGGCTGCTTGGCAAGAGCAATAAAACTTTATCCCCAATGTTCAGTTCTCGATCCTTAGCTGTTCTGTTATAATATTGCGCATGTTTCTGACGGGCTTTGCGCAAATTTGCAGTGGCCAACTTCCAACCTGTTTGGAGGCGTTGCTTCAATTCCTCAACATAATGTGACGCGGTAATGACTGTGTCATCCGCTTTATCGTCTGTCCAGGATCTCAGAAGTGCCTCTAGAGGACCTTTTATTGGGCGCCCAAACAGCAGTGTTGCTGGTGGAATTCCTGTCGAGTGATGAGGTACCTCTCTGTAGGCGAACAGTGCCGCTGGCAGGTAGGAATCCCATGAACTTGGGTTCTCCTGCTCCAGCTTTCGCAGTATGGAAATTAAGGTTCCATTGAACCGTTCTACTTGGCCGTTGCTCTGGGGGTGATATGGAGAGGTATGATGTGTGTCGCGTTTGGAAAATTCGAAACACTTCTTCCATTAATTTCCCCCGAAATTGTGATCCATTATCCGTCAGGATCTGAAGAGGGAACCCCAACCTCGTAAATATAGTAAGGAGGGCTTCCGCTACATGAGTTGAGTCGCACGAAGGCATTGCGACTGCTTCTGCCCACATGGAGCATGTGTCGACCAACGTCAAGATGTAGCTATTCTTTTTCTTTGTCCTAATCAGGGGCCCAACAATGTCGACTGCCACCCTTTCGAACGGGGTACCTGTTACAGGCATTTCTCCTAAGGTTACGGGAGCTACCCAGTGCTTAGGAGCCACCTTTTGGCACTGTGCGCATGACTGAACATACCGTTTGATGTCTGCGTTCATTCCTGGCCAATAGTAGTGGCAAGAAATGCGCTGCATGGTTGCTCCAATTCCCATGTGTCCGCTGAAAGGTAAGGCATGGCCCATTTCTAATATTTGGGTCCTATAGGATGAGGGGACAATCAGCTGTGAGTGTTCGCTCGCTCCTTTGCCTGCTCTGCGGTACAACAGACCATTCTTCTTATAAATCTCTCCCTTGAGAGGCGGGGTATGAGACTTAGGAAGTTTTTTAAAACAAGGCGACAAAGTGCTATCCGCTGTTTGTGCCTTCTTCAACTCTTCTGGGAAGATGTTGGTCGGAGTTCCAGACTCAGGGTTCTGCCTGCATTGATCCCTGGTCTGTACGGCCGCAACTGACAGAGGCCGGGCTGGTTCTCCTAGGAACACATATCTACAGCCCAAAATCAGGGGGTAGATGGGATCCTTTAGAACAGCGGCTCTGATTTCTCCAGTCACATACCGCGATTGAACCTGAATCTTGCACACTGGTAGAATCATGGGCGCACCAGATTTGGTGGGTCCTTGCATTTCAATCGTCTCCTCTGTAATTTGGTCAGAATTAACAAGAGAAGCTGCGACGATTGCGTCAAAAGATAATCCAGTGTCATACAAACAGAGAGCTCTCTCCCCATTAACCATAACAGATTCAATGACAGCTGGTCGCTTCGAGGAATCTATGTCATCCTTTGAGGGCTCAGGGCTGTGAGATCTGGTTGTTATGCAAGCTGCATTCATGGGGAGGGGTCGGCGCTTACAATCACGAGAACTATGTTTAGGCGACCGGCAGTGTTGGCACACATCCCTCTCTGTGTTTGCTGTATAGGAAGTTTTCCTTTCCGTGTTCTTGTGGGTTTGTCCATTGTTGGGTCTGTCATGGTGAGTTTTCATGTAGGGTGGCTTTGAGTTTGTAATATTATTGGAGCTGTTAGGCGCAGTCTGCCGAGCCGGGTAGTCTGTATATCTCCGTCTGGAGGTCAGAGTCTCAGCCTGTGCATTCTGAAAGCGTTCAGATAAGGTAACTATGGTATTTAACCTTTCTGCCCCGTTTTCTACCAGAAATCGTCTCATCTCAGGGCTCATCATTTCTTTCAGTTGCTCCATTAGTATTAATTCTTGCAGTCCTTCGTAAGATTTCTCGAATGACGCGAGAGTGAGCCATTTCTGCAAATAAGCTTCCAGGCGAGCAGCATACTGGGTGTACGATTCTCCATTTTCCTTACGGAAATTTCTGAAACGTTTCCGGTAAGCTTCAGCATTCAATTCATACCGAGCTAAGAGGGCTTTCTTCAGACAATCATAGTCCTCTTGTTCATGTGGAGCCAGTTTTAAGAACACATCATAGCCAGCACCCCTGAGTCCTTGCGAGAGTTTCAGATTCCACCTCTTTCGATCCAGCCCGAATGAAGAAGCAAACCTCTCGAAACGGTCCAGAAAGCTGTCCATGGTATCCTTTCCCTCCAAAAATGGCTCCAGAGGGAAGGCCATCGGACCCAGGTGTGGTGTAGGGAGAGCTGATGCACTATCAGATTGAAGGGGCGAGGGTGGAGAAGATGAAGTTTCGGAATTGCTCCCAGCTTCCTTGCTTTTTGAGAGTAGTTCCACATCCAGTTCCTTCATTTTCAGGGCATGTTGTCGTTCCTTCTCCTTCTCGTCTGCCGCCCTGATTTCACGATCCTTCTCCACTTCTGCCGCTCTGATTTCACGGTCCTTCTCCGCTTCTGCCGCTCTGATTTCCCTGTCCCTCTCTGCTTCTGCCTCTCTGATGCTCTTCATCTCTAAGGATACATAGTCTGCAAGCTCTTTTCCTGCAAGCCCCGCCTCTTTTCCACTCTCAATTAACAAAGCTCTTACTTTTGCTGTTTCTGCCATTGCAATATTGGATCAAGTCGAATGAGCTTGAATAAACCTACTCACAAACCAATACAGGTAAAAGTAATACTGTCTAATATTAATAATATAGTGTATTACTGCCACAACAATAAAACAAAATTTAGCAACAACAACAATTTCAACCAATAGGATAGCTCTTAGTTAAGTAGCTCAGTTAACTCTTGTATACAAACTTAACTAATAAATTGGACCATACACTAGAAGATCAGTCACCAGTTATATTTTGTGTACTATTCTATCTGTGCAATATACTGCATATAAGATCAAACCAGTTACGTGCAAAGTGTACTGGGAAGCTGTATAAGATTACTTGATAACCAAACTATTAACCCAAGTTTGTTACCCAAAAGTAAAATGTATATTAGCAATACATTAATTGTAGTCTAGGGAACATACAGATGCTATGAGTTCATCCAGGACGAGCCCCCAGTTTGTGGCGAAAGGGTAGAAGAAAGGATAGATAGAAGAAATAAAAGAGAGTACCAATCTCTTCCACAGTGTCTTTTGGCTCGCTTTAGGTGATAGTCCGACACTTGTAGGAAGAAATGTTTCAGGAGACTGAAATTTAAACTCTTCTCAGTTAAGCAAATAAGCAAATCCCATCAAGGATCCTGAGAGTATGTTAGGTCTTCAGCCACACTTCCCCTGAGGTACTGATATGGCTCATGAGACCCCCAGCTGGTAATTAAGATAATGATTAACAAAAACAGTTAACTACCAAGCAATACAGAACATATAGTGAAAAGAAAGAAACAACAGTGAAATTCGTTTCTATGAATTTATATATATTAGACCAAGCTAAATTGGTTACAGATAAACGAAAGAGAACAATATAAATATTTATATGTATACAGCACTGGGTAAATGGAGATAAAAATAGTCTACACAAAAGTTATGTTTATTATTAGGGTACCCTTTCACGATGGCGGAGGTTTATGTCCTAATTTTAATCATTGACTGGTATGGCCTAAGATCGTTTAGTGTTTGGTCCGTTCAAATAAACCACTTATCCTGAATGGTGCTGCTGCTGTATGACGTCACAATCTCCCTGCAAGTTTTCTCCCCCTGGCTAAGTTGCTGGAATAGTTCTTAGCTGTATACTGCAAGGTTTCACTACACGACTGCGTGTTCACTTTGCCTTCGTCAACACCAGGAAGCTAGGAGATACACAAAGGAACAATCTATTTAGCTCTCTGGTTAGAGGCATTAATTTGTCCTGAGTGTGGTCCATAAACCAGGCTCAGATATTAGTCATATTAGTATATAAATGACATGGACCAATGTTGAGCGACATTCTTCGAGCTGCAAACATATGATATTAATAGGGTAGGGGCATAGGCATACATATATTATCAACTGTTGTAAAGGCATACAAAATCATACAACTTTAAATACATGAATGCGATAAAAAATATATATCCATTAGATAATAGAGGCGTGCAGGGTAATGCAACTGAATTCTGTGAACCAACCTGAAGGACATTAAAAGCATACAAAAAGGCATAAAAAATCATATAACAGTAAACATATGGATTCCATAATGTATATACAACCATTACATGGAAGTATGAAATTGACTGAAAAGCAGTGCAAACATTAACTAAAGTTAATTGCATATAATGAGATAATAATGGAAAGCAGTTCAAACATTCAATACAAATAATTGCATATAAGAAGATAATGCATTTATTAGCTCACCCGCTTTGATTCCAAGATTGAGTTTGGCTCAAAAGACGGCATATACTATATATATATATATATATATATATATATATATATATGACATATATATATATATATAGTTATATATATAATATATATATATATATATATATAGTATAACTATATATATATATATATATATATATATATATATATAGTTAATTCTTTGGTCCTCTGGTTTCTGACAGATTATATGCTAGGAGTTTTCCGCCGGGGCTTGCAGATGTGAGTAAACTATATCCGATATATTCTTCCATATATACAGGTAACAGTGGTCGCTGACCTCAGCTAAGTCGGGAATCCCTAAACTCCTGGTCACCCGGAAATCCCCGGCTACTGTGGTCTTCACCCGGTCACTGGAGATCCCCAACTATTTGGGTCATTGGGCGGAGTTTACCCCGGTCACTTGCCGGTATTCCCCGCTGATGGGCCATTCGACAATGAACTGGAAAATCCCCGGTATCTTGGGTCATTCCTGGAGCATTAGAAAACAAGAGAGAGAGAGAGAGAGAGAGAGAGAGAGAGAGAGAGAGAGAAAGAAAGAAGAGGTCGGGCGAGGGATTTCGCGACAGCTCCCCATCCTTCGCAGTGCGATTGTAGTAACGCGCATGTTTACGACGTGCACGGCGTACATTTTCCTTTGCCAGTTCCCATCCTGTTTTAAGGCGTTGGGTCAACTCATTCACGTATTGGGATGCAGACGTGACCGTTTCATCAGCTTTATCATCTGTCCAAGTACGTAACAGTGCCTCTAGAGGTCCTTTTATAGGTCTACCAAACAGCAAGGTGGCAGGTGGCATCCAAGTAGAATTGTGGGGTACTTCACGGTAAGGAAATAGTGCTGCGGGTAAGTATTGATCCCAGCTCTCTGGTTTTTCCTGCGCAAGTTTCCGAAGGATGGAAATAAGGGTCCCGTTAAACCGCTCCACCTGGCCATTTGCCTGGGGGTGGTAGGGAGAGGTGTGGATATGTCGGGCCTGAAATATCCTAAACACTTCCTCGGTGAGTTTTCCTCGGAATTGTGAACCATTATCTGTCAGGATCTGTGACGGAAACCCTAGCCGAGTAAATATGGTGAGCAGAGCCTCAGCAACATGCTTGGAATCACAGGCTGGCATAGCGATAGCCTCTGCCCACATGGAGCAACAATCCACTAACGTGAGTATATAACTGTTTCTCTTTTTGCTACGAGTAAGTGGACCCACAATATCCACCGCTACTCGTTCGAAGGGTGTGCCCACGATTGGCATTTCTCCCAGAGTGGTTGGGGCCGTCCAGTGTTTCGGCGCTGTCCTCTGGCACTGCGGGCATGATTTCACATATCTCTGGATATCGGCGTTGATACCTGGCCAATAATAATGACATGAAATACGCTGAATCGTGGCACTTATGCCCATATAGCTACTAAACGGAAGGGCATGGCCCATTTCTAGGACCTGGGCTCGGTATGCTGACGGAACCACAAGTTGCCCATGTTCCTGTCCTCCATTTCCTGCTTTCTGATGCAACAGCCCATTTTTCTGGAAGCAGACATCATCATCATCAGTTGATAAGATCTCTATGGTGTTGTTTGCTCCACTGTAGTGTATGGAATGTCAACTTGACCTACGCAGTGGTGTGTAGACATGGATTGAGTGTACAATGTGCGAATGATGATAAGGGTTCGTGTTGTTGACAAATGTTCTTTTCTCACACTCATGTATGACTGGAAGTCATCGACACCAACGACTGTGTACCTTTTCTAAAGTTTAATTGGACGTACACACTCGACAGCACAGATAGTGACAAATCACAGGTTGGCATAATACATCATAGTACAGTGGATAAATGGTCTTGCAATGTTATGTTACATGGGCACTCATGTAGATTAATATTATAATGGACTGTCAGTAGCCAAGCCCTCAGCATCGCCCATACATATAAATCATCTGACTTCACTGACTGAGCACGTCAGCTTATAAACAATATTTCAGATGGCTTCTAAACCTAATCTCGTTTAGCGACGATTCTCCCACATAATGTTCAGCACATATTTTTTTCATATAATAATATTGAACCGCTAATAACGGGTTCTCATGTGTAGCAGTGATCTCTGGACTAAACAAGCGATAATACGGGCATCCCCTTTCTCTTCTTGAAAGTCGCTACATGTTTTGGTTCCAAGATGGCTTCACTCGTGAACTGTCACTCACGTTTGGATGCAGATAATGAATCTGTCCTAAAGTTAGTCATTCATAAAACATTGCATTGCTCTGTAGATTTGATCATGAACAATTGACTGCATTCTACAGAATATAGTGCTGCTAGGAATCGAAGTCGTTTTCATCGAGTCAAATATATTCTCTTAGACATTCAAATCGTAACTATCGAAAATGGTGGCTTCGATCGAGAGTTCATAAGAGTGTCTTTGATTACCTTGGTAGAGGAAATATGAAACTGCCATTCCTTGGCAATATGAATAAACACTGGGGTAAAGCATACACGATAGGTTTAGACGACTATCACTTTCCCCACAAATACTGAGATCACTTTTTCCCGGCGACAGGCCGACATAGGAAAAACACACAGTCCCTATCAGGACGAAGCCAAATCACACCACACTCTAGCGACACATCCGCCGAATAGCCTTTGACCTCTCTAGAGACAACAGAACATATAGTTCGACTTAGATATGTAAAGATATACAGATATAAGACAGACTCGTCCTACTCAGACAAACAATACACATAAATTCAGGCCATAGATATTCTGAAGCAAGAACAATCTATTATTACCCAAACAACGAATAAATCGCAGTAAAATGGATTTATCCGCGGAGTTTGATCGAAGAGATGGCACAACTTTCAAGGGAAGTAACTCAATAATGACTTTCCCTTAAGCACAAAAAAATTACCTATGTATAATATTGTAAGATATCAAAGACTGCACGTAACAGTCTTACCACACCTCCCGGAAAAAAAAAAATGGAACATTTTTTTTTTTTTTTGAAATACATCTAGGAGCAACGTACAATAGGCTCACAACGCATGAATAATGCGCAGATGAAAATATCAGGAATACCTATAACGCCTAATATGAGGCTAAGTCGACTTATGGAGCGACTGGTGAGAATGTGTCTCATAAACTGAGAGAAATTATTTCTCTACAAGTATATTTTTCCAGGAAGGTGTCATCAAAGTATAATACAATTCTGGCAATTACACAATGCCTAAAAAATTCATATCATCATTTCGTATTAGATATCTTAAATTTATGATTTATGAAGAAAAAAAATCATCAAAGCACAGCGGTGAATAAACATCCATGAACCGCTATGTAGTGATACAATCATTATATTATTAAATTACAAATGTGTATCTATCATGATATAGAAAAGGAACTACTATAGAACTAGACATATCAAGAAGTCTAAGCCCTAATAGTTATGTGGAATCATGTGGGCATCTTGACAGAATGTCTGCCATCACATTATCTGATCCACGAATAGCTCGCACAGAGAAATGAAAAGGTTGAAGAGCAATTGCATATCGAGTAGACCTCGAGCTCTTCAAATTCTTACTCTGTATAGCAGTAAGAGCTTTTTGGTCGGTTTCTACTATGAAATGTGCGCCTAGAAGGAATCTCTGTAGTTTGAGGATCGACCAAACCATAGCTAATAGCTCACGGTCTAAAACCGAATAATTCCTTTCTGCCGCATTAAGTTTTCTGGAAATATACATTACAGGATGCAGAGTTCCAGAGTACTCTTGCATTAGTGCCGCTCCAATCCCAGTGGATGAAGCGTCACTACGAAGAACGAATGTCTTATCTTTAGTGGGTAGCACTAAAATAGGTGGTGTTGAAAACAATGTTTTAATCTTATCCAGAGAGCATTGGCATTCCTGAGACCAGTGGACCACATTAGGCGAACCTTTCTTTAGAAGTGTTGAGAGAGGTGCCATGATAGAGGATAGATTCTGAATGAATCTGCCATAAAATTGAATAAGACCTAACAGACTTCTCACCTGTTTTTTAGTCTTAGGGATTGAGATGTTAAGTATCTTACTAGTATTATGGTCCTCTGTCTTTAGGAAACCATGACCAACTCGGTGGCCTAGGAAAGAAATTTCGCTAAAACCAATATAGGCTTTAGAGGGTTTCGCTGTCAGGTTGTGCTCACGCAAAGTAGACAGCAATTCATCTAACCCTGAATAGTGATCTTCCCAAGTATCGCTGAAAAGACAGATGTCGTCTAGATATGCAATGACATCTGACCGATAAGATAGGATTCGGCGCATCATGCGTACGAACGTAGCTGGTGCGTTCATAAGACCGAAAGGCATAAAATTCCATTGGAACAAACCTCTAGGTGTTGAAAAAGCCGTGAGAGGTTTGGCGCGTTCAGATAAAGGAACTTGCCAATATCCTTTAGACAAATCAAGTTTAGTGAAAAAATGAGATTTGGAGAGTCGAGTAAGTAGCTCTTCCAGTAAAGGCATAGGTTCGGCATCGAACTTCGTTACTTGATTCAATTTTCGATAGTCAACGCAAAGACGTATGTTATTGTCTTTTTTACGCACAATAACCATCGGCGAAGAATATGCAGAGGTGGATGGTTCGATTATTTTCAAATCTATCATCTCATCCAACTCTTTCTCGACCTGTGCTTGAAAATGTATAGGTATAGGATAAGGTCTAACCCTAATAGGAGTATGGTCAGTTAGAACAATGTCATGTTGAATGACATTCGTTTGTCCAGGGATGTCAGTGAGTACATCCTGAAATGTTTGCAACATAGTTGAAACTTGTCGCTGTTCTCCTAGAGACAAATCAGGAGAGACAGTAACGTTCTTCCATGATTCACTGGAATGAAGTGGGATCATTGGAAGAGGAAGATTTACATCTGAAAAACTTGTTTCCTCATCCTGTATCACGGACAGTGATGAGTAATGACCATGTTGTACTGGAGAATTGTCCGTTGCTTGGAAAATGGGTTGCAAATAATCCGGACGTTCATGGAATTCAGTAAGCATATTGATGTGGAAGGTTTTATGCTTCCCATCAATATCGACAATATAGTCGACATCGGAAATTTTCGATATTATATCGTACGGACCTTTCCAAGAAATAAGTAATCTGTTTTCCCTACAAGGTAGTAATACAAATGCTTTGTCACCAGGACAAAGTTGTCGTAAGCATCTCTTCTTATTGGCAAATTGCCTTGCCTTCTGTTTCGCAAATTCAGAAGAAGAAGTTGCTAATTTGCATGCTTCGATAATTTTTTGTCTCAACGCGATGACATATTCGTAGGATGACTTTGTGTCATCGTCAATATTGTCAGATGTTATGAGATCGTGAAGCAACGACATAGGGCCACGCGGACGCGCGCCAAAGACGAGTTCAAAGGGAGAAAATCCCGTATGTTCATTGGGTACCTCTCTGTAAGCGAAGAGGGCCGCAGGTAAAACTCTGTCCCAGTCTTGAGGATGATCCTCAGTTATCTTCCCCAGTAAGTTTTTAAGTGTTCTATTAAGGCGTTCGACCATACCATTAGACATTGGATGGTAGATACTACTTAAAGATCTATCTATCTGCAGGGTAGACATTACTTGAGACATGGTATCTGATATTAGTTGGGTGCCATGGTCTGACAATATCTCTCCGGGGAACCCCAGACGAGAAAATATAAGCCAAAGAGCATCTGCAATATCAGCAGTAGTAATGCTCTTCAGAGGAATAGCCTCTGGCCAACGTGTGCACATATCAACACACGTCAAGATAAACTGATGTCCTCTGGCAGACTTGATCTTAAATGGACCAATAATGTCTATGGCCATTTTTTGAAACGGCCGAATAGGAATGTCCGCCGCCTGAATGGGTGCAGCATGCCGTGGACCTTTGGATTTAACTTCCTGACATACTTTACAAGATCGACAATAAATACGTATGTCCTTGTTTACCAATGGCCAAAAGAAAGCCGCAAGGACTCTTGACTTAGTACGGGAAAAACCCATGTGTCCAGCACACTGAGAGTCGTGAGCGTGCTGCAAAATTTTAACTCTCAAATTCTTGGGAACCAGGATTTGAGAATGACTTGACGTAATGGAGTCTTGAACCATACGTACAAGTACGCCATTCTTCTTTGTAATCCACGATTTACGACTTGTGTCCTTATTCGGATCACCTTTAGTTGCAAGAATGAAGAATTTCTTCAGAGTGGGATCATCTTCTTGCTGTTTTATAAACGAGTCACGAGAAATTACCAAGGGATTATCTTGGTTATGCACTTCATTATCTTCAATAGATGAAGTTTGAGGCACATTAAGAGCCTGAGCTCTAGTGACTACAGCGTTAGCAATCTGCATGTTTTGCCTTTCCCACGTGGAAATTTGTTGCGGAGTGCATTCCTTGACTCCATGAATGCGACCGATGATGAGGTCAGCGATCGGATTCGGAAGAAGACATGCGTGTACATCTCCCGTAAAGAAAGGAGTAGCAATCCTAATGATAGCAGTAGAGTATTTCTCTAATGTGCCGCCAAATGTTACACATTTGACTACTTGTCCAGTGGCACGGGAAGGATCTACGAGTGACTGCCTAACACCAATTGTGGTGCATCCAGAATCAAATAGCACAGAGACTGGATTGTTATTCACTAAACCCTTATGTAAGACAAGAGAACCTCTTCCATCATGCGCGACTGATGCCGGAAGAGCAGGAAGAGGATGGCCACAGCTTAAAGTAGACACTGTGGTTGGCTCAAATAACGTTTTGCATTGGGGGCACTGAGATGCTCTCCCAAAATCAAAAGCGGCACATGCCATATTACTAGCATCATTATTATCTTTACTCTGTTTATAGGCTTCATGGGACTCTTGTTGTACAGAGTTTGCCTGAAAATGTGGTTTATGTCTTTTGTTTTGAGATCTACCTCGGTTATTATCACCTCTGTAGTTATTGTTACCTCTATTGTAACCCCTATTTGGGTTTGAGTCATAGTTCCCTTGGTTACCATTATCATATTCATTATAATGAGTATCTCTGTAATTATGATCTTGTTGACTCCAAGACGGATAACCCTGATAGTTTCTATAATTACTTCCTCTACGGAAATTCCTATAATTATGACCACCCCTGTGTCGAGAGCTATCAGGTCGTCTCCAGTTCTTTGAAGAAGAACCCTGAAATGATTGGTTACCTTGGTTTTGATAACTATTATGGTTACCTTTTTTATCAAATCTGTTTTGAGGTCCCTGAAATCTGTGTGAATAATTGGGATTGTATGGTGTTGCTGAAGCAACTGGCATACTCTCCTTAATCTTAGTGTTGCCAAAAGTCACGTCGGGGTGTGCAGTGACATATTGGGAACAATATTCTTCCATTTCTTTTAGAGATTTGGGTTTACGCTCATGTATAAATTCAAGGAAAGGTTTGTTCACACATGACATAATCTTATCTCTGAGCAACAAATCCATAAGTCCTTCATACGTTTTTTCTGTTTTGGAAAGCTCAATCCAACGATCAACTGTGAGACGTGCCTTTGCAGTGAATTCTGAGAATTCTACACCCGTCTCAGGTACCATCGTCTTAAATAAAAGGCGATAGCCTTCCTCACTTAGCTGATATTTTTTTATCAAAGCCGCCCTAATGACATCATAATTATCCTTATCTGCTTCTCCTACAAGGCATAATCTAGTCAAAGATTCACCTTTCAAGTTTTCTGATAATTGATTAGCGTATTGTGATTTATCCACATTATGTGTACGACAAGAACGTTCAAATCTATCCAGCCAGAATGTAATATCGTCACTGGACTGATTGAACGGTGGAACCTTAACCTTGTAAGTAGAAGGTTTACCATTACCACTAGATGCCTGATTAACATTACTCATACTTGTCAATCTCAATTTCTCCAACTCAAATTCATGTTCTCTTATTGCTTTTTTCTCTTCAGCATCTAATCTTTTTTGTTCAGCCTCCCTGTCTAATCTTTTTTGTTCAGCTTCCCTGTCTAATCTTTTTTGTTCAGCTTCACTGTCTAATCTTTTTTGTTCAGCCGCAGCTTCTCTTTCTAATTTTTTTTGTTCAGCTTCCCTGTCTAATCTTTTTTGTTCAGCTTCACTGTCTAATCTTTTTTGTTCCGCAGCAGCTTCTCTTTCTAATTTTTTTTGTTCAGCTTCAAATCTCCTTTCCTCCACCTGCATCTGTAATTTCTTTTGTTCAGCAGCAGCAGCCTCAGCTTCTCTTTCTAATCTTTTCTCTTCCGCCATAGCTTTTCTTTCTTCTGCAGCTAATCTTTTCTCTTCTGCCATAGCTCTTCTCTCTTCTGCAGCTAATGCTTTGTCATATTGAGCAACTGCCCATTGTTCTAATTGTTGACCAGTTTTATCAAGGGCTTTCCCTTGTATAATGAAGTATTCTAATGTAGACATGGTGTCTAACAATAATACTAATCACCTGAAATAATAATAATACCACAAGTTCTCAATGACTTGATTAATCAGTATACTATCCCAATATCTGTGGGTCACAAGCCTTTAATAAGGTCTTGTATAATAGTAATAATAATCAGGTACTGGTTTATACCATAATCCAAGTGCAGTGCACAGGCAATTGTGTCTTATGAAATATACCTATATAAAACATATGTCAACCAACAGAATACATAAAGTACAAATAGGACTGACAATACAAGAACGTTTGCAGAAATCAAAATAAATCAAATAGGGAAATCAATGAAAATAATCACTGAATCTGCAAAGAATAACAACACCAATGACGTCACAATATATGAATACAAATTGTGAATAGAACTGAAAGATAGAAAAGAGTAGACCAACAAATTACAAACAACTCAAAACAAAACTAAAGAACAAAGAAATATTACAAAAATAACAATAATTACAGTCTTCACAGCTAACACAAAAGCAACAGTTGTCGCAGCAAATTTTCAATCAAGAAAATTGCACCTATAGAAAACGCCCACAACGGACCCTCTATGACGTGGGATATTCTGTTGTGAGGACGCCGCCCAACCTTAAACACAACCCGCTGACATAGAAACTAACATACTATACAAACAAATAACATGTAAACATAAATATATATAAATTATGTGTATGATAGTATGTGTTGCAAAATAGGCTCAGTTTTACAGTAATGGCAAAGTTATTTTTATGAACATAAACAAACTGCCACTTTATTCAATTAAACATTCTGGCCTTAAATATTAAAGTTCATATATGGAAAACAAGAAGATCCATCGATGAAAATAGGACTTCTTAGTACACAAATACTGTCTTCCTGTTAACATTGACAAGAATTGATCCAACTGTTCTGTGAAACTCTGTAATGTCTAATGTAAAACTGTCAACAACGCTGGCCTACATACTGCATTCACTTGACAGGTCACGTGACGAAGTGTTGACAAAGAGCAAACCAATACTGCAAGTGTGTCGTATCAGCCACAGGAAACGGTCTGGTATCGGTAATCTGTTGACTTCTGAACTTCTGCGAGGTCAAACCCAGAAAGCTGGTCCACCAGTTGATAAGGTTGATAATGTTGGATTTTTATTCCCGTTAATGATATCCACCAAAAGATAGATATAAGTGGATGGAAGCAGACATCATCATCATCATCAGTTGATAAGATCTCTATGGTGTTGTTTGCTCCACTGTAGTGTATGGAATGTCAACTTGACCTACGCAGTGGTGTGTAGACATGGATTGAGTGTACAATGTGCGAATGATGATAAGGGTTCGTGTTGTTGACAAATGTTCTTTTCTCACACTCATGTATGACTGGAAGTCATCGACACCAACGACTGTGTACCTTTTCTAAAGTTTAATTGGACGTACACACTCGACAGCACAGATAGTGACAAATCACAGGTTGGCATAATACATCATAGTACAGTGGATAAATGGTCTTGCAATGTTATGTTACATGGGCACTCATGTAGATTAATATTATAATGGACTGTCAGTAGCCAAGCCCTCAGCATCGCCCATACATATAAATCATCTGACTTCACTGACTGAGCACGTCAGCTTATAAACAATATTTCAGATGGCTTCTAAACCTAATCTCGTTTAGCGACGATTCTCCCACATAATGTTCAGCACATATTTTTTTTCATATAATAATATTGAACCGCTAATAACGGGTTCTCATGTGTAGCAGTGATCTCTGGACTAAACAAGCGATAATACGGGCATCCCCTTTCTCTTCTTGAAAGTCGCTACATGTTTTGGTTCCAAGATGGCTTCACTCGTGAACTGTCACTCACGTTTGGATGCAGATAATGAATCTGTCCTAAAGTTAGTCATTCATAAAACATTGCATTGCTCTGTAGATTTGATCATGAACAATTGACTGCATTCTACAGAATATAGTGCTGCTAGGAATCGAAGTCGTTTTCATCGAGTCAAATATATTCTCTTAGACATTCAAATCGTAACTATCGAAAATGGTGGCTTCGATCGAGAGTTCATAAGAGTGTCTTTGATTACCTTGGTAGAGGAAATATGAAACTGCCATTCCTTGGCAATATGAATAAACACTGGGGTAAAGCATACACGATAGGTTTAGACGACTATCACTTTCCCCACAAATACTGAGATCACTTTTTCCCGGCGACAGGCCGACATAGGAAAAAACACACAGTCCCTATCAGGACGAAGCCAAATCACACCACACTCTAGCGACACATCCGCCGAATAGCCTTTGACCTCTCTAGAGACAACAGAACATATAGTTCGACTTAGATATGTAAAGATATACAGATATAAGACAGACTCGTCCTACTCAGACAAACAATACACATAAATTCAGGCCATAGATATTCTGAAGCAAGAACAATCTATTATTACCCAAACAACGAATAAATCGCAGTAAAATGGATTTATCCGCGGAGTTTGATCGAAGAGATGGCACAACTTTCAAGGGAAGTAACTCAATAATGACTTTCCCTTAAGAAAAAAAAATTACCTATGTATAATATTGTAAGGGGATGTCGGGGTTTGTCCAGAGGTTCTTCCGGTCCATTTCCCCTTGCGGCACCTTTACGTAAGCAGGCAGCATGATGAGGTGGGTTTTTCCGGTTGCACTCCTGCGTATTGTGGGTGATGGTTCTACAGTGCTTACACCATTTTTCCCCTTGCCTCTGCTGCTGGAAATTTGATCTCTGAGTAGTCTTGTAGTCTGGCTTGTCATGCTTTTTGAAGTTAGTATACGGTGGTTTCACTTGGGGGTCCATGTGTGACTGAGCTGTCTGTCTAGATACGTAATCTGGTTGTTTCCGTCTGGGTGGTGGATTCTCTGATAGTGCTGCCTGATATCGTTCCGCTAACTGGACTATGGATTTTAAAGTGCTGGCCCCATTCTCTGTCAGGAATCTTCTCATGTCGGAAGTCATGGTGTCCTTCAGTTGTTCGATCATGACCATTTCCTTCAGGCTTTCCCAATCATGAGTAAAATTCCCTAGGGCACCCCACTTCTCCACGTAGGAATCCAGTCTCGCAGCAAACTGAGCAACGCTCTCTCCAACTTCCCTCCTAGCGTTACGGAACCTCTTCCTATAGGCGTCAGCATGTAGCTTATAACGAACCAATAGTGCCTTTTTCAGAGAGTCGTAGTCATCCTGTAAACCTGGAGGAAGCTTGCTATACACGTCATAAGCAGTTCCTCTAAGCCCTTGCGACAGTTTCAGGTTCCACTTGCTCTTCTCCAAACCAAACGTGGTGGCAAACTTCTCAAATTTGTTCAAATACACATCGATCGAGTCAGCTCGTTCCGAGAAAGCTTCGAATGGAAACGTCAAGGGTCCCAAGTTTGACATGAGTGAGGATGGCAAAGGTCCTGTGCCCCCTGCGTGCAAGGAGGGCATATCATCTGACCGTGGCGATAGGTTGCCTGATGAGGTAGATGATGTCGCACCGGCTACCGGTTCAACTCTTTGAACCTGTCCCTGCATCTCTAACTGCTTCATCTTCAGTGCATTCATTCATAACCCTCCACTCCCAAAGGAGCATAGGCCTTCAACAAACACATGCCAAGTCCTCCTGTCCCGTGC
Source organism: Oreohelix idahoensis (assembly GCA_024509875.1). Lineage (NCBI taxonomy): Eukaryota > Metazoa > Mollusca > Gastropoda > Stylommatophora > Oreohelicidae > Oreohelix > Oreohelix idahoensis. Next base: position 89,356 of record JAMPIV010002012.1, read on the forward strand.
CATCATCTCAAGTTCTTTCCATGTTCTCCTCATCATTTTCACCTCTGTTTCCAACTCTCTTCTCCATGTACTTCGTGGTCTTCCTCTGCCTCTCTTGCCCTGGGGGTTCCAGAACAAGGACTGCCTTGTAATGCTATCAACAGGTTTCCTCAGTGTGTGTCCTATCCATCGCCATCGTCTTCTTCTCATCTCTTGTTCCACTGGCACTTGTCTAGTTCTTGTCATCAGTTCCACGTTGGTAACCTTGTCATACCATTTTAATCCCTCTATTCTACGCAAGCACCCATTTATGAAAGTCTGTAGCTTTTTGGTTGTTGTCTTTGTTGTTCTCCATGTCTCAGAGCCATACAATAGGACTGACTTCACATTTGAGTTGAAGATTCTTATTTTCGTGTGGTATCCGATTTCTCTTGATCTCAATATATTTCCCAATGCAATGAAAGCTCCTCTTGCCTTTTGTATTCTTATTTTGATATCGCTGTCTGTCCCTCCAACTTTGTCTATATTACTGCCAAGATATGTGTATGATTCTACATCTTGAATTGGTGTTTCTTCAAGTTCAACCCTGTTATCATTACCTGCATTTATTCTCATTATTTTTGTCTTTTCCCTGTGTATTTTCAGACCCAATTGCTGTGACCTCTCATCGAGTGTTTTCAATTCGTCCTGCATCTGATTACGGTTATGGGACAGAAGAGCCAAGTCATCAGCAAAATCCAGATCATCCAACTGCTTAGTCAGAGTCCACTGGATTCCATTTCTGTTGTGTGTTGTCGATGATCTCATAACCCAATCTATTGCCAGCAAGAAAAGAAATGGAGACAAGAGGCATCCCTGTCGCACTCCTGTTCTTATCCCAAACGGTTCTGTAAGCTGTCCTTCGTGAAGAACTCTGCATGTCATATCTTCATATGTTTTCTTTATTGAATTAATGATCTTCAGGGGAACTCCATAATGCCTCATCAATTTCCAAAGTGATTCTCTGTCTACACTGTCAAATGCCTTTTCGTAGTCCACAAATCCGATGTATAGTGGTGAATTCCATTCCAGACTTTGTTCAACTATTATTCTCAAAGTGGCTATCTGGTCTGTACATGATCTGTTTTGTCGAAAACCTGCTTGTTCATCTCTCAGTTTCTTGTCTATGGACTCTTTTAATCTCTCAAGGATAATCCTGTTTAACACTTTTCCTGGCACTGATAGTTACATTATTCCTCTATAATTTGTGCACTCTTGTAAATTTCCCTTCTTAGGCAACTTAACCAGATATCCTTCCTTCCATTCTGCTGGTATCTCTTCCTTTTCCCAGACTTTACCAAGTAATTTATATAACATCTCTGTAGCCGTGTCGATATCTGCTTTGATGGCCTCTGCTGGAATGCCATCAGGTCCAGACGCTTTTCCCTCTCTTAGAAGCTTTATGGCTTTCTTTATTTCTTCCTTCGTTGGTCTTTCACCGTTAATGTGTAGCTCTTCTTCTGCTGGCTGGATGTCCGGCGGGTTTTGTGGAGCTGGTCTATTGAAAAGGTCCCCAAAATATTCTGTCCACCTCTTCATTTGCTCTTGTATATTGCTGAGCAGTTTCCCATTCTTGTCTTTTATGAGGCAACTTGTTTGCTTGTATTTCCCTGTTAGCTTCTTTGTGCTGCTATACAGTTCTCTCATATTTCCTTTGGCTGCAGCATCTTCTGCCTCTCTTGCCAACTCCTCAATATACTTCCTCTTGTCTCTTTTGATACTTCTTTTTACTTCTTTGTTTGCTTCTGTGTACACTTCTTGAGCCTTGGCTTTGGAGCTTCTAGTTTTGCTTGTGTTTAACTCTGCTTTCTTGTTTTTTCTGTCTTTTATCTTATTGATGGTTTCTGTTGTTATCCATGCTTTTTGTTGTCTTTCCCTTTTCCCCAGTATTTCTTCACATGTCTCCTTCCATACTATTTTGACCTGCTGCCAATAGTCTTCTGTATTCTCTACATCTTCCAGCTGTTGGAGCACTTGGAATTTGTTGGATACTGTGACCGCAAATTTGTCTCTTGTTTCTTGATTTCTTAGCTGTCCTACATTAAACTGTTGTCTATAGTTTTGCATTGTTGCATATCTCTTGAGTTTCATTTTTACTTTGGCTATCAGAAGATGGTGATCTGATGCCACATCTGCTCCTCTATATACCTTTACATCCTGCAATGATGATCTAAACTTCTTGTTTATGCATATATGATCAATCTGATTTTCTGTTCTATGGTCTGGTGATATCCATGTTGCCTTGTGTATTCTCTTATGTGGAAACATGCTTCCTCCTATAGCCAGTTGATATGAAGCACAAAAGTTTGCGAATAGCTCTCCATTTTCATTCATTACTCCTAGCCCATGTTTTCCCATGACTTCTTCGAATCCAGTGTTGACTGTACCTATCTTTGCATTCATGTCACCCATCAAAATTGTGATGTCTCTTCTTTTTACTTTATCCATAATTTCCTGTAGTTTAGTATAAAATGCTTCTTTCGCAGACTCTTCTTTGTCATTAGTTGGTGCATAACATTGGATGACATTTACATGAATTTTCTTTTTAGCTGTTTTGAAAGAAGCTGTTATTATTCTGGGTCCAACAGCTTCCCATTCAATTAGTGCTTTCTGTGCTTCTTTAGATAACATAAGAGCTACCCCTTCACTGTGGTGTGAACTTTCGTCTTCATGTCCTGAGGACAGCACCAATTCACCTGTGATGAGTTTCTTCCTGTCTACCCCCTTCCACTTTGTTTCACACATTCCCAGAACTCGATTTTGTATTCCCTCATTTCTGCTGCTACTTGCGCCACTTTCCCTTGTTCGTTTAATGTCCGAACATTCCAGGTGCCAAATCTGGAAGTTCTCCTAGAAGAAAGAAGGTTAGTCAGCAACACAGACTCCTTTCGGCTTTCTCTGTGTTGCATCATACGCCTCCCCGCGAGAGGACCTTCCCCTGTCTTGGATGGCTGTGTTTTATTTTCTTTATTTGACTTGTCCATATTTGTTGAAGTTTTTTGTGGTTTAAATTTTTTTACAGGATGGTGTAACCGGCCCCATGCCCAACCCTCCTTAGTCGCCTTTTACGACATGCTTGGTAGGGGACAGCACTTAAATGACATCTCTCCGCAAAAGTCCACACCAGTTGCCATACACTTCAATGGTCCTGACCACCTGTTACGGTATATGATATTAACGCCGTCTGCTAAAGGTTATCAGACGTGCAATTGTAAAGGTTAAGGCATTTAATATATTGCGATAGATGTTTCAATTATTGAACGCTCCATACACGATCGATTATGACGTGTATAGCGTTGTTTGGGTCACAGTCGGTAACTAAGAAACGCTACCCTTTGTTACTTGACCGCCAAGCTGAATAGCTGCATTTTTCTAACCTTCCAATTCAATGGCATGATATAGCCATTTATATATGCATTTTTTTGATGGACCAGGGTCAGTCCTAGAACTCTATATGAGAGGAAAATTTATGGAGGTTAGTATTTAACTAGAATTCTCAGAAGGAGAAGAATAATCGTCAAATTCGTATGAATATATTCAGACTCGCAGTCTCACTGTCGGCAGGTAGCCATGTCTAGCTGCGCGTGCATATAGCTGTGATGTTCTGACGACAATACTGCATTGTATCCTTAAACGGACATTGACACGTAAACCAGCAGTCTACGTTATTGATTAATTTATGCATGACTTATATGGACTTATGTTCTACTCCTATTTGAAATGATCATCCTGTGTGTACAACTGTGAATTAAATGTATGGACTCAATGAAATGACTTATCAAATCAATCGTATTCCAAGGTTCAAGTATTGTTCGGAATCTTTCACCCCCGCATTCGCTTAATCTTCCATCGAAGGCACGATGCACTATTACTGAATAAAAAAACTAACATATCAAAGAAAAAACAATGGCCAGAAATTTATAATTGTTTTATTCATATCACATGGAACATTGTTCAGAGCAAACCACCTTGCAACAGCGGTGCCCGGTATGTGGGGACGAAAAACAACCAAAAAACCAAAAATTTTTTCATGACTTTCGAATGAATTATTTACGATCAAGTTTCAATCACATGACCATTACGAAGCTGACGTGACGCACGTGATCATGAATAGCAACATGACGTCACTGTTGCATTGTCGCCGTGAAGAAGACATCTTTTCAACGCCTTTCTAGTTCGCTTCAAATTTATCAAGATGCACAAGATGGACTACCGTTGCCTGCCCATCAGGAGCAGACAGTCAAAGGCACAGGCCTAGCTGTTGACGACCTCTAGCACTGATATAAGCAACGGAAAAGATAAGTCTAGGTGTTTAACTGTTGTTATTGCAAACAGTGCTAACTGAGTCCATGCCCTCTGCCTACATCGGCATGTTTTTACCTATGTTTAATGTACTTTTTGTTGTCTTAATGTGTTGTTAATTCGTGGGAGGTAGGGAGGATGAACCGAAATTAGATTCTGTGGCTCTCACGATGCCTGAATTGATTTCGGTCGTTTCTTAGGGCAGTTAAACGATTGCACTTTTGGAAGCCCCATTGAGGTTTGCCATTGGACTATCTGTCCAAATCTGCTGTCGTTTGACGATTTGTGTTAGCTGTACCGTTCCGTAGATAACTGGTGTATTTTATTCGTACTCAGTTAACAATTTTATTCAGTTCTGTATCATATTCGTTAACTATTTCGTCCAGTCTCCTCTTACTATCATTTATTTGATGATTGTTAAATGGTCGTCCGTTATGAGTCCTGTGATGTCATCATTTTTTGCAGTCTTTTTTTTTTGTGTACTTTGAATATTAAGTTGACCTCGGGTCAGACCTTGACCCTTCATTTGGCTTGTGACACTTCCGCTTGTTTTATTTAGTTCATAAATTCATTTTTTAATTGTGAAAATGTCTTGTTTGCGTCTTAACATTGTTTGTACCCTTTAGTTGCATCATTGTTTTGTTTGTCCTCATGATATATATTAATACTACATTAATAATATGATATTATATGCAATAATACACTTGTAATTTAATTTAATTAATTTTTTCTGATATTTAAGGTTAATATGGGACATTGCATAAGTATGCAGTGATAGTCCAAGAAAGTAGCACTACAATTTATAAGAGATGCCTAGGGCATAATAATATAATATATATATTGACCAAATAAAATAATCTTATAGTTTACCTTTGAGGTAATAGACCCATTGTATATTATTTAATATACTTTTCTGGTACTAAGAGAGTGACTTAGTACATTGAACAATATAATTACTAGGAATCATACCCAACATTATTGGATATTAAGATTAATTGTGTGAAGTAATTACATAATAGTTAACAGATATCATAACTATTTATGATATAGTATTATTTAGATACAATATTGTTACAAAATATTGTCTATTAGCTGAACTTAGACATTAGAGTTCAGTACTATTGTGATTATTTATATTGAATATTTCTAAGTTGAGTAAGTATAATAATTACTCTGAAGCTACTATTGACTATTTTAATCAGTAATTATCAATAATTACTTACAGATAAAAGTCAAAATGCTTACTATAGACCATTTCGTTAAAATTGGTAGGGAATATGGTTATAAATCTCAAGAACTTCGTCAGTTTGCTGAGGCAGAACTGGAAAAACATGAAAGAAAAGAAGCAGAGAAAAAAGCTGCATTAAAGAAAGAGGAAGAGGAACAAAAAGCTGCATTAAAGAAAGAGGAAGAGGAACAAAAGGCTGCATTAAAGAAAGAGGAAGCAGAACGTGAGATGAAGCAAATTGACAAGGAAAATAGATTGAGAGAGATTGCTCAACGTGAAAGAGAAGAGCAAAGAGCAATCGCCAGACAGGAAGAAGAGAATAAATTGAAACGAGAGGAAATTATTTTACAACAAGAAATGGAATTGGCGCGTATTAAATTGGAGACAGCAAGATTACAAGCACTAAGCGCTGATGCAAACCAGAATAATAAGGCACAAAATGGATCATCATCCAGCCAAACTAAACATTTCTACAACTTTAAATTACCCACTCTCAACTTAAACGTGGACGACCTTTCATCGTTCCTGTCACGTTTTGAACAGACTTGCAAAACAAATCATTTGCCTGAAGAGTCATGGGTACTCAAGTTAAATGTGGTTGCTCAAAATAAATGAACACAAAACTACACACACTATTTTTACCTTGTCAAATAAACCACAGCAAGCAAAGCTGCAATTAAATGGACAGGCAGTACGAGGAGATGAAACACCAACATACTTAGGAATCACACTAGACCGCCGAATGACATGGAAATCACAGATTAACAAAATACAGCTAAGGGCAAAACTTCGCATGGCCATCATGAAAAAGTTAGCAGGTACCACATGGGGTGCTGATGAGAATATCCCCAAAAAGCTGTACACAGGCAGAGTCAGACCTGCTATGGAATATGGCATCACAGCTTGGTCGACGGCAGCAAAGTCAAATTTTGACAGAGTAAACAGACTCCAAAACCAAGCAGCACGTATTATAACAGGGGCCCTAAAGTCTACACAAATCAACCATATGGAAAACATCACAGGGCTACAGTCAATGGAGGATAGACGTGACAGCAGAGTCTTAAAACAAGCTGAAAAATTTTAAGAGGCTCGAAGGACACCCCATGTACCAAAGAATGAATAGGCTAGGAAGAGGCAGGCTCAAGCGAACTAACTTTGTCGCCCAAGCAAAAGAAAAAATTAACAATAATACCATACTAGCTAGCTCAGTTGCAAAGAAAATCCCAACAAGCTCAACTATCCCACTGTGGAAAATAAGATGCTTTCCTGAGTTAAAATCTGATATTCCAGGCATTGAAGGTAAGGGAACACAGACAGAAACACAAAGAAAGTGTATAGCAACCAAGTATATTGACCAAAGATTTCCAGCGAAGCTTTGGACACATGCATATACTGATGGTTCGGCAACAAATGCAGTTGAAAATGGGGGTGCCGGCATCCTCATAAAATTAAAGAATAGAATTCACTCTATGGCAATTGCCACTGGAAAATACTGCAACAACTTCTGTGCTGAAGCAGAAGCCCTGAAACAGGCAGCTGAAACTCTTATTGAATGCAAAGCACAGGCAGAAAAACAGATAGTAATCTTTTCAGATGCCCTCTCAATAATATCAGCGCTGAAGAGCCACCAAACTAAAGGATTGAAAGATCTGATAATCTCCCTTGAAAGACTGGCCGAATGCTTCAAGAAGTGCACTATCCAGTGGATACCAGCCCATTGCAACATACCAGGAAATGAAGAGGCAGATAGACTTGCTAAAGAAGGAGGTGCCTTACAGCAAAATGATATAGAGACAACTTACGCAACGGCAAAGACCACTATAAAGGCTACATTCAAGTCCAAATGGGAAAGAGAGCACCCGGGACATTTGAAAAATGACGCATATCATCAACTATCCAGAAAAGAACAGGTCATCATTTTTCGACTGCGCACTGGGCACAACAGATTGAGATACCATCTGTACCACAAATACAAAATTGGTGCAACAGATCTCTGCACCTGCGGTACCAGCCCGATGACAGTCGAACACCTGCTGCAGTACTGCCCAACCTACAGTAATGAACGGGGTAGCATATGGCAACAACCTACTTCTGTCAACGAAAAAACTGTTTGGAGATGTCGGGAACCTTGAGTTGACTGCTGCCTTTATTAGAGTCATAAATGTGGAAGTCTGAAGGCGAACGAGGAAGAAGAAGAAGAAGAAGAAGTTAAATGAATTCTTGGTTGGAGAACCATTGACGGCTTCTCAAAATGCTGACCCATCAATAGCAAATAACTACGGTGCTATTAAGTCCTTGCTTTTACGAAGGTTTCACCTGGACGAGGAACACTGTAGGTTGAAATTTAAGGGAATTTTACCTGAATCTCCAAAAGATTTTGCAGGATTCATTGCGAACATACGCAATACATTTAATAGATGGGTTGAACTGGCAGACGTCAACAAATCATACGACAAATTAGTTGATTTACTACTACGGGATAAGGTATTATCTTCGGTTAGCCAGCCATTTTTTGCATATCTGCAGGAGCGTAAACCAGGTACTATAGACGAGTTAGAAAAAATTTCTTTAAACTACTGTTCGGCACATCCGAATGCAACCATTTCTAACTCCTCATTAAGAGAACCTCTACCTGTGGCGTCTAATATGGCCTACAATCATAATAACAAACAAAGACATCACAGTGTAGACAGAAGTAGGTTCCAAAGAAATCACAATGTTAACTTTCAGAAGGGACATAATAATGATTTCAACAATAAAAATGAGTTCAACAGAGGTAGATCACGAGATAGAAATTATTCACCTCAAACAAACTACCACAATGGTCAACATAAAACTAATTATAATCGATCACATACTCCCAATAATAATAGTAACTGGAATGGTAATAATCATGGCTCGAGACATCGAGATAATAGTTACTATAGAGGACGACGAGATAATTCTAACAATTATACTCGGAATCGATCTCATTCTCGGGGATCATCTCATTACAACCATAATACAGGGGCGGCAGTTACAAATAATACTACCCCTATAGCTCAGGTCCCACTTGACAATAATACAACACAGTCTTCTGCTGCATGTTTTGCTATTAATTATAATGTGGCAAATAGTTGCCAAGATTGTAATACTATTTTTCAGAAGGCCAAGGAAACGGTGCTGAATTGTGGACACCTTCATACAGCAGTTGGTCTTTCAGCGAACGATGGCAAGGGTACCCTGATGTTCAATAGAGGATTAGTCAATGGTACGGTGGTCTCAGTTTTAAAAGACTCTGGATCAACAACCATTGGAGTTCGGCAGTCTTTGGTACATCCTAGCTATGCAACAGGGGACTATGTCCGTTGCATGACCTTCGGGGGTACTATTGAGTACTACCCCACTGCCATAGTACATGTTAATACACCATTTTTTTCAGGTAATGTCAAGGTGTGCATGCTACAGAATCCATCAGCTGATCTTACATTAGGACGCATACAGGGGAGTAAAGATTGTACTCCAGATGAGATCATAGATTGGGAAAAAAAAAATTTGCATTCTTTTAGCAACGCTAACGCTGTTGTTGATATGGCTACACTTCGTGCCAACAACATAAATACATGTGGCACAGCAGTTTCCAACTCCACTCTCAGTACTATCCTGGAAATTGATGAAGATGATAGATCTATTGGACAACATACTAAGGATATAACTGATCCTAATAAAACTGTTGACGTTGTCAACATTGACAAAAACATTATGAGGAAGAATAATAGGTTAAATAATAATGCTGGACTTAAAAGGAAACATAAAGTTAACACAAATAATTATGATGAAAAATTTTTTACTTTGCCCAGCAAGGACATGTCTACGACATGTAGGAAACTTAATACTTTTGGTGATGATAGGTATCATCCTCAGTCCAGTCAGGATGATACGACATCCAACAGAAAGACAATGTCGGTGTTGAAAGGGAAGGTTAATTCTTTGACAAAGAATACATATCATCATTGTCCACTATTTCGTGACAATGATACTACATATATTGGGAAAAGTGCGTATTCTCGCACAGTGTTAGTGCGAAATCTGCCGCAGGATACTACATGGCAGGCACTTAGAATTTTTTTTGATTATACAGCAAACGGTAAGTTTTTTGTTCGTCTTCTGCCATCATGCAATGGGCAGAATAGACAGGCGATGGTTACATTTCGTAACAATCGAGACGCTCGTTGGGTAATCGAGCGTGATAATGGTGTTTATTTTCATCACCGTTATCTAAAGTTACAATTAGTACCTGATTCTGCGCCACGCAGATAATGGTGTACGCTCACCCTTTTGTCTTATTTCTTGATGACTCAGCTCTAGTCAGTCATCATTTCTTTTCCTTATTGGTCGTTTATTCTTATACGTCTTAGATATCAAGGGACACAAAAAGATATTTCATATTAACATGCTCAAGCAATTTCATACACGTCCTGAACACTTACAGTCAATTTTTCATGAACTAGATGACAACACAGTATCTACTTGTTATTATTCTAACTTATCTGTCATCCAGGAAGAAGAATCTTCTTTTCCTGAGGTACAGTTACCGTTACCGGTACCAGTAGTTCAACCTACTGAATCTTGGCGGGATGTAACCATCTCTTCAACGGTTACACCGCAACAGCGTCTACAGATTGCTAATCTATTACAATCTTATCCAGATGTATTGACCGACGTCCCGGGTCGCACATCGGCTATCAGTCATGACATTACTCTCAATGATGATACACCTATTCGTGTACATCCCTATTCTGTTCCTTTACATTTCCTTGCTAAAACTACTAAGGAACTTGAACAGATGTTGTCTCTGGGAATCATTGAGACTAGTAATTCGCCATTCTCTTCTCCATTAGTGATTGTCCGGAAGAAGGACAATAACATCAGACTATGTGTTGATTATAGAAAATTAAATGCTAAGACTATAGTTGACAGCGAACCACATCCACTTATCGACGACTTACTGCCACGTCTATCCAACGCAACTATATTTAGTAAGATAGACTTAACTAAAGGTTATTGGCAGATACCACTGACCGAAAAGGCTAAGTACTACACCGCATTTTCCACTCCACAAGGTCTATACCAGTGGAATGTGATGCCTTTTGGGCTTGTTAATGCGCCAGCTACCTTCATTCGCCTGATGCGACAAATTTTATCAGGTAGACCAGACGTTATTACATATATTGACGACATATGCTTGTTTAGTTCGTCGTTTGAGGAACATGTTTCGGGACTTAGATATGTTTTCGACACTCTAAGGAATTATCATCTAACTGCTAAACCTACAAAGGTGCAAATCGCGTGTAATGAGATAACCTTTTTGGGACATATCATTGGATCGGGATATATCCGAACGTTACCTAGTACAGTCTCCAAAATTCTAAACATAGCAGTTCCTCAGACGAAGAAACAGGTCAGGAGTTTGTTAGGACTTGTTCAATATTACAGTAGATTCATACCAAACTTGTCATCCATCACGGCTGTATTGTCTTCATTGTTAAAAAAAGACATGCCGGTGAAGGTGACATGGACTGGTACATGCAATGAAACTTTCAACAAAATTATAAATTTGTTCTCGCATGAACCAATTTTAAGACTTCCCGATGCTTCCAAAAGATTTTTCTTACGAACAGATGCTAGTAACTACGGCATTGGTGCATGCCTGCTCCAGAACCATGATGGCATTCTACATCCTACCTTATATATATCAAGAAAGCTAAAGCCGGCAGAAACAAAGTATCCACAGTGGACAAGGAACTTTTATCTGTGATATGGGCAATAACTAAACTTGAAAAGTTCTTGCTTGGTGCTCCCTTCACCATACAGACGGACCAACGTGCTGTAGCATCTTTGCGTCGATCTAATCATAAGAGCCAAAAACTCGCCAGATATGCAATCATCCTACAGCCATTTGAATTCTCCATTGAACATATTCCTGGCACTGAAAACATTGTGGCGGATGCGTTGTCACGTAATCCTATTGACGACGAATAATCAACATTAACATTCCTAAAACATATCAACTATAAAGGAACTAACCTTGCCTTCAATTTAAACTTTATAAACACTATATGCATCACAGAATTGAACTAAAAGACAATCAAGGTATACATATTGACATTGAAACTTCGTCTAACGTCCATACACGATATATGAATATTCGTTGAACAATCATGGAACAATATCTGACGACAAGTCGAACTTATTATCCTATGTGCACTTAATTCTTGGATGCTGGGATAAATGACATTTCTTTCCAACGTAAACGTTTGAACATTTTTGCCTAAAAGAATTCATCAGGATCAAGACTACGGATGGATCATCATATCCTATACTAATTAATTAGTTAACTTAACTTCTTAATTGAATTATTATCAATAAAATGAAATGTGAGAAAAAAAAATGAAATGAAAGAACAAAAAAAAAAGAGAACGAAATATAAAAAGAAGAAATTATGAAAAGAGAAAATAAATCTCACACAAGTATTAGATTAATATTTTTTTTTTAATGTACCTATACATTATTTAGTTAGTTAAATTAGATAGTTATTATTCACTAACACTTAACACACACAATTAAGTTAAACTTATATTCGAATTTCTTTCTATTTCTTCTCACTTATTTTGTTTTTTCTTCTCTCATAACATCGCGTTACATTAGAATCTTAATAATTTATCTCTTAATTTAATTAATTAATTTAATTTTAATTAGTCAAATTAATTCCTATATGACATACTAATACGACAGACCTTACTTTAATTTAATTCTATCATTCACTGTTAACATTGGACATTTTATTTAGTTGATATAATAATATGTATAATTGATATATAATGTGATTAATGTTAGATGACTATGACAAATAGTTAGTTGACATGACCGCAACACGGTTCTACTCAGAACATCGTCGGCCATATGTCACAATTGTGTTAAATTTTTTTGAAAAATTGTTAAGTCGGATAGATCTTGAAAAAAAATCTATCGATTTTTTTTTCCCCGGTGTACAGGGAATTGTTACGGTATATGATATTAACGCCGTCTGCTAAAGGTTATCAGACGTGCAATTGTAAAGGTTAAGGCATTTAATATATTGCGATAGATGTTTCAATTATTGAACGCTCCATACACGATCGATTATGACGTGTATAGCGTTGTTTGGGTCACAGTCGGTAACTAAGAAACGCTACCCTTTGTTACTTGACCGCCAAGCTGAATAGCTGCGTTTTTCTAACCTTCCAATTCAATGGCATGATATAGCCATTTATATATGCATTTTTTTTGATGGACCAGGGTCAGTCCTAGAACTCTATATGAGAGGAAAATTTATGGAGGTTAGTATTTAACTAGAATTCTCAGAAGGAGAAGAATAATCGTCAAATTCGTATGAATATATTCAGACTCGCAGTCTCACTGTCGGCAGGTAGCCATGTCTAGCTGCGCGTGCATATAGCTGTGATGTTCTGACGACAATACTGCATTGTATCCTTAAACGGACATTGACACGTAAACCAGCAGTCTACGTTATTGATTAATTTATGCATGACTTATATGGACTTATGTTCTACTCCTATTTGAAATGATCATCCTGTGTGTACAACTGTGAATTAAATGTATGGACTCAATGAAATGACTTATCAAATCAATCGTATTCCAAGGTTCAAGTATTGTTCGGAATCTTTCACCCCCGCATTCGCTTAATCTTCCATCGAAGGCACGATGCACTATCACTGAATAAAAAAAACTAACATATCAAAGAAAAAACAATGGCCAGAAATTTATAATTGTTTTATTCATATCACATGGAACATTGTTCAGAGCAAACCACCTTGCAACACCACCATTATCCCATCGACATCCAGGTCACAGCGATCCGATCCTGCTCCTCTGACACTGCTAGCCGAGAACAGCTTGAGAACCGTCTTATCCACCGCATGGGGTGTCTAAAACCAGCTGGTCTTAACACTTTACACACCTTTGTCTGAGGTCACCCTTTCCTCTCTTGCTCTATTTTGACTCTTTCCACTCTTATCCTATTCTTCTATTTTTATGCCGTCCTCCATAATATGTATGAATATATAATACACTGTTTCTAATATGTCTTGATTTTTTATTTCAGATTTTTTATTTCAGATTTTTTATTTCATCATTATTTTTATTTTTTATTTCATATTTATTTATCTCCCACTCATTCTGTCCTCTTCTATTTCCAGTCCCCACTTTTATTACGTTTGGGTAGTTTATTGTTCAGTTTCGTTTTTTAGTTTTTAGTTCCTTCGCATGTATTGTGTACATCCGGTGGCGGAAGTCACTTCCTTTTCGGCCACGCGCGTCCATTAGCGGACAGCAAATAGTGGTAGAATTTCGATGCCTTGCTTTCAGGGAAGTACCTAGGTTTTATTTTTATATTTATTTAAGTTCTTATGTGTCCTATCTAGCCTTCACTTTCTTTCATTTCCCTGACGAAGGCCTTGTGGCCGTAACATAGACTACTTTCTTAGTCTTTTGTCTTCGTAAGACGAATCACCTTTTTTCGATTTTTTTTCTCACACCCATCCATTGTTACAACTAGTTAAAAGAACTGAGAGAGTTCTTGAGGTTCACTCTTTAGCAGGAAAAATGCTTTCAGTATTGGGAAAACATCAGGTTGCTAGAACTTTGTTCATAGGCTGTTGATGGTTCTTCTATCGGCCAACTTGTGGCTGGTACACACACACACACACACACACACACACACACACACACACACACACACACACACACACACACACACACACACACACACACACACACACACACACACACACACACACACACACACACACACACACACACACACACACACACACACACACACACACACACACACACACACACACACACACACACACACACACACACACACACACACACACACACACACACACACACACACACACACACACACACACACACACACACACACACACACACACACACACAACACACACACACACACACACACACACACACACACACACACACACACACACACACACACACACACACACACACACACACACACACACACACACACACACACACACACACACACACACACACACACACACACACACACACACACACACACACACACACACACACACACACACACACACACACACACACACACACACACACACACACACACACACACACACACACACACACACACACACACACACACACACACACACACACACACACACACACACACACACACACACACACACACACACACACACACACACACACACACACACACACACACACACACACACACACACACACACACACACACACACACACACACACACACACACACACACACACACACACACACACACACACACACACACACACACACACACACACACACACACACACACACACACACACACACACACACACACACACACACACCCACACCCACACCCACACCCACACACACCCACACACACCCACACCCACACCCACACACCCACACACACACACACCCACACACACACCCACACACATATATATATATATTTCTGGGTTTGGTAAGTCCAGTTATTAAAAAAAATATTTATTGTCCTCCAATACTCTCTGGCGTGTGCCCGTTCACAAATGAAATTTGTGACGCACAGCCAAGAAAAAGGAGAAAATAACAAATTAAAAAAATGGAAAAAGAAAAAGACCGCTGGCTGCCCTTGTGATCAGGTCTACGAAAAATACAAGAACACTTATATAAAAAAATATGCTAAACCTATATCTACACACACTGACGGGGACAAGACGATCTCTTCTCCACTCCGTCAGTCCTGATTAAATTTAAACGGCAAACGGTGGTTCCTTACTCTTATCAGTTAACAAATTCCGTTGGCAGCTGAGTTCAGACGGGTCTGAGTTATGTTAGCTCGCCCGCCCCTGCTCGCCGGCGTCAGCTTACAATGAAGCTTATTATTTAATCTGTCCATACGCGCTGCCTAAACAATGATCGCCTGTCATTAAATAGCAATTAAATTGTCAGCATCTTTTGGCTTTGCCGTAAATGATTAAAATAATAGACACGATAACAAATGTGCACAAATGAAATATAACGTTGTATTCTATCCTACATTATCAGTTTACTGTCTATACGGGTGGCGTGATTTAACATTTTAATAGAATATCTGGTAGTAAATCGCTACGCGTTACTTTATTTCACTCGTTTTACTAGCGAGAAAATCTAAGTGAAGACTAAATGTTAAAAGCTATCACTTCTTAAAAACATTTGCCCTATCATCCTTTACCAGAAAATTCAGAAATGAAAATCCTCCACGAAAACAAGCAAAAAATCCACACAAGGAAGTCTGGTTTCTAGGACTGCGCTTAGACTATTCAAAATTCTGACTGACAACTGATGATGGGGTTAAGAAAACAACAGTATATATATCATTAGGATTCTCTGAATGCGTTAATTTCGCGTTACGGTGTTTACCCAGAATTCAGAAGCTAAGCGTATCAAGATAAAGGCTTTACGGTCGGTCTTCGTCGAGGTTTCAACCGTCATCAAAAGACTTACTGTTCCCTTACGGGTTTTCTCTGTAAGAATGCCCGCTTCTGAAGATCAAAGAGCCCAGGGGTTTCTAACTCCCCTGAGTACGAACTTCAAAGGGTCGGTGTTTTTGTCTTCCCCACGTGCCAGCCTGTCTGAGAACTATTATGATTGACAGATGCTCGCGTGAGGGCGAGGTAAACACAGCCTGATTTGCTTTCCTGTTATAACTGACAGGTCACGCAGTTTGTAAACACTGCGTTAGAGAGTGTTGAAACAAAGAGGCGGGACAAGAGAGTAAGCTGCAGAAATAGACAGTGGGTATTGATACATGGTTTCTAGCTAGCAAATCAGAGGGCAGCTATTAGGTGGCACTAAGCTGTCGGATTACTGTAGACTCTTTTTCCATTACACGGCACATCTGGAATAGAGGGATTTAAATGCTACGTCAAGGTCATCAAGGTGGAACTGGTGACAAGAATCAGAATAGTGACAGTAGAAAAAGACGATGCTGGCAATGGAGAGGAAAGACATTGAGAAAACCTGTTGATATCAATATATATATATATATATATATATATAAATATATATATATATATATATATATATTATAATATATATATATAATATATATATATATATATATATATATATATATATATATATATATATATATATATATAATATATATATAATAATAATAATAATAATATAGAGCATGTCCTATTAAAATGTAGGATGTATGCACATCAGAGAAAACCAATGTTAGATTATTTACAGATATGCAATTCATCCATTAATATGAAACTGGTGTTGAGAATAGATAGACCTAGAGAATTGCACAATATAGTAAAACAGTATTTAACAGGAAACTAAAATTAATGTATAAGGATCAATGATGGTGTGAGGAAAAGTGGTAGTCTGATGGGGTGCTTGTACGGCTAATAGCAGATAACTGGTGGATTTGATATCTCGGACACCCTCGGGCTTTCTCGCCCATTTTCACCTTGTTAACAACAGGGCAGTTATGAGAGACTTCATTTTAGTTAGTTAGTTTTTCTTTTTATTCGTTTATGTTGACTGAGTTTAAATTGTATGCGTATCAGCGCAAATGAGTGAGCATGTTTGTACGAGTATTAGTAACATGAGCATCGTGTTTGCAAGGTGTTGAGAAGACGGCTGTGTCTGAAGTTTCAGGATCGTGTGAATGGATTTATAGCATCCTGTATCTGGATTAGCGTAATATGTCCCAATGGACTGATACTAGGAATCAACGTAGTTATAGGAGGATGGAAATGATTTATGAATAATATATAAGTGATAAGATCTTTCTTTGGGAGACAGACGTCATCAGCAGTTGATAAACTCTTTTAATACAAGACCCTTGCCCTGAGCAAGAGACATGCTGAAAAATCTGAAGCTCACTCGAACATCACCAGAGTTAAATACTGTGTTGTTGTGTTGCTCGTGGTTTGAGTATGGAATGTCAACTTGACCTACGCAGTGGTGTGTAGACATAGATTGAGTGTGTAATATGCGAATGATAGGAAGAGTTCGTGGTGTTGACAAATGTTCTTTTCTCACACTCATGTATGGCTGGAAGTCATCGACACCAACGACTGTGTACCTTTACTACAGTTTAATTGGACGTACACACTCGACAGCACAGATAGTGACAAATCACAGGTTGGCATAATACATCATGGTACAGTGGATAAATGGTCTTGCAATGTTACATGGGCACTCATGTAGAATAATAGTATAATGGACTGTCAATAGCCAAGCACTCAGTATTGCCCATATATATATCATCTGAGTTTACTGACAAAGCACGTCAGATTATAAACAATATCCAAGATGACTTCTAGACCTAATCTCGTCTAGTGAAGATTCCTTAACATAATGTCCAGCACAGATTTTTCCATATAATCAAATTGAACCGCTAGCAATGGGTTCTCATGTGTAGCAGTGATCTCTGGACTAATCAAGCGATAATACGGGCATCCCTTTTCTCTTCTTGAAAGTCACTAAATGTTTTTACAAGATGGCTTCTCTCGTGAGCTGTCACTCACGTTTGGATACAGATAATGAATCTGTCTTAAAGTTAGTCATTCATTAAATGTTTCATTGCTCTGTAGATTCTATCATGATACAATTGACTGTATTCTACAGGATATAGTGCTGCTAGGAATCAGAGTCGTTTTCCATCTAGTTAAATGCATCCTCTCAGATGTACAAGTCATACCTATCGAAAAACGGTGGCTTCGTACGAGAGTTCAAAAGAGTATCTTTTATTACCTGCGTATCAGAAATATGATTCTGCCATTCCTTGGCAATAAGAATAAACACTGGGGTAAAGCATACACGATAGGTCTAGACGACTATCACTTTCCCCATAAATATAGAGATCACTTTTTCCCGGCGACAAGCCGACATAGCAAAACACAGCCCCCATGATCAGGGCGAAGCCAAAACACACCTCTCTAGAGACACATCCGCCGAACAGCCTTTGACCTCTCTAGAGACAAAAGAACATATAGTTCGACTTAGATATGTAAAGATATACAGATATAAGACAGACTCGTCCTACTCAGCCAAACAATACACATAAATTCAGGCCATAGATATTCTGAAGCAAGAACAATCTATTACTACCCAAACAAAGAATAAATCGCAGTAAAACTGGATTCATCCGCGGAGTTCGATCGAAAGAGACGACACAACTTTCAAGGGAAGTAACTCAATAATGACTTTCCCTTAAGCACTAAAAAATATCTATTTTGTTTACAAAATATTTGCGAACATAACAAGTATACCAATGTATAATATTGTAAGATATCAAAGACTGCACGTAACAGTCTTACCACACCTCCCGGGAAAAAAAAAAATGGAAATTTTTTTTTTGTT
This sequence comes from Oreohelix idahoensis, assembly GCA_024509875.1. Classification (NCBI taxonomy): domain Eukaryota; kingdom Metazoa; phylum Mollusca; class Gastropoda; order Stylommatophora; family Oreohelicidae; genus Oreohelix; species Oreohelix idahoensis. The sequence goes on from JAMPIV010002012.1 coordinate 108,393, forward strand.
TTTTTTTTTTTTTTTTTGAAATACATCTAGGAGCAACGTACAATAGGCTCACAACGCATGAATAATGCGCAGATGAAAATATCAGGAATACATATAACGCCTAATATGAGGCTAAGTCGACTTATGGAGCGACTGGTGAGAATGTGTCTCATAAACTGAGAGAAATTATTTCTCTATAAGTATATTTTTCCAGGAAGGTGTCATCAAAGTATAATACAATTCTGGCAATTACACGATGCCTAAAAAATTCATACCATCATTTCGTATTAGATATCTTACATTTATGATTTATGAAGAAAAAATCATCAAAGCACAGCGGTGAATAAACATCAATGAACCGCTATGTAGTGATACAATCATTATATTATTAAATTACAAATGTGTATCTATTATGATATAGAAAAGGAACTACTATAGAACTAGACATATCAAGAATTCTAAGCCCTAATAGTTATGTGGAATCATGTGGGCATCTTGACAGAATGTCTGCCATCACATTATCTGATCCACGAATAGCTCGCACAGAGAAATGAAAAGGTTGAAGAGCAATTGCATATCGAGTAGACCTCGAGCTCTTCAAATTCTTACTCTGTATAGCAGTAAGAGCTTTTTGGTCGGTTTCTACTATGAAATGTGCGCCTAGAAGGAATCTCTGTAGTTTGAGGATCGACCAAACCATAGCTAATAGCTCACGGTCTAAAACCGAATAATTCCTTTCTGCCGCATTAAGTTTTCTGGAAATATACATTACAGGATGCAGAGTTCCAGAGTACTCTTGCATTAGTGCCGCTCCAATCCCAGTGGATGAAGCGTCACTACGAAGAACGAATGTCTTATCTTTAGTAGGTAGCACTAAAATAGGTGGTGTTGAAAACAATGTTTTAATCTTATCCAGAGAGCATTGGCATTCCTGAGACCAGTGGACCATATTAGGCGAACCTTTCTTTAGAAGTGTCGAAAGAGGTGCCATGATAGAGGATAGATTCTGAATGAATCTGCCATAAAATTGAATAAGACCTAACAGACTTCTCACCTGTTTTTTAGTCTTAGGGATCGAGATGTTAAGTATCTTACTAGTATTATGGTCCTCTGTCTTTAGGAAACCATGACCAACTCGGTGGCCTAGGAAAGAAATTTCGCTAAAACCAATATAGGCTTTAGAGGGTTTCGCTGTCAGGTTGTGCTCGCGCAAAGTAGACAGCAATTCATCTAACCCTGAATAGTGATCTTCCCAAGTATCGCTGAAAAGACAGATGTCGTCTAGATATGCAATGACATCTGACCGATAAGATAGGATTCGGCGCATCATGCGCACGAATGTAGCTGGTGCGTTCATAAGACCGAAAGGCATAAAATTCCATTGGAACAAACCTCTAGGTGTTGAAAAAGCCGTGAGAGGTTTGGCGCGCGTTCAGATAAAGGAACTTGCCAATATCCTTTAGACAAATCAAGTTTAGTGAAAAAATGAGATTTGGAGAGTCGAGTAAGTAGCTCTTCCAGTAAAGGCATAGGTTCGGCATCGAACTTCGTTACTTGATTCAATTTTCGATAGTCAACGCAAAGACGTATGTTATTGTCTTTTTTACGAACAATAACCATCGGCGAAGAATATGCAGAGGTGGATGGTTCGATTATTTTCAAATCTATCATCTCATCCAACTCTTTCTCAACCTGTGCTTGGAAATGTATAGGTATAGGATAAGGTCTAACCCTAATAGGAGTATGGTCAGTTAGAACAATGTCATGTTCAATGACATGCGTTTGTCCAGGGATGTCAGTGAGTACATCCTGAAATGTTTGCAACATAGTTGAAACTTGTCGCTGTTCTCCTAGAGACAAATCAGGAGAGACAGTAACGTTCTTCCATGATTCACTAGAATGGAGTGGGATCATTGGAAGAGGAAGATTTACATCTGAAAAACTTGTTTCCTCATCCTGTATCACGGACAGTGATGAGTAATGACCATGTTGTACTGGAGAATTGTCCGTTGCTTGGAAAATGGGTTGCAAATAATCCGGACGTTCATGGAATTCAGTAAGCATATTGATGTGGAAGGTTTTATGCTTCCCATCAATATTGACAATATAGTCGACATCGGAAATTTTCGATATTATATCGTACGGACCTTTCCAAGAAATAAGTAGTCTGTTTTCCCTACAAGGTAGTAATACAAATGCTTTGTCACCAGGACAAAGTTGTCGTAAGCATCTCTTCTTATTGGCAAATTGCCTTGCCTTCTGTTTCGCAAATTCAGAAGAAGAAGTTGCTAATTTGCATGCTTCGATAATCTTTTGTCTCAACGCGATGACATATTCGTAGGATGACTTTGTGTCATCGTCAATATTGTCAGCTGTTATGAGATCATGAAGCAGCGACATAGGGCCACGCGGACGCGCGCCAAAGACGAGTTCAAAGGGAGAAAATCCTGTATGTTCATTGGGTACCTCTCTGTAAGCGAAGAGGGCCGCAGGTAAAACTCTGTCCCAGTCTTGAGGATGATCCTCAGTTATCTTCCCTAGTAAGTTTTTAAGTGTTCTATTAAGGCGTTCGACCATACCATTAGACATTGGATGGTAGATACTACTTAAAGATCTATCTATCTGCAGAGTAGACATTACTTGAGACATGGTATCTGATATTAGTTGGGTGCCATGGTCTGACAATATCTCTCCGGGGAACCCCAGACGAGAAAATATAAGCCAAAGAGCATCTGCAATATCAGCAGTAGTAATGCGCTTCAGAGGAATAGCCTCTGGCCAACGTGTGCACATATCAACACACGTCAAGATAAACTGATGTCCTCTGGCAGACTTGATCTTAAATGGACCAATAATGTCTATGGCCATTTTTTGAAACGGCCGAATAGGAATGTCCGCCGCCTGAATGGGTGCAGCATGCCGTGGACCTTTGGATTTAACTTCCTGACATACTTTACAAGATCGACAATAAATCCGTATGTCCTTGTTTACCAATGGCCAAAAGAAAGCCGCAAGGACTCTTGACTTAGTACGGGAAAAAACCCATGTGTCCAGCACACTGAGAGTCGTGAGCGTGCTGCAAAATTTTAACTCTCAAATTCTTGGGAACCAGGATTTGAGAATGACTTGACGTAATGGAGTCTTGAACCATACGTACAAGTACGCCATTCTTCTTTGTAATCCACGATTTACGACTTGTGTCTTTATTCGGATCACCTTTAGTTGCAAGAATGAAGAATTTCTTCAGAGTGGGATCATCTTCTTGCTGTTTTATAAACGAGTCACGAGAAATTACCAAGGGATCACCTTGGTTATGCACTTCATTATCTTCAGTAGATGAAGTTTGAGGCATATTAAGAGCCTGCGCTCTAGTGACTACAGCGTTAGCAATCTGCATGTTTTGCCTTTCCCACGCGGAAATTTGTTGCGGAGTGCATTCTTTGACTCCATGAATGCGACCGATGATGAGGTCAGCGATCGGATTCGGAAGAAGACATGCGTGTACATCTCCTGTAAAGAAAGGAGTAGCAATCCTAATGATAGCAGTAGAGTATTTCTCTAATGTGCCGCCAAATGTTACACATTTGACTACTTGTCCAGTGGCACGGGAAGGATCTACGAGTGACTGCCTAACACCAATTGTGGTGCATCCAGAATCAAATAGCACAGAGACTGGATTGTTATTTACTAAACCCTTATGTAAGACAAGAGAACCTCTTCCATCATGCGCGACTGATGCAGGAAGAGCAGGAAGAGGATGGCCACAGCTTAAAGTAGACACTGTGGTTGGCTCAAATAATGTTTTGCATTGGGGGCACTGAGATGCTCTCCCAAAATCAAAAGCGGCACATGCCATATTACTAGCATCATTATTATCTTTACTCTGTTTATAGGCTTCATGGGACTCTTGTTGTGCAGAGTTTGCCTGAAAATGTGGTTTATGTCTTTTGTTTTGAGATCTACCTCGGTTATTATCACCTCTGTAGTTATTGTTACCTCTATTGTAACCCCTATTTGGGTTTGAGTCATAGTTCCCTTGGTTACCATTATCATATTCATTATAATGAGTATCTCTGTAATTATGATCTTGTTGACTCCAAGACGGATAACCCGGATAGTTTCTATAATTACTTCCTCTACGGAAATTCCTATAATTATGACCACCCCTGTGTCGAGAGCTATCAGCTCGTCTCCAGTTCTTTGAAGAAGAACCCTGAAATGATTGGTTACCTTGGTTTTGATAACTATTATGGTTACCTTTTTTTATCAAATCTGTTTTGAGGTCCCTGAAATCTGTGTGAATGATTGGGATTGTATGGTGTTGCTGAAGCAACTGGCATACTCTCCTTAATCTTAGTGTTGCCAAAAGTCACGTCGGGGTGTGCAGTGACATATTGGGAACAATATTCTTCCATTTCCTTTAGAGATTTGGGTTTACGCTCATGTATAAATTCCAGGAATGGTTTGTTAACACATGACATAATCTTATCTCTGAGCAACAAATCCATAAGTCCTTCATACGTTTTTTCTGTTTTGGAAAGCTCAATCCAACGATCAACTGTGAGACGTGCCTTTGCAGTGAATTCTGAGAATTCTACACCTGTCTCAGGCACCATCGTCTTAAATAAAAGGCGATAGCCTTCCTCACTTAGCTGGTATTTCTTTATCAAAGCCGCCCTAATGACATCATAATTATCCTTATCTGCTTCTCCTACAAGGCATAATCTAGTCAAAGATTCACCTTTCAAGTTTTCTGCTAATTGATTAGCGTATTGTGATTTATCCACATTATGTGTACGACAAGAACGTTCAAATCTATCCAGCCAGAATGTAATATCGTCACTGGACTGATTGAACGGTGGAACCTTAACCTTGTAAGTAGAAGGTTTACCATTACCACTAGATGCCTGATTAACATTACTCATACTTGTCAATCTCAATTTCTCTAACTCAAATTCATGTTCTCTTATTGCTTTTTTTTTTTCTTCAGCTTCTCTGTCTAATCTTTTTTGTTCAGCATCCCTGTCTAATCTTTTTTGTTCAGCTTCCCTGTCTAATCTTTTTTGTTCAGCTTCCCTGTCTAATCTTTTTTGTTCAGCATCACTGTCTAATCTTTTTTGTTCAGCATCACTGTCTAATCTTTTTTGTTCAGCAGCAGCTTCTCTTTCTAATTTTTTTTGTTCAGCTTCAAATCTCCTTTGCTCCACCTGCATCTGCAATTTCTTTTGTTCAGCAGCAGCCTCAGCTTCTCTTTCTAATCTTTTCTCTTCAGCCATAGCTTTTCTCTCTTCTGCAGCAGCTTTTCTCTCTTCTGCAGCTAATGCTTTGTCATATTGAGCAACTTCCCATTCTTCTAATTGTTGACCAGTTTTATCAAGGGATTTCCCTTGTGTAATGAAGTATTCTAATGTAGACATGATGTCTAACAATAATACTAATCACTTGAAACAATAATAATACCACAAGTTCTTAATGACTTGATTAATCATATACTATCCCAATATCTGTGGGTCACAAGCCTTAATAAGGTCTTGTATAACAGTAATAATAATCAAGTACTGGTTTATACCATAATCCAAGTGCAGTGCACAGGCAATAGTGTCTTATGAAATATACCTATATAAAACATATGTCAACCAACAGAATACATAAAGTACAAATAGGACTGACAATACGAAAACGTTTGCAGAAATCAAATAAATCAAATAGGGAAATCAATGAAAATAATCACTGAATCTGCAAGGGATAACAACACAAATGACGTCACAGTATATGAATATAAATTGTGAATAGAACTGAAAGATAGAAAAGGGTAGACCAACAAATTACAAACAAATCCAAACAAAACTAAAGAACAAAGAAATATTACAAAAATAACAATAATTACAGTCTTCACAGCTAACACAAATAGCAACTAGTTGTTGCAAGCAAATTTCCAATTAAGGAAATTGCACCTAAAGAAAACGCCCACAACGGACCCTCTATGACGTGGGATATTCTGTTGTGAGGACTCCGCCCAACCTTAAACACAACCCGCTGACATATAAACTAACATACTGTACAAATAAATAACATGTAAACATAAATATATAAATTATGTGTATGATAGTATGTGTTGCGAAATAGGCTCAGTTTTACAGTAATGGCAAAGTTATTCTTATGAAAATAAACAAACTGCCACTTTATTCAATTAAACATTCTGGCCTTAAATATTAAAGTTCATATATAGAAAACAAGAAGATCCATCGATGAAAATAGGACTTCTTAGTTCAATAATACTGTCTTCCTGTTAATATTGACAAGAATTGATCCAACTGTTCTGTGAAACTCTGTAATGTCTAATGTACAAATGTCAACAACGCTGACCTACATACTGCATTCACTTGACAGGTCACGTGACGAAGTGTTGACAAAGAGCAAACCAATACTGCAAGTGTGTCGTATTAGCCACAGGAAACGGTCTGGTATCGGTAATCTGTTGACTTCTGAACTTCTGCGAGGTCAAACCCAGAAAGCTGGTCCACCAGTTGATAAGATCTTTCTTTGGGAGACAGACGTCATCATCAGTTGATAAACTCTTTTAATACAAGACCCTTGCCCTGAGCAAGAGACATGCTGAAAAATCTGAAGCTCACTCGAACATCACCAGAGTTAAATACTGTGTTGTTGTGTTGCTCGTGGTTTGAGTATGGAATGTCAACTTGACCTACGCAGTGGTGTGTAGACATAGATTGAGTGTGTAATATGCGAATGATAGGAAGAGTTCGTGGTGTTGACAAATGTTCTTTTTTCACACTCATGTATGGCTGGAAGTCATCGACACCAACGACTGTGTACCTTTACTACAGTTTAATTGGACGTACACACTCGACAGCACAGATAGTGACAAATCACAGGTTGGCATAATACATCATGGTACAGTGGATAAATGGTCTTGCAATGTTACATGGGCACTCATGTAGAATAATAGTATAATGGACTGTCAATAGCCAAGCACTCAGTATTGCCCATATATATATATCATCTGAGTTTACTGACAAAGCACGTCAGATTATAAACAATATCCAAGATGACTTCTAGACCTAATCTCGTCTAGTGAAGATTCCTTAACATAATGTCCAGCACAGATTTTTCCATATAATCAAATTGAACCGCTAGCAATGGGTTCTCATGTGTAGCAGTGATCTCTGGACTAATCAAGCGATAATACGGGCATCCCTTTTCTCTTCTTGAAAGTCACTAAATGTTTTTTTACAAGATGGCTTCTCTCGTGAGCTGTCACTCACGTTTGGATACAGATAATGAATCTGTCTTAAAGTTAGTCATTCATTAAATGTTTCATTGCTCTGTAGATTCTATCATGATACAATTGACTGTATTCTACAGGATATAGTGCTGCTAGGAATCAGAGTCGTTTTCCATCTAGTTAAATGCATCCTCTCAGATGTACAAGTCATACCTATCGAAAAACGGTGGCTTCGTACGAGAGTTCAAAAGAGTATCTTTTATTACCTGCGTATCAGAAATATGATTCTGCCATTCCTTGGCAATAAGAATAAACACTGGGGTAAAGCATACACGATAGGTCTAGACGACTATCACTTTCCCCATAAATATAGAGATCACTTTTTCCCGGCGACAAGCCGACATAGCAAAACACAGCCCCCATGATCAGGGCGAAGCCAAAACACACCTCTCTAGTGACACATCCGCCGAACAGCCTTTGACCTCTCTAGAGACAAAAGAACATATAGTTCGACTTAGATATGTAAAGATATACAGATATAAGACAGACTCGTCCTACTCAGCCAAACAATACACATAAATTCAGGCCATAGATATTCTGAAGCAAGAACAATCTATTACTACCCAAACAAAGAATAAATCGCAGTAAAACTGGATTCATCCGCGGAGTTCGATCGAAAGAGACGACACAACTTTCAAGGGAAGTAACTCAATAATGACTTTCCCTTAAGCACTAAAAAATATCTATTTTGTTTACAAAATATTTGCGAACATAACAAGTATACCAATGTATAATATTGTAAGATATCAAAGACTGCACGTAACAATAAGTAACCTAAAAACAGATTAAAAATAGGTAAACGCCGTCTGGACTTTATAATATTGGAGGCATGTGTATGGAAATGGAATTTACGTTATGAATATGACTGTTTGACTCATGGAGGATCATTATAAATCCAAGGAGATGTTTGTGTATACGTGCATTAAAGAAATATTATTTGAAATTATACGCGCGTCTATGAGGACTATGTTATTTGGTTGATATTGTCGTTGGCCTTTCTACGGTTGTTGTTGTTGTTGTTTTGAAGAGGTGATGGGTGGAGAGCGGGCACTTAACAGCTGCCCGTTATTGCCTCTTCTCGTTCCATCTTGGTCTACCCTGTTCAACCTGAGAAGTGGTTATAATTGGGGTATTCAGTGTCATATTATTTACTAACTTTGTATTAAATTTAAATAACTTTTGTCTTTTGCAATAGTTGGTTTTAATTTATATTAGTATTTGTCATTTTATTTTCTCTTTTGTATTGTTTATATATACATAACTATTGTCCTTTACACTTGGTTTTAATTTGTATTAGTATTTACTCTTTATTTTTTTAAACCTCGTTGTCTTTCCTTGTCCTATGAGTAGTTAGTAAGTTTGCTAATTTTTCTGTTTTTTTTTTTTTTAAAAATGATTTAGTTCTTGTTGCTTAATTTCTATTTGGTTGAATGTTTTTTCTGAAGTACTAACCTTATATGTTTTCCTTTATTTTATGTATATATCTTTTGAGTATTGATTGGGCTTCTCCTGGGGCATCTATACTTAAAACCTTATCCCCTGTCATATCCATATTTTGATTTCTATAGTAAGTTTTTAATTCAAGCCTTTATTGTTCGTACTTTTTGCAGTGGAGCAGGTAGTGGTCTATGTCATTCTCTTCCTGACATTCTTGGCAGTGTGGTTCCTCTATCATAAAGTATGCTGCACCGAGACGGAGACGCCACAGCTTTTTGTTCGATGGTATCTTTAATTCTTCTCTGACCTGGCACGTCTTTGTTGGTTCTTTCAGCAGTTTGAACGCGTGTCTGCCTTTTCTACTGTTCTTCCATGTTGTCTTCCATTCCTCGTTTATAGTTAGCTTCACTTGGCTCTTGGTCTCCGACCTTCCCAGTCCTGCTCTTATATTGTTTTTACTTATTCTTTCATTCTTGGCGTTCTGGTCTGCCAACTCCTTACCAGATATACCTATGTGTGCTGGAACTCGCACTAGCCTTTGTTCCTTAGTGATGTATTAATTGCAAGAATTTCTTTCTTTATGTCTGGCCGGCTACATTTACCTGGTGTTCTAGTGCTTGTAGTGATGATACTTACTTACTTACTTAGTCGTTCCCCTTCTACCGTGAGGTGTAGAGGTTTGGAAGAGAGAGCGCCAGACCATTCTATCAGCTGTCTTCTTCCTGGCCTGGTTCCATTCTAGTCATCGGTCCTTCAAAGATAGTCTAATGTTGTCCTCCCAGCGGACTCTGGGTCGTCCTGGAGGTCTGGATCCCTGGCTCTTTGTTTCCCATGCTTGTCGTGGTAGCCGATCTTCTCCCATTCTGCAGACATGGCCAAACCATCTTAGTTGGGACTGTTCTATTTGGGTCTGCAGCGGATGGGATTTTAGGCCTTGACGGATCGTCTGGTTGCGGACCATGTCTCTTCTTGTTACTTCAACCACTTTCCTCAGATACCTCATTTCTGAGGTTTGGATCTGGCTTTTGTGGGTTGTAGTCATTGCCCACGACTCGCATCCATATGTCAAGACTGGGACATAGGTGGAGCGGTATACAGCCATCTTCGTTTTCTTACCAACCTCTTTCTTGCTGAGGAATCCACGATTTATGGCCTGAAAAAGTCTCCCAGCCGCTGCTTTTCGAGTGGCCAACTCTTCTTTGATGCCTCCCTTTCGGTCTATAATAGCTCCGAGATATTTAAAGTGGTCGACCTGCTCCAGGACCTGTTCTCCCAACTTAATCTGATGTTTTCTTTCTTCTCGTGATGGATTTTGTTTTAGAGCTGCTTATGACCATCCCTCTCTTCTCCAGCTCTTCCTTCCAGACTTGCAGGTTGGATTGGAGATGTGCCTCTGATTTAGCAATCAGAGCAACATCATCAGCAAATGCCAGCTCCGAAATATAGACCTGTCTCATCTTCCAGTACCCCACTGAATACTTTCTTGTTCTCTCCTTACATGCCTTGATGACATCGTCCATAAGGAGTATGAAGAGGTAAGGTGATAGGATATCACCTTGTCTTACACCAGTGGTGGTCCTGAACTCTTCTGACTTATGGTTTGCTGTCCTCACATAATTTTTGCAAGACTTGTAGAAGCTCTGTATAGCATGAATCAGAGGTGCTGGAATATTCTTCCTTGCCAAACAGTCCCAAAGTTTGCTCCAGGGGACCCTGTCAAACGCCTTTTCCAGATCTATGAAACAAAGATGGATCTCACTCTTATACTCAAGGGCCTTTTCACTCAGCTGTCTGAGTGTGAAGATTAGGTCTTGAGTACTTCGGTTTGCTCGGAATCCGCACGGGACCTCATCCAATTGTGGCTCAGCTAGGCGTCGGAGTCTCTGCTCTAGGATTGTAGAGTAGATTTTACCAGGGACACTGAGAAGGGATATGCCTCTATGGTTTCCACATTGTCGATTGTCACCCTTTTTCCAGCATTCATCCTTATTTAAAATGTTAGAGATTTCCTGAGCTATATTGTAAGTCCTGATAAATACTCAAATAAAAGGTCTTCCGGTATATTAAGAAGCGACATCCAAAAAGACTGCTACTGTTTTCTAATTTCTCTCGAACCCCAGCTTTACGTCGTTTTCTAATCTTACAAGCTGGTCTACTGTACTTCTGTCTGCTCTAAACTCTGACTGGGCTGGGCTATATAACTGATTTTTTTAAGGGTAGAATTTAACTCTTTTGTTAACAACAATTTCCAATATTTTGCCTAGTTGTGATGTTAAGGCAATAGGTCTACATGAACATACCTCATAGGCTTCCTTATTGGATTTTAGGATGGCCACTGACTGCTTGGTCGGTCTTTGGCTAAGGACGGAAGAAGAAGAAGAAGACTATCATAGCTACTTTCCATGCTTTTGGTATCTTTCCTAAGCTCCAGATTTTGTTATAAGTTGACCGTTCTACCTGTTGCTGTTCTTATTATATACCCCTAACCTCAGGACGTGAAATGTCTCCACCTTAGCAGAGACTATCGTGTCAGTTTGTTTTTATTTTTTTTTTCTTGGAAATGGGAGGTCACACACAAAAACATTCACATAAATTTGGTTTTGATTTACTCTATGTGAACTGAGTGGAGGGGTGAAGAAGGTACTATATTTGGGTATTGGAAATCTGACTTTATTTTCTTGAATTAATACACCATATTTCCTAATTTTAAACCATCAAGGGTTGAACGGGATACTTTATTTAAAAAGATGTTGACATCATTACAAGGTAGTTTTTGGTTTGGAAACCCAATGTTAAGAGGGGTTGAGTGAAACCCAATGTTAAGAGGGGTTGAGGGAAACCCAATGTTAAGAGGGGTTGAGTGAAACCCAATGTTAAGAGGGGTTCAGGGAAACCCAATGTTAAAAGGGGTTGAGGGAAACCGAAAAACACACGAAGAAGATAACTGGGGACGGAAATATGGATGAGGATTATACTGACCACTGGCAGAGTGGATAGTAGCGATTCGCTCCCGTGGCCAGGTGGTGGGTGCCGTCCGGAAGGTCCTGGTTCGATTCCTGGTAAGCCTATCACTTCTGTTGTTTTTCTGTTGTCTAGTCTTCTCGTTCTTTATTTCTCACTGAGTGCCTGATAACACGTGACCTTTGTGTGTTGTTTGTTTATTTATTTACTGTTTACAGGCCTCAGGTTTCCCTTCCTTATATGAAGATACTGAAAGCCCTTGGGGCTGATGGCGCGGGACACGAAGACTTGGCATATGTTTGTTGAAGGCCTTTGCATATAGGGAAGCTAAAGAATAGTGGATAAATGAATACAGATTTGTTGGCGACCTGATCTCCAACATCTGCATTTCATCAAGCCGCTTCATTCGCCTCTTTAATCAGGAATATTTCTGACTTGGGCTGGTAGCTATCGCTGAAACATTTTGTCGCAACAATATTTTCTTTTTTAAAAATTGGCTGGGGTTGTTGGTACCTATCCCCCCCCCCCTTCAAATCTGGGGGGGGGGGGGGGGAGTTTTGCCCGCTTTGTCTGGCCTCGTTGAAACATGTTTAATGTCAAAATTCGATAATAAGTATAGATATTGCTTTTTTGTGTGTACAGTATAATATAATATATATCTAATTGAAATATTCCGTCTATCTAATTGAAACATTCTTAAATCCACGGGGCCCCGCCAAAATGGACTTAATCGGGCCTCGCAGTTACTAAGGACAGCCCTGTAAATGCAGAGTAAGTGCATATCACGATACTGCGTCTTTTTCTGTTTATGACTGTGACAAAACGGGGCGGCCCCTATCGATCTTTGTTTCTCTCCGGCAGTGGCACAGCTTGGCTAAGATTAGCACAAGATCTCGTGTACCGGCGGAAAATTATGACATAAGCGTTTCCTGTTCTACTTGTTATGACAAGAGTACTTTCTGATAAAGTAATGATGGTTACATTTTGAACACGCTGTTGTATGCGTTTACCGATCTGTCTGTAAGTTTGTACACAAGGGCATCGGACATCTTATTACCATATATGGGAGAGTTGACCTCTGCCTTACGTTCAAAATTATCCGATGTCGGAATATTTTGAAATTACCCCATAACCCGCCTGTTTGAATATGATTGGAGTTTTTTTTATAGCTCATAACAAACGAAGGCGTGGAAGGCATGGAATATATTCTGATCATTTTCTAAAGCTATTTCACTTGATAAATCGCTCGAAAAGACACCAGACTGCTACAGTAAAGGATTAGAATTCAGAATTCCTTCTTAATATACCGGACACCTTTTTTGGAGTATTTATCAGGACTTACAATATAGCCCAGGAAATCTCTAACATTTTAAATAAGGAAACCGGGACTGAGGAAACTGAAGGACCCCACACGAAGTCAGAGAGGGAACTTATTACATTAATGACACCCCAGACTCGTGTAAGAGGCCGATTCAAGTCTTTGTTTTATTCATCTGAGCAAAAAGTCTGTGAGACAGGATTGGCGTAAGTTGTGATTTACATTTTATATTTTATTACTAACATGTGAACTAACATATATATATGTGTATATACTACCATGTGAAGTTTAAGATGTGAAACTCGCTTGTGGATGTCAAAGTCATTTGAGGCTGGCAACCTCAGCGTATAGAATGATGATTCGTGAACCACCACTGCACGGGCTGGTGATTGCTTTATTGATAGGTTCGTAAAGAGAACTAAAAGCATAAAGTAGTTCCAGGTTCCCTGTGGAGCAGGGAGAGAAAGATGAAAGAAATGATGTCCATTCTAAGTATAATACTTACAATTTCAAAGCAGTGTAAATGTTCCTATAAACATAGCCACTATAAAAGTAATGTAAGTTTTCAAGCCTTTAACCAGTGTAAATGTCTAAATGAAAATATTCATTTTTAAGTAATGGAAGTTTCAAACTTTTCAATCAGTGTAAAACATAAATGAAAACCTATTCAATTTATATTGTGAACACTTTTCAATCAGTGGAGATGTATATGTAAACAGACAAAGTTTACCAGCAGGGCATACGACTACACCTGGAATATGGGTCAGCTGCGTGGTGTCCAGCATCAAACACCCCATTACAAGAGCTAGATAAGGTGCAAAACCAGGCGCTTAGGGTCATCACGGGGGCAATGAAATCAACGCCTATAGTGGAGATGGAGAAAATGGGGAGGATACAAGCACTGCGAGAACGCAGAGACACGAAAGTGCTAACACAGGCAGAAAAGTTCCTCTGTATGCCAAGCCATCCAATGAAGGACAGATTCCAAAACCTAGCAATGGGGCGATTGAAAAGAAGCAGCTTCATCCACCAGGCCAAATGATTTCGCAGACAAACCTCAGACCTGCCTGAAGTTGACAGCCCCCTAAAGTCTGTGCCAGAACAAACCCCTTGGAGAGAAGAGCCTGGACTACCAATACACATCCAGACAAAAGTGAAAGGAATATTCGACAGGGATGAACAGAACAGCTTGCAACGTAGGACAGTCACTCTCAGTTTCCTGGAAGATGAATACCCACAGGACCTCTGGGTCCGAGTATACACGGATGGGTCAGCACAGAATGCAGTCAAGAATGGAGGAGCAGGAGTTTACATAGAATACCCAAACAATACTAGGAATACGGTCAGAGTACCAACGGGGAAATTCTGTAACAACTATGATGCAGAAATCCAGGCAATCAAGGTGGCAACTAAGAAACTGTTGAACACCAATCTTGGTCCTCAGCCTGTGGTATTCCTGACAGATGCAAGATCAGCACTCCAAGCACTTCAGTCCAGAAAATTGCCAGGTATACAAGCCCTACTTTCTGAACTGTGCAACCAGTGCAGGGTCGCCATGCAATGAATACCGTCTCATTGTGGAATACCAGGAAACGAGAGAGCAGACCGACTGGCTAAAGAAGGTGCTGCAGACGAGCAACCGGATGTACCAGTTACGTACCATCAGAAGAAAAAGATGATCATATCAATCAGAAAGCCACCAACACCAAAGCAGGATGATTACCAAGCTATGAACAGATCAGAACAAATTGTCATTCTACGCCTCAGAACAGGACACAACCGACTCCGCAGCCACATGTATACATAATTCAAGATTGGCAATTCAGCCACGTGTACATGTGGACTGGCACCCCAGACTGCGGAGCACGTACTTCAAGATTGCCCCGAATATGATATATTGAGGCAAACCCACTGGCCCAGAGAAACAACACTGGAAACAAAACTATACGGACCTCTGTATGAACTACAAAAGACAGTGAAGTTTATACAAGAAACAACATTGCAGATATAGACAATATATTTCAAGCGAATGAAAGAAGAAGAAGAAGTAAACAGACTCTATCTGTAGTATTAACCTTTTCATTTAAATATAAAGTAACTATGAAAGCTATTCTATTTAATTTAAAGAAAATTTTATCCCGAGGGATTAAATTTAATTCTCATCGAGGGTAAATTCTGAGTTATTGGGATAATGGTATGGGAAGATAGGAACCCATAACTATGGGGTGGAAAACGCCATACTCAGAAGAGCGTTTCGTTCTATTCTTATACCATAGTGATTGGTGGTATCAGCAGAAAGTACTATCTCTGGAACAAGAAAGGAACAGTGGACTAAGCTTTAAGGCGAAGGACCCACGTGATAGACTCTCCTTGACATTTCTGGGAAACAAGCTACCCTCGACAACCTTGATCAGAGACGAACGTGAACAGAGTGAAAAAAAAACAACCCATAAGAGGGAGCAGAACCGTCATTGGCAGCTAAGTTCAAATCTATGCTGCCACTTGAACTTCTTGTAACATCTCACATTCCATAAAGACTGTGATGATAACTTTTCTTGATTCATAAGTATTCAAATTATTTTCCAACTGTTAAAACCTAAAGTGATTATTAAATTGTGTTATTTGTAATGTTAAAAATTTAACTTCGATTTAATCATTTTAAAGTTACTACATATTTGTCTCAGTTAATTTACCCCACACACTCTAAACAGAGCTATACTAGAATAATAGAATTCCACTGAGTAAATCAGGGGTGGGTGCTTAAACGAGCTGAAAGTAATAAGTGCTTAAATCCTTCACAAAAGCGTCGGCAGAATTACAGAGTTAACATTCTCAGCCAAAGCAGTATTGTTCTCGCTTATTCTGAATATCTTGTGAAGACTCCCTTTGTAATAGAAGTGTCATCACCCTTCTATCTACATCACTGCCAAGAGTAATCTTGTGCGAAGGTAGATACCTTTGAAGCCCATATTAGATACTCTTGAGTTTTAGCCACTGTTGGACCACTACTGCAGAGCAGGGGAGGCAATACCGTCACAATTACTCAGCCTTGATTTCATCATCTCATAAATATATAATACCGAATGTAATAGTCAAAACTGACTATGGGAATGCGCCCCTGGGGTGATAGCCCTCCTTTGATTTTGTTCCTGCTGTTTCTTTCGGCGTGTTCTTTTCTCTTCTGCTTGTTTGAGAACATTTTTCCCGCTCAATCTGAGGTGGTGCCGTAGGGAGCATCGCCAGTTGATATGATCGGCAGCTTCATCCTCCCAGTTTGCTGGATTTACGTCCAGTGCCTTCATATCTCTCTTATAAACACCTTTGAACCTCAGCTGGGACCTAAGACGCATCAAAAGTAAAGAATGCAGTAAGTGACTCATAGCTTTACTGCTTGCGTCAGGGTCAGCGAACCAGAGCTGACCAAGACCCTACTCCATCTCCAAGTGGTGGTCCTAGAAACAGGCTGCATCACTGCAGTCTGGCTGAGAGAGTAAGGATCTAAGAGGGAAGGCAAACCCGGTCCTAAAAAATGCCGTGCTGAAGTAGGATGTGTCGGCCGAAAAGCGCAAATATCGCAGCTTCGCTGTAAACGGACACAACGCAACCAACGTCCTTTTCAGGACGAACGAAGAAGAAGAAGAATCTCAGCTGCATCGCACAGCTGTTCTTTTGCCAAATGCCAGTTGTCCATAGAAAATATCTTAGGGGACGAGGCCACCTTCCATGTAGCGGACATGGCCAAGTCAGCGCTGACTGAACGTAATACGCTTACATATTATGAATACATGCAGACGTAATCCAATTCAAGAATCGTATTACTCTGTCGTATACTGTAATTTCTCAGAGGCTACATTCTTCTAGTCTAAATTATTTGCGTATTAAAAAAAAATTACTCAGGTCAGTCCGCATCCCGGTTAATCTGGTTAATCCCAGATAATTCAAGCGTTTACGGTACACATTTTCGCACTATGATTAAAACTATAGTAAACATGACTAACAAACAAGCAGTAGACGCAACAAACAATGACATCATCTTCTTACAAAATAACAAGCAGCCATTTTGTTCATTGTCTTTATTGAACTTTCTCTTGACATTCAGTAGTATGTTAAGGAAAAAAGTGTCTTCAATACTTATAAATGTCCTGGGTCAGAGTCTGGCAAAAAAAAAAAAACAAAAAACAAAAAAAAACAAACAAACAAGTGTCATAAATACTTATAACTGTTTTGGATCAGAGTTTGGCAGAAAACAAGTGTCTTCACTACTTATAACTGTCCGGGGTCAGAGTTTCCTAGATAACAAGTGTCTTCAATATTTATAACCAAGATTGCCACTCAAGTTCTAGAGATAAACCCATATTTTCTTCTAAAGATACTGATGCGTGATGCCATATGATGATGGATGGTATCCGCATGTCTGGTTTTGTGTGGTGTGCAGATGTGTTCAGTCAAACAATGTTCATACAAAAATAACAGGGCAATCCACATAGGACGTCAGTAAACTCACGACGTATAAAGTCAATGATTCTTGAAACAGCCGTTGACGTTTTTCTTCATTATTTATTGTGGACGCCACAGTGACAAAATGGTTACGCGAATATGTAGGCACATCAAACAGTCATTATCACAGCAACATTCAATACAGCAATAGACGGTAGACAGCATTACAATGATGAGTCAGATGCATGTTATATTTCATAGTGCTGTAAATGTAGTCAGGTGAAAAACTCCATCCTTTTCTATAACAGCCAGGAGATAACCAGATATATGAGATCAGTTCACTCTCCTTAGTCTGACTTCAGCAAGACAGACACGTCTGCCGAAGTATAAATAATGTCCTCAAAAATATCCTCTAGATAACAAAGGTTTTTCAAACCTAGTTCATTTAACAAAGTAGCAAGTAATAGTCCTTGGGACCTGCATCAACCGATGCAGCACAATACAGCGACATGTGAGCTGGGAAAACATCTCGTGACGACGACTTTCGAAGACAGGCTATGAATCGAAATCGCTCACGACCCAAAATCGATAGAGTTAATGAAAAAGTCAATTTACCTTGCTTTCATGAAATACACAGAAATATCACGCCTCCCAACATGTGGGAAACACTAGAGGTATTATCTCGAATAAACGAAATATCCATTAAGAGGACTACACATCCCTGACAGAACAAAAAAATAGCGGAGATCCCCTCTTCAACGAGGCATCTCTTTCGCCATTCCAATCGCTCACTCCACTAGTGGTGGGCGGAAACCGATCGACCAAGAAGCAAGACAAGTCATGCGCAGTCCGGTGCGAAAAATGACCACAGCTCAAAAACTCAACTGCATTCAATACCAACGCGAGAAGACAAATGCTTACCGAGAAAAGTAACTATAAATTTCAAGCAGTTGTTGCCCTTGCGTTATAAAATAGATATTGTAATAAAATGATGTTGCGAGAATTTATCACGCAACAGATACCCAGAAATACCCAGATTTTTTTTATTCCTCAAATACACGGGATAGACGATGCTTACACAATCTTTTAGTGCAACTTTAGCACAAATAAGCTGTGTGCTACCTATTTGTATTTATTTCTTCATTTTTATTTTATTTTTTATTACCAAAAATTCACAATTATTTAAAAAGGATTTTTATTAACACCCCAATATATGAACTCTTAAAACTGAGATATTTTAACAGTAACATGAAAGTCAATAACAGTATCTGCGCTTTAGCAATTTTGTCTTGGAGACAGGGTTCTTTTGATTTGATGAAAAACTTATTAATGTTCAGAGTTTTGCTTTTGGCTTCGAAGTTTTTCATGTGCTTCTGTGTGCTTTTATGTGTCAATAAAGCTGTTTTGTTGGCATTAGTTAATGTACAGGAACAGACCGTAAAAATAGCAGCATAGCGATTGCCAGAGTCTGGCTTTATCCAATCCTTTAGTTCGCTGTCTGTTAGCCGTCATTCCTCACAAAAAGTCTGCTGATATAATGGCTTCACTTTTTTACGCAGTGGCATGTGTGTCGTCATGCTGCTACAACTACCTAGCGTACCTTCATCATCGCTTAAGTCAAAAATTTAAAAAGAATACTTTAAAACACATTGCAAAAATGACTGAGTATTGTAGATGACAGCCATTAACAGAATAACAGGAAATATATAGCTGGTGTAAACGAGTAAAAAAACAACGTCATTGATGTGGTTAAAAACAAGAATTAAATTTAAGTGGAATAAAAAAATTTATAGCACATAATGTTTTACATTTAATTATAATATACATATAATGTATAATGCTCAGTGCACAGAATATACATACATTGTAAATGTCAATTGTCAAATATACCCAGATTAATGCAGATTTGGAGAAAAAAATACCCAGATACCCAGACGGAACCCAAAAAACCCAGATCTAGTAAAAAATACCCAGCTGTGACAACACTGCTTATAACTGTCCTGCGTCAGAGTCTGGCCAAAAAAAAAAAAAAAAAAAAAAAAAAAAAAACAAGTGTCTTAAATACTTATAACTGTTTTGGATCAGAGTTTGGCAGAAAACAAGTATCTTCACTACTTATAACAGTCCGGGGTCAGAGTTTCCTAGATAACAAGTGTCTTCAATGCTTATAACTGTCCTGGGTCCCAGTTTGGCAGAAAACAAGTGTCTTCACTACTTATAACTATCCGGGGTCAGAGTCTCCTAGACAACACGTGTCTTCAATACTTATAACTGTCCTGGGTCAAAGTCTGGCCAAAAAAAGTGTCTTAAATACTTATAACTGTTTTGGATCAGAGTTTGGCAGAAAACAAGTGTCTTCACCACTTATAACCGTCCTGGGTCACAGTTTGGCAGAAAACAATTGTCTTTAATACTTATAACTGTCCGGTGTCAGAGTTTGACAGAAAACAAGTGTCTTTTATACTTATAACTGCTTAGTTCAGAGTTTGATAGAAAACAAGTGTCTTTAATACTTATAACTGTCCTGGGTCGCAGTTTGGCAGGACAAAGTGTCTTAAATACTTATAGCTGTCCTGGGTAAGAGTTTGGCAGAAAAAAGTGTCTTCAATACTTATAACTGTTCTGGGTCAGAGTTTATCAGAACAAAGTGTCTTCAATACGTATAACTGTCCTGGGTCAGAGTTTGGCAGAACAAAATTTCTTCAATACTTATAACTGTCCTGGGTCAGAGTTTGGCAGAACAAAGTGTCTTCAATACTTATAACTATTTTTGGGCCAGAGTTTGGCAGAAAACACGTGTCTTCAATATTTATAATTGTCCTGGGTCAGAGTTTGACAGAAGAAAGTGTCATCAAAACTTATAAGTGTCCTGGGTCAGAGTTTGACAGAAGAAAGTGTCTTCAAATCTTATAACTGTCCTGGCTCATAGTTTGGCTCTTTTGGCTTTTGCATATTCCAATTTGGCAATTGATCTCATGTGAACCTCATCCGGGCCACCGGCAAGTCTGAAGGCTCGAGCATAGCAAAAGAGACATGCTAAAGGCAGATCATCATGCAAACCGGCAGCTCCATGGGCCTGATATAATCATAAAGAGAAGCAATGGATCAATAGTATACATCATCATCATCATCTGTCTGTTCGCTTCTTATGGAGCGTGAGGCCACCACTATTGCTGGTTCTCTTGCAGGAAACCTGCACCAAGCATTCACCTGCTCATGTAGTGGTGGTTTCTTAACATTGAGTTTTTTTAACAAAATAGTAAACCATAACCGTTATCATAAACATAACGACGTGGGCCACTTATTTAAGTGGCATCGAAGAACACGTCCCAGTGTTCTTCATTTCAACTGACTATTTAAACTGTATAATGTTTGTATCAACAGAGAAGTACTGCACTCACTAAACATACAGGAACATTGGCTCCTAAATACCATCGCAATAAGGAAGCTGAAATTTTTCGGTCATATAAAAAGACATAATAGTCTGGAAAAAATAGTGATGGAAGGCATGGTTCCTGGAAAAAGGGGAAGGGGTCGACCTAGACGACGGTGGACCCAGGACATCACAGAGAGTCTGAATTTGTCTTTGGCTGATGCAGGTCGACTTGCCCAGAATCGTGATGCGTTCAGAGCAGCTGTAATGGAGACAACGTTCTGGAAAAATACGTCACATGATGATGAATGTTTGTATACCTTCCAAAGTACGTAAATACATGCTGCAAGCTCAAAACAAGCTCCAAATCTCATTAATTTAAAAAAAAAATCAGTCCATTAAGTCGTCTAACTAAACAGACAAGGCAGTTCTCACCTGCACAAGGTAAGTGTAAACAATGAAAGGGCCGTCAATATCACTAATAATGATAATTAAAAACAGAATGAAAAATGGTTTTGGAGCCAGTTGTACAAATCAACAATACAGGGTTTCTTAACCTGCGGCCAACCGTGAAAGGATTCTAAGGGGTCTGTGTACACAACCTAAAATGTAAAAACACTTTTATTATGCATTTATGTACAATTTTTCCTAGAAAAGGCCCATATCCTTCACTGAAGAACCAAAGGGGTCCATAATCTACACTGAACAATCAAAGGGTGTCCACAGCCTTCATTGAACAATCAAGGGTGTGCATAGTCTTCATTGAACAATCAAAGGGGACCATAGTATTCATTGAACAATCAAAGGGGACCATAGTATTCATTGAACAATCAAAGGGGTCCCGTCTTCACCGGACAATCAAAGGTGTCCATTGCAGACACACAATTGACATTTTACACAGGCACGCGCGCGCACACACACACACACACACACACACACACACACACACACACACACACACACACACACACACACACACACACACACACACACACACACACACACACACACACACACACACACACACACACACACACACACACACACACACACACACACACACACACACACACGCACACACACACACACATAAGTTTAAGAAACTCTGCACTAGAAGCAGATGGAGTTTCTAGGTTACCATTCATCCTTTATGGCCCCACTCACAAACAGGAAACAAAGATTAACAATATAGAAAGACTATGATAAAACGGTCAAGGACAGAGCACACATGTGGAAACACACACACACAATTTTTTGACCCCACCTGTATAGCTCTGTTTATTACAGCAAAAGCCACATTTGGAGCTGCAACTTTAGCCATGGAAATTTCTGGGGCAGCAACCTAATTTAGTAAACAAGAAAGTGCAGTGTAAAGTTTGTGGCAAGCAGAAAATCCATCTGAGCTGGTTCGCAGTGGCAATTCTCTATTACCTTCCTCCAAACCCATGTAAAAAAGTATGACAATGTATTAATGACTGGTGTTCAGAAATATAGAAGGTGTCCGAGAATTACTCCCCATAATGTGAAGTTCAATAACTGTGACGGTATTGCCTCCCCTGCTTTGCAGTAGTGGTCCAACAGTGACCAAACTCAAGAGTATATAATATAGGCTTCAATGGAGTCTATTTGTACACAAGATTACTTTTGGCAGAAATGTAGATAGAAGAGTAGTAAAGCTTCTATAACATGGGAGTCTTCACAAGAAATTCAGGTAAGCGAAAACAATGCTGGCTGTCGCTAAGCACGTTAATTGTGTAACCTGCCGACCACTTTTATGAAGAATGTAAGCACTTATTTATCAGCTCGTTAAGCCCCCACCCCTAATTTACTCAGTGGAATTTTCTTATTCAAGTATAACTCTGTTTAGAATGTGTGTAGTAATTGACTGAGACAAACATGAAATAACTTTAAAATGATCAAATCGAAGTTAAATTTGTAACATTACAAATAACAAAATTTAATCATCACTTTAGTTTTAACAGTTTGAAAATAATTTGAATAGTTATGGATAAAGAAAAGTTATCATCCTCGTATTTGGGGATTGCAAAAAGGGTAAGAAAGTTCAGATGGCAGCATGTATATGAACTTAGCTGCCAATGACGGTTCTGTCTTTTCACACTGATAACTCGTCTCTGGTCAAGGTTGTCGGGTGTAGCTCGTCTCCGAGAAACTTCAAGGAAAGTCTACACAGTGTCTTAAAGCGTAGGCCACCGATCCTGTCTTTGTTCCAGAAATAGTACGTTCTGCTGGTACCACCAATAACTGTGATAGAAGAATTGAAAAGAACGCTCTTCTGAGAATGGCGTTTTCCGACACAGTTATGTGTCCCCCTCTTCTATTTCACCATCCCACTTAACTCAGAGTTTACCCTCGATGAGAATTAAATTTAATCCCTCGGGATAAAACTTCCTTTACATTTAAACTGAATAGCTTTAACTTTACATTGCATTTAAATGAAAAAAGGTTAAACGTACAGACATAATATGTTTTACATTTACATCTCCACTGTTTGAAAAGTGTTCACAATATAAATTCATTCGTGTTTCATTTACATTTACACTTGTGGAAAAGTTTGAAACTTCTATTAATTAAAATGAATATTTTCCCATGGACATTTACACTGGTTTAAAGTGTGAAACCTTACATTAATTTTAAAGTAAATATGTTTATAGGAACATTTAAACTGCTTTGAAAATGTAAGTCTTATGCTTAGAATGGACATCATTTCTTTTCATCTTTCCCTTCCTGCTCCATAGGGAACCTGGAACTACTTTATGCTTTCAGTTCTCTTTAAGAAACTATCAATAAAGCAATCACCAGCCCTTGCAGTGGTGGTTCATGAATCATCTTTCTATACGCTGAGGTTGCCAGCCTCAAATGACTTTGACATCCAATAGCGAGGTTCACACAATAAAACTCACATGGTAATATATACATATATATGTTAGTTCACATGTTAGTAATAAAATATGACATGTAAATCCAACTTACGTCAATCCTGGCTACAGACGTGTCGCACAGATGAATAAAAGAGATGAATTTTTCTCTTACACGTGTCTGGGATTTCTTTTAGTTTTACCATAGATTGGCCCTTCTGACTCCGTGTTTCTTCAGTTTTCCTAGTCCGGGTTTTCATTATTAAAATTTGAAAGTTATTTCCTGTGCTTTATAAGTCTTATCTGGTTCTTCAATAAAAGGTCCGGATAATAATTAGGAATTATGAATCTAGTTCTTCTTCTGGCGAAGGTCTGATGTCTTGGTGAGCGTGCAAATCACAGAGAAATAAAACTGTGAAATTGTCAGCCTATATTCCCTCCAGTGATGTTATAAATCTAATCAGAAAGATCCAATCATTTCAAATCATGCAGGATAGGCTGGGATATTTCAAAATAGTCCCACGTGAAATAAAGTGCATGCCTGCAAAGGTCACGTATTACCATATATGGACATCTGATGCCTTGTATACACTCTCACACACACATTTGTAGACACACATATTGTCTAAAACGTAATAAATCCATGATTACTTTTTAAACAAGAACCGGAAGCAATTACATCACATTTGTTTGCCCACATGTGACACACAGACAGTAACCTCGTTATCTGTCGTATGAGTGTGCAAACCAAGGGTCTTATCAGTGAATTAAGCTGATAGCGCAGACCGATGTAAGTTTTAGTCGGCGGCGCCTATAACCACAAATCTGGGTAGCACTCCTTGCAAATGTGATATTTATCACCTACAAGATGGTTTGATAAAATCAGATATCTGCTACTTAGCAGAAAAAGAAAGAAAAAAAAGAAAAGTGCGATAATTGACAGCACCTAATAGAAATCAGTACCACAAATGTACCGATACTGCCGGAGAAAGCCAAAGAGCAATAGAGGTCGCCCCGTTTCGTCACAATAACTTTGAACAGGCACGAGTGGTATCATATATATATATGATACTACATTTGCAGCCTTAACCAGAGGAATTTTATTGCGCACATTAATTGCAATTCATATTCAAATTGAAAATCTTGGGCTACAGTTTTTCTACATATCTCCACGTGGGCTCACTTTGTAACACATGTAATGTTCAGCGGATGATCTAGTTCCCGCCACGTATTCTGCAGCACCACAGATACAATCAATTTCAGTGAAAGATACTAATAACATTCCTTATTGATATCATAATATTAATTTTCGCTTCCTGTAGAGATGACGACAACCGATATGTTAGTGTGGCGCTCCCTCCTCAAACCTCTACACCTCAAGGTAGAAGAGAGATGACATATAATTAAGTAAGTAGCTTGCTGTAGAGCATGGGGCTACGACAGCAAATGGCCCCCTTGCTTGGATCGTGCAGAAATGATTCACATGATACTGCAACTGTGATTTATGTAGTAATATGTTCTACATTATATAGTTGCCAGCCTCTTGTACAGCCACATATTAGTAGCCTTGTGCGACTTTCAATTCTTATAGTGAATTGCTAATATCATTTTTCCGATTCATATTAATACTTTATTCTTTTTAAGTGTTTTCGACATCCATCTATTATCTCATTTGTTTCGCCCTTTTCATTCGTATTTCAATTTTATAGTTTCCTAGTAAAGTGTGTTCTTATGCAGGATTTCAAATCTATATTTACTCCAGTTGCAAACATAAACTAACTTCAGCAATTCATACTTTTTTCACTTAGAAAAAAAAATTATATGCATTTAGATTGGCCTTTACCTTCTTTTCTGTACTGTTTTCGTAATTCTTGTCCGAGGGGAAGATGGTGTAGCTGCGATGTAGGCTATTCCTTTGTTTGTTATCTTAATAAGAGTCCTATATTTCTGAAAAGTCCCTAAATATAATTTGTTTTCGTTTATATCTCATAAAAAGTCCTTTTTCCCCCAACAAAAAATCTCATAAATTATACCATGCTTTCCCATAAATTATTTAAACTATACCTTGTTCCCGTATAAATCCATCGCTTTGGCTGCCTTGAGAACCAGGAGCCTGCACTGCTCAATCTCAATCCTGGACTTGGCTATATCTTCTTGAATAGATCCTTGAGCTGCCAATGGTTTTCCAAAAGCAGTTCGGTTGAGTGTCTGAAGAAAAAAAAAACACAATAATAACATAACATAATCCACCTCATTGAAAGCCGGAATAAGCAAACATTATTAACGTGCGATCCAGGTAGGAAGAAGCTAAGTCATCCTAGCATTTCTGTCACACCACTTTTTTTGCAGGTAACCCATGTGGTTCCTGATGGTCTTTCATAAGACAGAGAAAGATTAGGGCTACTGCGCTCTCATAGGCATGCCATACATGCAACCAATATGAAGTTGTGCATTAGGCTGGTAACCTAATCATGTTAAATAAATTGCTACAGTAACCACTGCTGCAGAGGCGTTCCTAAAGTACTTGGCACCCGGGGCGGATGTGATTTATGACACCCCCTGCCCCAATAAAGAAACACACTAGTAAGTAACATTTTAACAGTAAGTACTGTATTAATAGTGTTCGATGGCACCCTCTTCCTGGCTGTCACTCAGGTTGGACCGCCCCCTCGCCTCCCCCTTAGTACGCCACTGCACTGCTGTAAGATCATGCGAATATGTGAGGTGCATGTTTCCTGAAAGAAACTGGTTACAGTGGTGGCCCCATGCTTCCAACGGTGCTAAACCGGAAATGATGATGACTTTTGTAATGGTAACTCAAATGCAGCAGACGGCTAAATTGAGTCGCCACAGTACTGTTTTATTTTATCACCACTTTAGTTTGTTTTGAGAAAAACGCATTTAAAGTTTTTGGGTTAATAGCTGAAAAGAAGGATATACCACATTAAAAAGAAATTTGTCACGGGGATATAAACTATTAACAGTAAGATATTGTGTAGGATAATAGATTAAACTATTTTATATCAAAATATGGCCTCAGGTCAATTTTGGCCAAAAATGGAGATAAAATAAAGCAGTACTGATGCGACGTTGGTCACTGCTTTTCTGAAAACAAAAGTCGGATGGTTGAACAGAATCGCCGAAAAAGAAAAATATTACTGCGTCTTAAAGAGAATTTAAAAAAATCAAATTCTTGAAGGACAAGAAGTTACTCACTCTATCCACCATTAGAGCTAATGCTTTCTCTGCCATGGCAATCGACCTCATGCAGTGATGAATGCGAAATGATGCTAGGCAGCTTTGAGCAACCTCAACTCCTTGTCCTTCTCCTAGCAGAATGTTTGACACTGGGACCCTCACATTCTCAAATATTACTTCACCATGTCCATCTGTCAATTAAAACAATAAAACGTATAGATATGACTGTGTTTATGTTACTTTGTTTTATATTAGGTTTCCTTCACTTATACTTGATACATAAGAATACAAATAAAACCTGAAGCTGTGAATCTTAGATACAGCAATAAAAACCGCCAATTCTAGGCTGTTTTACACAGATGGCCCACATACGTTTTTTCTCAGATGAATAAGTTAAGGCACTGGGTTATGCCTCTTACACAAGTACTTGGGGTCGTTAATTTAGCACTAAAAACTCCCTCTTTGAATTTGTGTGTTCAGTTTCCTCAGAGTCCGGTTCCTTATAAAAATGGATTTCCTGGGCTGTATTAAGTCTTACAAGGTGTTCCAATAAAAGTCCGGTCTGATAAATGAAAATCCTGAATTTTCTTCTGGCAAGTCTGGTTGTTCTTGGCAAGCGATTCCTCAGAGTAAATTTTCACAGTGAAATAACACTGAACAAACGCCAGGTTATATTCACGGTTCAATCCCGCTTTGTTTTTTATGGAGCTCAAATGATCAACCAATCTGACTTGAATATTTTACATGACTCATCTAGTGCAAAATTTCAAACATTACTTTTTTTTAAAATGGGCTGTAAACATCCTATTGCCCTGTGTACGAACTCCAAATATGTCATTAAACTCATATACAACGTGTGTCAGATGTAACACTTATTACTTTCTTATAAAGTAATGTCATGGACAAGAAGGGATTTTATCATACGTATCCGTCCCAAATGTGTCGAACAGACGGGTAATCTTCTTATCTGTTGCTTGAGCAAACGAAAACCGACTACGAGGGAGTAATTTTATCACCCGGCCCAGCTTGAGCAAACAGAATCATGCGAAACTGAGCAAACCCACATTGGTTTTCACCTGTTCTAATCTCAGCAAATCTGTGCCACATCTAGCAAAAATGTGATTATTATCACCTACATGGAGTGTCAAAATGATTTGACAATATCAAATATCTGCTACTTAGCAGAGAAAGAACGAAAGTGCGACAATTGAAAGCATGCAATAAAATCCGTACACAAATGTACCGATTACTGCCGTAGTGAAACAGAGATTAGGAAGAAGAAGGGGTCTCCCCAATTCATTTTGTGACACTCTCACTGATCATTACACAAGCATACATGTAGTTTATTACAGGTGTATGAGCTTAACAAACTCCACGGCATAAGTCATAAAAATAATTTGGGGTGAAGTGGGAATTTGGACAAAACGGAAAATACCTTGTAGGTTGCATTCTCTTACAAAAATATGTTAAGCTGTCACATCTGTGATTTTAATCTATGAGACACAGATTGAACAAATACTTTCAAGAAGTAATAATTTAATTATTATTTTGCATAACAAATATGAGCACCTGTACTTACGTGGAGCATAATCATAACCAAAGACTTTCAATGGGCGGACAATCTTAACACCTGGTAGGTCCATGGGTACAAGGATCAAAGAGTGCTGCTTGTGTGCTGGTCCTTCTGAGCTTGTCTTGCCCATAAAGATGCAGATCTTACATCTGGGATCTAAGACACCTGTTTGTGATGATGTCACGAGTTGGATTTAAGTTAGAGTTATGCCCGAGTGTAGGACAAGACCCTAGTATGAGAAAGGACTAAGATAATAGATTTTGTTGAGAAATGACAGTGAATGTAGTAAGGTGAGTCTATTGGCTCGAGGAGGATAACCGAGATTAAATCTTCCTCGCCAAATCGTGACTTCACAGTAACTCCTCACATTACCCCTGTCTTCGAGGTCGGTGCCTACCGATCTAATTACTGTGGTCTTGGTGTTCAGACTGGCCCCTATCTATGTCTAAGGAGATGTCTGTAAGCGCTGAAGTTTCAGGGTCACTACTGGGGTTTTCCCTGGCGACCGCACTACCAATGTCTTTCTTCACCTTTCCTCTCCTGCGAGTTCTCCCACGTAATTTCTTAACGGTGCGTGGTAATGTATTGTTACTGGTATCCGGTTGACTGACTGTATCAGAAATCGCCTTAACCGTGCGTAACTGTTCACCGTTGTCCCAAGAACCGTGCACAGTTCTCTCCTTCTCTCTCTCCTTATCTACTCTTATGCTCCGGTGGAAGAGTTGATCTCTCTTCGGACCTGTTTCGTCCACTGGCGGGTCTGGAACGCCCCTTGTCTTGCCCGGCAAAAAGCTGGCTTGGTCAACTGACATGACCGAATTCCTATGTAGATTGCGGGGTTGTGACCGCTGGTACCTTGCGATGAAACTGAGAATTCTCGAGTATTTCTGACATGGAGTTTCCGATCGTTTGCTGGGTGTCTACTGAATCTTCACTGATCCCCGTAGCTTCTATCTTTGGGAAAAGATAGGTAAGATCTGCCCCTGGCAGTGGTTCTGTGATCGCTCTTCCCCTACCGACATGAAGAGGGACAGAGCTCTCTAACATAGCTCCTTGCAAATTCGTAAGGCTGCTTTTCTCACTCTTTTCTGGCCTGAAAAGTTCGTGAAAGGTAACTGTAGACCATGGGAGTTCTCCGTCTAACACCCTGGTTCTACCTTCAACCTTGCCTTCCCCTGTGAGAGTTACTGGCGTCAGTTGGAAGGTGTCCTGCAGTGACACTTGACGGTTTAAGATCCCGTTTGATCGCGGAGAATCTGAGATAAAGCACTCAGTGACTTGTTCCAATGTTCCTTGAAATAAATTGGAAAATATAGCCAATTTTTCAGGCTCCTCGTTACAAGAGTCGTTACGAGATACTAGAGTTGTGGGGCCCATCTCCGTTTATAGGCAAACGGTCACTCAGATCACTGTCCTCCTCCGTCTGAGTAAAGTGCTGGTCGGATGGGGCTCCAGGGTTGGTTGGAAACATGTTCGCTCGATTCGCTGTCTTCTGCCCTATGAAGAGTGCGCTGGTCGTTGACATATGTAATACCGCTCTTGTCAGTATGTCCCTCACTTGAGGGAGCTAATACTATCGGGGTCCTAATTCCCGACAACAAAGAAGGTAATTCCAAAATCAAAGGCGTCGCAGCTGTTTGGCCATTCGGCTTAACAGGGCTGTCAGAGGGATACGCCTTTGCAAAAGCCATTCCACTGTCCTTGGAGGTCTTTAACCTCTCCATAGCAAGACATGGCTGGTTGAGCTCTCGCGGGGCTCCGTGAATCAGGGGTTCTCCCGTTTTCACTTATCTGGCCTGCAGTAGGCCCCCTTGCGTCAGCAAGGATCGGAGCACTTGGGGTTCCCAAAACTAAATGTGGGGCCCCTAGGATGAAATCGTAAGCTTGGCTGTGCCATTACAGCAGCTTTAATTGTGCCACGCACAAACTTGCACTTCACCTCAATATTGGCTACCTGAAGACGCTGTGAGGTACCATTCCTCAAAACGCCACCAATATCAACTTTCTCCCGTGTCATTTGCCCGGGCTTCACCAGGTGGCGAGCGACTATACTTGGGTAAGTAAGCCCGCTGTCAAATAAACACATGGTGTGAGTTCCATTCACTTCGGCTGGCCCACTATTAGAGAACAACTTCTCTGAAAGAATGGGTTCCCACTTATTCCCTTTTGTCAATCTCACCGGCCTTAAACAAGCCGCATGATGCACGGGTGGTTTATTCATACTCCTGGAGGTCCAATGGGAAGTGGTCCGACAATTTCGACAGTATCTCTCATTATCTCCCCGGTTTCTGGCGGGTTCCTGAGAGTGTGGCCCCTGTGATCTGTTGTGAGGCTGGGGGCGCAGGTTATGACCGGAATGAGGCTCCTTGCGTGAAGGCCCCTGCTGCTGTTTCTGGCCCAGTACTTCGGTCTGTGCCGTCTGAAATCTTTCCGAAAAACGAATAATCTGGTCCAGTTGCTGGGCGCCCTTCTCTGCCAGGTACCTCCTCAAGTCGGGAGACATATTTGCCTTTATCTGTTCGCACAGGATTAACTCTTCTAATCCTTCGAAAGATTTAGCCAGTCCAGACAGCTCTCTCCAGCGAGTGAGGTAAATCTTCAGCCTCTCAGCGAACTGGGGAAAACTTTCTCCTTTCTCCAGACGACTTTCCCGGAACATAGCTTGGCACTTACGAGGAGTCCACTGAAATCGTTGTAACAGGGCGTTACGAAGTGCCTCAAAGTTGTTCTGGTCGTCTATGAGCAACTTGTTGTAGACGTCATACGCATGACCTTTGAGTGACTGCGATAATTTGAGACACCAAAGACTCTCATCCATCCCGTATGCCATCCGTTCGAATTTTTCCAGGAATACGTCGATTTTCTCATTCCCGTTAGAGAAAGAGTCCATCGGAAAATTCATGGCTGCCATCCGGGGGCCTCCGTTTCCTGAGGTGTCTGTCGCCACTGCTCTGGGAGAATCTCCATTTGCTGAACTGCCTTCTGAAGATCTACCTTGCAGTTCCAGAGCCCGCATGGCTAGTTCGTGTTGCCTCTCTGCTGCCCTCTCCTCTGCCTGCCGAGCCTTTTCCTCTTTCTCTGCTTCTGCTGCGGCTATCCTTTGCCTTTCCTCAACTTCTGCGGCGGCTATCTTTTGCCTTTCCTCAACTTCTGCGGCGGCTGCCCTTTGCCTTTCCTCAACTTCTGCGGCGGCTATCCTTTCCTCTTTCTGATTATGCCTATCATTTTCTCTGATCATGTAGGCCTTAGTTTCCTCCTTGTCCATTCCCATGTCCTGGGCAGCCTTACGCCAGGCAGCTCGTAACTTGGCCATATCTGCCATCTTACCTGTAACTGCTGTCGCTCAAAAATTACAGAGAATGACAGGAAGAAGAAATAGGAAGGAACTACCTGTTACCTACTCAGTAATACTCCCTCTATAACCGCTGTCCCAAACCCCGAATTCAGACTAGCACCAAGTCTGACTAATAACTACCTGAAAAAAATTCCTATTAAGAAAAAATCCGTTATAGATTTTGTTGAGAAATGACAGTGAATGTAGTAAGGTGAGTCTATTGGCTCGAGGAGGATAACCGAGATTAAATCTTCCTCGCCAAATCGTGACTTCAAGAATTGCTATAAACTCACCGCCCTCTGACTACCTTTAACAAACTAAAGGAGATAAGGGTAAACTAATACTACAGACACCACTATACAGACAACAGTTAAGGACTATATAGTGAAGAAGCTGATCCAGTGAACATTAAATAAGTTTATTATACAAATTAACAGAATTTCCATAACATAGTAACAACAAAGAAAATCATATATCGTGCAGGGTGCACCGACCTGGAAACAAAAGAAAATCAAGTTGATTATAGCACACCAAATTAAAACTCCAACCACTTTCACTCCTTCATACACCCTGCTGAGGACAAAATTAAAATGATAAGTGATCTTAACTACAGTCTAATTTGGTGGGGCGTCAACTATAGCCACCACTCTATAATTCACTACTATTTCTAATGTCAATGTTCTGCTGGTACTGCCTAAGACTATCTGCACAACAGCTAACTATGTCAGCGATATACGCCACTAAGTCACACTCTGCAATGCTAATTAATAGACTTTTCTAACTCTAAGGCTCAGAGGCTAACCTCTAAGAATAATATGAGACTCTACAGACCCCTGATCTATTTTCACCGTCTCTCTCTCCACTTCTTCTGCCTTGCTTCTCTCGTTTCATTTCAGCAACCCGGAAATGATATCCCTCTCTCCCTGGTTCTGACTCCTACTTCTGATGACTTCTGAAAATATTGACTAGGCACTTGCTGTAGACTGTAGAGGCTTCACTATTGGCGAAAAGCTAATTTTCACTTGCCCAGTTACCCCTCATTTGGGTGTAGGACCATCGGTATTATTATGACCGAGGCTATAAAAGACACACCAACCCGCTTGCTTGGGTTCGATGGGTGTGTATGAGCTTAGAGCTCCGGGTTTTAAGAAAACCCTTTCACTGAAGACTGCGTCGCTGTCTCGACCTGCTCTTCCTCACTTCCTCTCTCTCTCTGGGGCCAATGTATTCAGAGCCGATACCCACCGCGGTTCAAGCTCTTACGCCTCTGGCGTTTCCTCGACTTTTCTCTCTTGAGAAGACTGGCTACCTTTGCCAGCTGTCAGGAACAAGATTTATTGGCAACCCGCTCTACGGCCGTGACCAATTAGCAATACTGCGTTTCTCCCGTTTTTCAGAAGCAGACAATACTGCATGGGCGCACGGCCAGGAATTTCTGCAGACAAAGAGGCTTCTAAATTGAGAAGCGCTGGTATATATCTTTAATTTACCCACGCTGACCCAAAAGCCTTGCGTCACCCTAGCGTCCCACTGTAGCCAATAGAATTAAAGATAAAATCTAAAAATATCCCTGCGCTAATTTCTAAATTTAGAACCCGAGTACTCTGCTTACTTAAAACTGCGCGTCGTTTCAGCTACGTAACGTTACCTAACAAAGTCCGTTTGCGTGAGTAGAATCAAATGTGATTCGCTCTAACTTAAGTTGGACGTACCTGGGTAGTGGTTCATCGCCCCTTCCCCCGATTTACTGGGTAGGGGTTAATTAAATCACGCTCAAGCTTACCACACAAAATGACCGCGATAATTTTAAACGAAGAAAAATGGAATTACAAGATCGCGATTATCTAGAAAACGGCAGACTGGTGCCATTCAGTACTAACTTACATTAATCCTTATAGAAAAAAAAAACCCGCAATTACTTTACCTACAAACAATACTAAACACCCCTACTATTAATAGAGAGAAAGACTACACTCCACTTCTTCGCTAGCGAGAAGACACAAATGGCAAACTCAATAGTTACAAAGAGAAAATAAAAAATGGGGCCTGTTGAAACCCAAATCACAGTAACTCATCACAGATGATTTGATTGAAATGTCTGACACTTTAGTCTGAGTGGACTGCCTTGTATTTCTTTATATTTCTTGTCTTCGCCCACTTTTCTGTCTATTGCTCTTAATAGCTCTAACTTTGTCGTTAGTCTCGTCAGTCCTACATAGGCCAGGCTAAGGCCCCCCCCCCCCACGTGAAATAGCGGCTTTTTGGGGCCAAAGGTTTTATTTAGCAATCCTTGGGGAAGCGGCTAGTTTCAGTGTTCTTTGAGTTAGAGTACCCGTCCGCACAGGGGAAAATCTCTACCCTTTTATTCTAGGCCGTCCTTGGTTTTTCATCTCGAAGACAGGACGCTGGTAGAACGGAAAAAGCGGTGCAAATGTAACGTCGTTTCCCCCCCCCCCCCCCCCCCGTCTCTCGAGTCGCCCGGGGAATCTCTCCGGTTGGACTTCCGTCTGTTTCGTTTCATCTTGAGCGGGCTGAGAAATGCTCGCTGAACACCTGCAGACTCTATCTTACTATTTAAGCTAGGCGTCGCTAACACTATTCGCCATTTGTCTATAGAGGAATCTTTGCTGTCTAGTGACGAGTTATTCAGTTGACAGCTTATAACTGTTATAGTGTTGAAACTGATTCCTTGCTTCGTAAGCACACAATTTACTTAGTTAATTTCTTGGGGGATTTTTTTCTAGCTTAAACATAAAGAATATACATACATACATACATACATACATACATACATACATACATACATATATACATACATATATACATACATATATACATATATATATATATATATATATATATATATATATATATATATATATATATATATATATATATATATATATATATATATATATATATTTTTTTTTTTTTTCGTACGCTCGCTTATACTCGAGGCGAAATCTCAGGTTATTATTAATGTCTAACCTGACATTGATTTTACGTGAGTATCCCTTTTCTTGTACAGAGACAGGTGTCCCTCGCCACTCAGGCAGATACTCGCCGATTTCGGAGGTACCCATTAGAGCTGGGTCGGCTCAGGAGCCGCCAATCCCTGGTCGACGACACTCCTTCAAATGTCCTCGCCAGGTCTCAAGTTAATCCAGTCCAAATCCCGGTCGACGAAAAATCCTCAAATGCCGTCGCCCGGGTTTGATCCTGAATCACCCGGTCGCCAGAGCGGTGTGGTAACCACTACGCTAGCGCGGCTCCCTAATATATATATATATATATATATATATATATATATATATATATATACATATATATATATATATATATATATATATATATATATGTATATATATATATATATGTATATATATATATATATATATATATATATATATATATATACATATATACATGTATATAGTTTTTTTTTCTTAAAATAAAGTAATTTTTGTGTGACCGGGAGTTTTAATTTTTATTAAGCACGAAACTAATTTAAAATCCGCTAAGAGTTAGCGCCGAGAGGGGATTTTCCGTGAGACAGGAGTTTGAGCTGATGTATATTTTATTTGACCGAAGTTTTCTATTTGGACATGTGGATAAATAATGCTGTAAAGATTTTCGCTCCATGATATATTGGGTTTGAGTGCACAGCTATTTAGTAACTTGACCCAGTGGCAATTCTAATGTTGGTAAATATCACTGGGCCCGCACTCAATTCTCATTTCGGTATTTTTCCTAATTTATTATTTACCTATAATGGTTGGATGCTTAATGTTTGGGTTTCGCCTGCTACCACAGAGAGTAGGGGCTCTAGCGGGTGGGTATATTTTAACCGCTAGGCGCTGCGGCGAAATCTTCACGTGGCTTGCAAAATGTTAACGCATGGCTGAGTTTGCCTATGTTACTGGTTAGGAAGCAGAGCGGGAGGAGTACGGTGCTGTGTTTTGATTCTGTATCGAGTGAGAGAAGGGTTGTGGAGTGTTGTGAACTAGTGAAAGAATGAACCGTACTTTGTAAACATTAGAGATGGCTGTACCGTGGTTAACATTATTTTTGACATGTTTATATTTTTCAGAGAGTGGTTACAAGCCTGTAATGTGTGCTCTCTGTCTCTTACTCGTATTGTGGGGCATCTTACGTCACCCAAAGCCCCACTTAGCACTTGCTGAATATTTGTCAGAAATATATCTACTGCTAATTTATAGTGCCAGTGCCTATGGACTTTTGCTGTCGCTATCCATTCTTCTGGGCAATATCGTCAGACCACTTTACGTCCTGTTATTGTGGAGTACATACTCACAGCCATTACCAGGATATTCATCTCCAGCCAGACGGGCTGCCACCTTTGCCATCGAATCCTGTCGGCAACGCTGTCAGACCCATTGACAGCCAGTAAACCCAGAGTAGATTGGAGTATTTAGCAGATAATCTTCACCTTGCCAATAATAAGCACCTGCCTATAGCTCGTCATCTTTATCCCACAAATAGAGGCGCATCCTTTGGAGCCCTCATATAAATCGTTTTACCAGCAGTGGTCATTATTGTCCTGATAATTGGATTTAGCAGTGGGTGCAGTTATTCGCACTAGTGTTGTCTTCTTCACCCACGCC
This sequence comes from Oreohelix idahoensis, assembly GCA_024509875.1. Classification (NCBI taxonomy): domain Eukaryota; kingdom Metazoa; phylum Mollusca; class Gastropoda; order Stylommatophora; family Oreohelicidae; genus Oreohelix; species Oreohelix idahoensis. Next base: position 144,810 of record JAMPIV010002012.1, read on the forward strand.
CTGGAAAGTGGGTGTGCGCTTGGAATTATTTAACAGCTGTTCGACGGGGAGCTTATCTCCACGTCATTTGGATTTACCGTTTGGGGGAACAGAGTTGATTTCCTTAGCGGTGGATTACCTTTAGATACCAAGAAAGAAGAGCCTTATAGGCTAGGCCGTCTCTATCACAAGGTACTGGGGGCCTACCCCATTTAGTTACACTTAGTAGCGAGGAAGTATCTAGTTGGTGGTGTGGAGTGAGGCGATTTGCTTGTGAGTGATTGAGTGAAGTCTGGTGTAATTTGTTCCTGTAGTGTTAATGTGATAACTTCACTAGTCTTACAAAGCTAGAGGAGACATTTCTTTATTGCTTCGATGTTGTGGATTTCTTTAATAAACATATTTATGTGTAATACGTGGTCAGAATCTCTTCTATTCTAACTGTCACTTGATGTTTGCTGTGTGTCATTACTGTTGTAGATTAATCTATTTAGCATTTGGAGGACGCGTGAGAGATTGACATCTTAAACACAGTCGGAGTATGGTGGAGAAGTAGACATTTAGATATCCTTATATATCTCACTGCTCTCCAGAAGTCATATCTCTCCCCATAATTTCATTAGCGACTCTATTTTCTATACTTTCACATTACACATTTATATTCTGTCTAAACTGAGACATTCTCTATTTCTCCATACTAGCGACACTGTTTATAATTTTGCTTAAATATACAACAATTCAACTGTTTAAATCTAGCAGATAACAATGATGGCAGTGTAGTGAAAATATAGAGCACAAATTAGAGCTAATAATTAAAAAACAAAAACAAACAAACAAACGAAAACAAAAACAGCATTCAAATAACACTGTGTCTCAAATATAGAGCCGATATTAAGCTAATGGCAAACAAACAAAAGCAATTTAGTAACATTGTTACCCAAATATATATATATATAAAATTAAAGCTAATTAAAAAAAACAACATGTTTTGATATAATATGGTATATATATATATATATATATATATATATATATAAAATTAAAGCTAATTAAAAAAAACAACATGTTTTGATATAATATGGTGTCTAAAAAATTTAAAGTTAATGGAAAAAAAAGATGTGAAGTAACGTATTGTCTCAAATACAGACTGACGAAATGTCTGTCCGTGTCCTTTTGTGTGATCTCTCACACGTTCATCCCTCCGGCCGTAAACTTCTTTTCTTCATATTTCTTCCCTAATCGCTTGTTATTTGGCATTTCATTTTGCCCTTTCTTTATGCTGGACATAGCATGGTGAAGTCTCTAACACGCCACTCCCCTATGGCCTTATTTGCTACAAGAGTAATTCGTATATTATTGTTTACAACACTTCGGACGTATTTACGTTCCGCCAGGTGAACTGTGGTATTATCGTAACAATACCCAGTCATCCGACCTGTCACCCGCTTATCTCTTTGAATCAGTCTGACCATATGTGGAAACGTGTCGGTCCAACATTTGACCCCAGTGAGAAACTGCTGATCGTGTTGACACAAGCTTGTATTATGCGTACGATGAAAGAAAACAACACTGTCTGACCAGACATCTGTCTGGCGGAGGCATGCAGATAAAGGAGATAATTAGATAATCTGTCGGGGTAGACATCTGGGCGGAAGACATTACGCCAGGAACACACGGTCACAATACAGTATTGTGATAGACATAGGTGCGGCCGGAAGTCTTATGTAACGATATGATATCACTGTTGTAAGAGGCCACGCGTGTATATTAAATTTAACATTTTTCAAATACGCGTGGGAAAACGTCCCTCTCAAACGATGCTAGATCGATTTGGATATTTGATTTTAGATGCCGGAATAAACAATGCATTTGATTGGAACATTCAGCGGAAACCAAGCTGGATTTCAGCTGGAAACCGTACAATATAATGTAGTGAAATCCCAGACTTAGAACACACAGAGAGATCGCCTTGTACAGCGAACAACTCACAAGAAGCCAGTGAGATTTTGGACTTAGTATTCCACACTTATAAGTGACAGTTCAACGTATTTGGGCAACTCTGAAAACTTAAGAGTAAACCCGCATATTTAAATACAGGACTGAAAACTTTAGGGACCAGGACTTTAATATATAACAAGACTGGAAACCTAGGAATCAAATTCACCAGTCATAAGAGGACTTTAACTCAAGTTTTCTGAGGTATGTGATAATCACAAACAGCCAATAAAAGCTGGGGTTGATTGCTACGTCCTGTAAAGGATAAGCAACTAACTTTCTGAGGTAATGATTTCGCAGAGACACTCGTCGTCAGAGGAATTAATTCAAATTTCCCAGACCCAGTCGTAATAGGAATTTAACTCAAGTTTTCCCAGCAAGTGATTTCGCAGAGACACTCGCCGTCAGAGGAATTAACTCTAATTTCCCAGACCAAAGTGATTCGAACAGCATCTAACCTAAGTGCTGTGTGTCCATTCTAATCTGTGCAGGAGATTGTGTATACCCATTATTTGGGGTAAGTGTAAACATTTCTATTACAAACGTGAAATTTTAACATGTTTTCTTGCTAATGGTTATATATGAGGCTGGCAACCTCAACATATGAAAATAGATATTCAAGAACCACTACAGCAAGAGCTAGGGATTGTTTCTGACTAGTCGTGTGGAAAACCCGACAGCAGAGCGACCCCATACTCCGACTGGAGCAGTGATGAGTGATGATTACATCACATGTGCCTAAGGTGTAACATATTATCTTGTGAGAATTATGTACCTTTTTTACTTGTAATTCAGGCAAATCATTTATTCATGCACTCCAGACGCAATTTCCTAGTTAACACCCAGAAGGACAGGGGTGAATTTTCATCATTTTCCCTGAGTTACACTGTGTGCTCGGGAATTTATTTCTTCTGAGAGGTTAACATTGGTGGGTGGAGCGCATGACAATGGACCTGTTAGTTTGTGGCGAACAAATGTACTCAGCGGGCATTTGTTTCTTTCTATTTGTCTCAAGTTCGTGGTTTCAAGCCATCATGCGATTTGTGGTACTAACGCAGCTAGTGTGAGAAAAAAGCATCCATCCTAACCGCGGACAGTGGAAAAGAGTGTGGAGAAGGCTTTCGTCATCACAGAATTGATGAACCACAGCTGCAGGACTCACTCATACAAGCTAAGTGCTAACTAAAAGGCAGCAGCACCAGGATGACAAATTTATAACTATCAAAGTTCCACTAATCTTTCCATATTTATTTTAACCTGTTAAAGACTATTTCACTATTAAATTTGTTACCTGTTGTTGTAAAACAAAACAATAATAATGGATTCAGTTGTATGTATGAAAGCAAACGTATGAGCCAGAATAGTTAATCTCTCTCTCTCTCTCTCTCTCTCTCTCTCTCTCTCTCTCTATATATATATATATATATATATATATATATATATATATATATATATATATATATATATATATATATATATATATATATATATATATATATATATATATATAACACTAGACATATATTTACACTAAACAGAGCTATTCCTTATAAGAGGGATTTCGTTGGATTACACCAACTAGGGGCTTGAACGGGCTAAACCATCGCTTAAAAACGTTCACAAAAGGCGACGGACCAGAAAATAAGTTAACACATTGCTCAGCCCTAAGCAGCTTTTGTTCTTGACTTCTGGGAATATCTTGTGAAATCTCCCTTTAGGTAGAATCATTATTAACCTTCTATCTACATCTCTGCCAAGAGTAATCTTGCGCGCAGGTAGATACCTTGGAATCCAGTATTAGATACTCTCGAGTTTTGGTCACGGTTAGACCACTACTGCAAAGCAGGGGAGGCAATCCGTGACACAGACCAAAAATTAAAGTTAATAGAAAAACGTCTTGTCTCAAATATTTTAGCTAATGACAAATATTTATTATGACATCGTCTCAAATATAGAATAGAAATTAAAGTGAATTAACAAAAAACTGCATTATAATAACACCATGTCTCAAATATAGTGTGTCTATAAAGTCATTTGTTTTTTTCAGTCCTCCATGCTTCAGAGCTCCACATTAAGACTAACTTGACATTTGTATTGAAGATTCTGATTTTTTGTATTGGACTTTAACTGAATAGAAGGATTGAAATGGTATGACAAGGTTAGTTGTGTGGTAATAAATGACAAGAACCAGACAAGTGCCAGGGCAACAGGAAATGAGATTAAGACACTGGAAATAGATGGGACACACATTGAGGATGAGCATGAGCATGAGGATGAGCATGAGGATGAGCATGAGGATGAGCATGAGGATGAGCATGAGGATGAGCATGAGGATGAGGATGAGCATGAGGATGAGCATGAGGATGAGCATGAGAATGAGGATGAGCATGAGGATGAGCATGAGGATGAGGATGAGCATGAGGATGAGCATGAGGATGAGCATGAGGATGAGCATGAGGATGAGGAAACCTGAAGGTATCATTACCAGGCAGTCCTTGTTTTTGAATGCCCAAGGTAAGAGAGAGGTAGAGGGAGACCAAGGAGCACATGGAGAAGAGAACTGGTGACAGACATGAAGTAGACATAGAAAGACCTTGAGCTGATGGCACGTGACAGGAAGACTTAGCATACGTTTGTTGAAGGCCTATGCTCCTTGGGGAGCTGAAGAGGGATGATAAAGTGCATGTGTAACTTTACAATTAATTAACTTTTAATGTAAACATGACAGTCGTACACTGTAAACAGCAGGAGTAAACTGTAAACAGCAGGAGTAAACTGTAAATAGCAGAAGAACGCTGTAAACAACAGGAGAACACTGTAAACAGCAGGAGTACACTGTAAACAGCAGGAGTAAACTGTAAACAGCAGGAGTACACTGTAAACAACAGGAGGACGCTGTAAGCAGCAGGAGAACGCTGTAAACAGCAGGAATACACCGTAAACAGCAGGAGAACGCTGTAAACAGCAAGCGTACACTGTAAGCAGCAGGGGTACACTCTAAACAGCAGGAGTATGCTGTAAACAGTATGATTACGCTGTAAATAGCAGGAGTACACTGTAAACAGTAGGAGTACACTGTAAACAGTAGGAGTAATAATAATAATAATAATAGCCCCTTCAGTCATAACTGACTATGGGAATGCGCCCCTGAGGTGGCAGCCCTCAGCTGCTTATTTTCCTGGTGCTCCTTTCGACGTTTTCTCCTCACCTCTGCTTCTTGTGTGAGCCTCTCTTCGCCCAATCTGAGGTGGTGCCGTAAATAGCATCGCCACTTAGTGCGATCGGCAGCTTCATCCTCCCATGTTGCTGGATCCATGTCCAGTGCCCTCATATCTCTCTTGCACACATCTTTGAACCTCAGCTGTGGTCGCCCAACTGTTCTCTTGCCATCTGCTAATTGTCCGTAGAAGATATCTTTTGGGATGCGACCATCTTCCATGCGGCGAACATGGCCAAGCCAGCGAAGTCTGCGCTGTCTAAGCAGCGTATACATACTTTGAAGGCCAGCACGTGACAACACCTCGACATTTGTCACTTTATCTTTCCACGAGATGCCGAGGATGCGGCGTAGACACCGCAAATGGAAGGTATTGAGCCTTCTTTCTTGCTTAGCATAGGTCGTCCTAGTAGGAGTACACTGTAAACAATAGGAGTACACAGTAAACAGCAGGAGTACACTGTAAACATCAGGTGTACACTGTAAGCAGCAAATAATTAAAAAAACATAATTTAAACTCTATTTAATGGTGTGTGTTATTCATTTATGTTAATTTTTGTTTAAGATCCAATTGAAAATTGCGACAATAAAAGAAAAGGTTAAGTATGTATTGGAAAATCTGACTGAAGTATCTGTCATAATAGATGGCGGTTGTGTTAAAGTCAAAAACTTTGAACTGTATTGCGTCAAAACTTACTAGATTACGTTTTTTAAGCTTTTCGTTGTGTACTTTTTGAATACGGACCACAGCACGATTTCAAAAGATGTCCGTCCATTTTCAAGACATGTTGTGATAAAACAGCTGTTAATTAATTAGTCAAATTTCAGCTCATTGGCTTTTTCTTTTTTTTTTACTTCTCGTGTCATTTTTTGACAGGCTGCTCCATAGCTTTATAACCAAGGCATCCAGATAAACGACCACAGGATAATTAGTGCCCGCATCAGAACTTGCAGAAGAAAGAGAAGAAGATAATATTTGGCTCCACTTCTTTTGGCGGGTGACTCACTCACAAGATAGTAATAAAAGAAACACATTCGTCCATTTTTCTTTTTATTCTTCGTACACTTGGAATAAGTTCGTACTTCAATGTTTTCAAAGAAAGCAGTAGTCAGTTTGAGGCTGTTTGAATCTCCGTAGAGCTTTTCCACGAATGGTACTGGTGTCGGCCATATGCACTTTCTCTGTTCCGCTTATGTTGGGCAACCTTGAAGCAGATGTTCAGCGGTCATTTTATCAGTGCCACAGTTACGCTGATTGGTAGTTCCTGTCTTTAGTTTGTTGAATAGATGATATCTCAATCTGTTGTGGTCCGTGTGGAGTCTGAAGATTATATTATTACTAGAGTAAAATCCCGTCCTATCACGGGAATTAATTTCAAAAGCACCAATACTTAACGGCAATTTTGCTTATTCAAATACTTGTGGAAAATAATGATAGGTGTGAATATCCGATTGTTCATCAGAAGATCACCTTGATTTTCTGTTGTTTTAATCGGCCGGATAGTTCATAACATGACTGGGATCTTCAGGATACTATTTGATCGGAACTTTTTATAAGAGCTTTAGCTCACCCGGAAGTGTTGTTATGATCTCTCTATTCAGATCTGAAGCCACCTTATTATTCTTGGTGCACAAAATGACTCGTTGGAGGAAACACACGTCCTTAGACATTAAATGTGGGTATTTATACATTTCTAAACACTTGTATACGAAAGTCTGAAGATTACCACTTGTTCTCATAACAGCCTTCGTCCATTCCAAAACATATACACTCGATTGAGTGCACACAAGTTTTTGTCACTGGGCAAAACTTCGCAACCTGAATTTTTTAGAGCACTCAGTACACTACAAAATTAGAGGGAACATTGCGGCTGTGAACCCGTTTTGAACTCTAACGTTGGTCCTTTGTTATTTGATCTACTCGTCTCTGTGTTACGTACATTTATTACCTAAGGGGGTAGTCTTCGGTCCTGCCAAATGTACGCACCAGTTTTATGTAGTTATATTGTTTGAGCGTTCGATTGATTCACGCACTGACGTGCACAAAGCAGTGAGTGTTGCTTTGGAACGCACGTGTAACCTAGTTGGGTAGTTGGTGACGTCAGGTTTTCGAAGTGGAAACATGGAACTGGCTTGTGTCCATGATTGTAATTTTATATTGTGTATTCAATGGCATGTTGAAGGAAGCCATTTATTATTGTGATTTGTATTGGTCTTCAGGTCGAAGCCAATCGCAGTAATGTCACGTAAGTTATCGCCCACTTCTTATTTTAATGCTGCATAAAAAGGCCGCTCTACTACTAATCTAGCGGGAATTTTATCATTCCTAGAATGGATCTACAGAGTCGCTTGCCTTTAAGATTTGGATCGTAGACGGAGAATTCCTACGAGTAGAAGAAGTTATATTGTTTACCTTATGCACATGTTTTAAATGCCGTACATGCTTCAATGCCAAAGTCGTGGCATGGATGTAAAGAGAGGTTAGCCAACTGAAAGCCTTTAACTGATGGGATTATCGTATATGACTTTGTGTGAAATTATATGATGTACAACGCTATGTAGGATGAACGTCTGGGAATTTTAACAAATGTAATATGGAAGATTTCATCCCAGAGTATGAATACGTTACCATGATAGACGTCCTTGAAAGAAGGTCAACGGTCGTGACTGAGAAGGATATTATACGGTAACAGTTTTGTAATCCTTAGTCTATGGACAGAGGTCTTTACTAGAAGAGAATCTTCAGGAACTTTAGCAGCAATAATTAATATGTTGTCGTGTGATCTTTGCGCCTGTGACGATGTCCGTCTTGTCCACTTCGTGTCCTGGTGAATAAAATCTATGTAAAGTTACCAACGACTTGTGTGCTGCCAATACTTGACCAGTTCACCCAATTCAAGATACTTGTTGGTTTTCGTTTGAAAAAACATTGTTGACATTTATTCCGTTGTAACCATTCGCGTTTCAATTCATCACTATGAAAACGACACCAACACTCTGGTTTTGTTTTTATGGTAGTTTCTGTGTCCACTTTTCAAGCTCTAACTAACACGACTGTGACAAAGCGGTGACAGGCCCGAAAGGGCTACCAGTGGATTTTATATTGCTTACGTGTGGGAGCCTCGCTGGCGTAATGGTTACCACACTACGCTGGCGATCGGGTGATCCAGGTTCCCGCCCTGGCGAGGACATTTGAAAGAGGGTCTTCGACCGGGACTTGGACTGGAATAATTCGAGTCCTGGCGAAGACATTTGAAGCAGTGCCTTCGACCAGGGGACTGGAATAACCCGAGCGGCTCCTGAGCACAAACCCTCTGTGGATGAAAAGGAGCGAAGCTCCTGACCGGGTTGGAAGGAAAGTCCATAGTCTCCCCAGCCTCGCAATGCCATGAAATTTGTTTGTCATTGGGCTTAAGGGCTGAAAGCCCAAGTGCCGCTGGTTAGGAAAAAAAAATATTGCTTACGTGTAGGTCCTGTGTGTCTCTGAGGAGACAAAGAATACATAGGACTACCAATCCCTTAAGCATGTCGTAGCAGATGACTAATTTGAGGTTGCAAATGGGACGGGCTAACTCATCATGTAAAACAAATGGCTACAGGACCTACCGTTGCGAGAGCTTTGATGAATGTTTCCTTCAAGGGGACTAGCTGCCGTGGTGAGTCCATGCTCCATAAGGAACACAAAGGAAAAGAAGAATAAGATACAAAGTTAACGGTGAAAGATGACTTTAGTTAAGATGATATTACCTGTCATCCACCACTTGCGACCATTAACAATATAATGGTCTCCGTCCCTCCTAATTGATGACTCAATATTTGAAACATCTGACGAAGCAACCTGTAATTATTTTGTCATTCCAGAATATAAAAGATGCATGGGTCTAAAAAAACAAAACGTGAAACTTCAGCAAAAGCAATACTATATTTTAACATTAAAATATCAACCAATAAGTTACAGACTTTCATAAATGGGCGCTTGTGGGGAATAGAAGATTTGAAGTGGTACGAGACATTCACCAACGTGGAACTCACGACAAGAAGGAGACAAATATCACAGGAACAAGAGGCAAGCTCTAGAGGAACAAGTATCACAGGAACAAGAGGTAAGCACGAGAGGAACAAGAGACAAGTACCAGAGGAACAAGAGACAAGTATCAGAGGAGCAAGAGACAAGTATCAGGTGAACAAAAAACAAGTACCAGAGGAACAAGAGACAAGTACCAGAGAAACAAGAGACAAGTACCAGAGGAGCAAGAGACAAGTATCAGAGGAACAAGAGACAAGTATCAGAGGAACAAGAGACAAGTACCAGAGGAACAAGAGACAAGCACCAGAGGAAAAAGAGACAAGCACCAGAGGAACAACAGACAAGCACCAGAGGAACAAGAGACAGGAACCAAAGGAACAAAAGACAAGTACCAGAGGAACAAGAGACAAATATCAGAGGAACAAGAGACAAGTATCAGAGGAACAAGAGACAAGTATCAGAGAAACAATAGACAAGTATCTGAGGAACAATAGACAAGTTTCAGAGGAACAAGAGACAAGTACCAGAGGAACAAGAGACAAATATCAGAGGAACAAGAGACAAGTATCAGAGGAACAAGAGACAAGTATCAGAGAAACAATAGACAAGTATCTGAGGAACAATAGACAAGTATAATAGGAACAATAGACAAGTACCAGAGGAACAAAAGACAAGTATCAGAGGAACAATATACAAGTATCAGAGGAACAAGAGACAAGCACCAGACGAACAAGAGACAAGTACCAGAGAAACAAGAGACAACCACCAGAAGAACAAGAGACAAGTACTAGAGGAACAAGAGACAAGTACCAGAGGAAGAAGAGACAAGTACCAGAGGAACAATAGACAAGTACCAGATTAACAAGAGATAAGTATCAGAGCAACAAGAGACAAGCACCAGAGGAACAATAGCCGAGTATCAGAGGGACATACGACAAGTATCAGAGGAGCAAGAGACAAGTACCAGAGGAAAAAAAGACAAGTATCAGAGGAACAATAGACAAGTATCAGAGAACAAGAGACAATCACCAGACGAACAAGATACAAGTACCAGAGGAACAAGAGAAAAGTACCAGAGGAACAAGAGACAAGTACCAGATGAACAAGAGACAAGTATCAGAGGAACAAGAGATAAGTATCAGAGGAACAAGAGACAAGTATCAGAGGAACAAGAGATAAGTATCAGAGGAACAAGAGACATGTATCAAAGGAACAAGAGACAAATACCAGAGGAACAAGAGACAAGTACCAGAGGAACAGGAGAAAAGTACCAGAGAAACAAGAGACAAGTATCAGGGGAACAAGAGACAAGTACCAGAGGAACAAGAGAAAAGTACCAGAGGAACAAGAGACAAGCACCAGAGGAACAAGAAACAAGTATCAGAGGAACAAGAGACAAGCACTAGAGGAACAAGAGACAACTATCAGAGAAAAAATAGACAAGTATTAGAGGAACAATAGAGAAGTATCAGAGGAACAAGAGACAAGTACCAGATGAACAAGAGACAAGTACTAAAGGAACAAGAGACAAGTATCAGAGGAACAAAGGACATGTACCACAGGAACAAGAGACAAGTACCACAGGAACAAGAGACAAGTATCAGTGGAACAAGAGGGAAGCACCACAGGAACAAGTGACAAATACCACAGGAACAGGAGACAAGTACCACAGGAACAAGAGACAATGTCTCAGAGGAAAAAGAAACAAGTACCAGAGGAACAAGAGAAAAGTACCAGAGGAACAAGAGACAAGTACAAGAGGAACAAGAGATATGTACTCGAGGAACAAGAGACAAGTACCAAAGGAACAAGAGACAAGTACCAGAGGAACAAGAGACAAGTACCAAAGGAACAAAATACATGTACCAGAGGAATAAGAGACAAGTACCAGAGGAACAAGAGACAAGTACCAGAGGAACAAGAGACAAGTACCAGAGGAACAAGAGACAAGTATCAGAGGAACAAGAGACAAGTACCAGAGGAACAAGAGACAAGTACCAGAGGAACAAGAGACAAGTATCAGAGGAACAAGAGACAAGTACCAGAGGAACAGGAGACAAGTACCAGAGGAACAAGAGATAAGTATCAGAGGAACAAGAGACAAGTATCAAAGGAACAAGAGACAAATACCAGAGGAACAAGAGACAAGTACCAGAGGAACAGGAGAAAAGTACCAGAGAAACAAGAGACAAGTATCAGGGGAACAAGAGACAAGTACCAGAGGAACAAGAGAAAAGTACCAGAGAAACAAGAGACAAGTGTCAGGGGAACAAGAGACAAGTACCAGAGGAACAAGATACAAGTACCAGAGGAACAAGAGACAAGCACTAGAGGAACAAGAGACAAGTACCAGAGGAACAAGAGACAAATATCAGAGGAACAAGAGACAACTATCAGAGAAACAATAGATAAGTATCATAGGAACAATAGAGAAGTATCAGAGGAACAAAAGACAAGTACCACAGGAACAAGAGACAAGTACCACAGGAACAAGAGGGAAGCACCACAGGAACAAGTGACAAATACCACAGGAACAAGAGACAAGTACCAGAGGAACAAGAGACGAGTACCAGAGGAACAAGAAAGAAGTACCAGAGGAACAAGAGACAAGTACCAGAGGAACAAGAGACAAGTACCAGAGGAACAAGAGACATGTACTAGAGGAACAAGAGACAAGTACCAGAGGAACAAGAGACAAGTATCAGAGGAACAGGAGACAAGTACCAGAGGAACAGGAGACAAGTACCAGAGGAACAACAGACAAACACCAGAGGAACAAGAGAAAAGTACCACAGGAACAAGAGACAAGTACCACAGGAACAAGAGATAAGTACCACAGGAACAAGAGACAAGTACCACAGGAACAAGATATAAGTACCACAGGAACAAGAGACAAGTACCACAGGAACAAGAGAAAAGTACCACAGGAACAAGAGACATGTACCACAGGAACAAGAGACAAGTACCAGAAGAACAAGAGAAAAGTACCACAGGAACAAGAGAAAAGTACCACAGGAACAAGAGACATGTACCACAGGAACAAGAGACAAGTACCAGATGAACCAGAAACAAATACTAGAGGAGCCAGAGACAAGTACTACAGGAACCAGAGACAAGTTCCAGAGGAACAAGACACAAGTACTAGATTAACAAGAGACAAGAGGAAGACTTTGGCGATGTGTAAAACACAATTCTGTCACGAACTTGGACCGTTCATTTTCCTTCCATTTTCTTCTCTCTCCCTCCTTTCTATTATTTCTCATTTTCGTTGCACAGAACTCCGTACTAGAGTCGTTTTTTTCCATTTGTCACAGTTCACTTCGCATGTCCAAACAAACGTATCGCCCATCCCTGAGAGATTAATTGAATCACTAAACGTGTTAATACCACATTGACTCCAGATGCGAGCATGAAGTGTTTGCTTAAGAGTGCATAATCACTTCCGACTCGACTGTTTGGGACAGGTGATTATAGACAAACGCAATCTTGGAAGACATTTGGAAGAGTGAGCAGAAAGTGTGATATAAGTCAACTTTGACAACATTTTACGGATATCACAACTCCATATATGGACGATGACTGTTTGAATTTTTCAAACACATGAGTCATGAAGAATATTACATGAGGAGAAGTTATCGTAACATTTACTTTGAATGTATTGGCTGACATTTGAGGCGCCGATAAACAATCGCGCTGATTGGGAGTTTTGTCGAAAACGCCAAGTGGAAGTGTGGGCCGGGAACCCACGATATAACTTAGAAAATGTTTGACATACAGCACTGCATCCCAGAAATCGTCAACATAGACAGCGCGGACCTTGCCACAGGAAAAAAAAGAGTTGAATTCTGAATTTATAGGACCCGACAAAGTATTAAGAGCATCTCTGTACATTAGTAGAAAATTTGCCAATATTAATACTGAACCCGGAATTCTACAGGACCACTCACAAGTCACAGATGGATTCTGAAATAGAATCAATACCCGAGACGTGTGTTCGAGGCATCTGTGTTAAGTTGTATTCTACTGAGCAAGAAGTCTAAGATTTCTCAATTATTGAGGTGAGTGTAACATATTTTTTATGCTGTGAATTTGGCATAGAGGTGTTAAAGATGCATACTAGACTGGCAACCTCAGCATGTGAAAAGGATACATTCATGAACCACCACAGCAAGCGATGGTGATTGCTTCATGCTAGTTCTCACAGAAGAACCAAAAGCAGAGATAACCACAGATTCCGAATGGAGCAGGGAGTGAGTGATGATTACATCAACCTGTGCATAGCTGTATTTTATCAATTTGTGAAAGTATGTAAACTTAATATGTTCCTTTAAGCACAAGCCACTACTGCTGCCCAGTCACTAATTTGCCCTTAAATTAACTGACATACTGGTGATTTTTCATCACATGCCCTGATATACGCTCGGGGAGAGTAAACAATCTGAGAAAACAAACGGCTGACGGACAGCGGGAAAAGACGCCTGATTGTCGTAAATTTATTTGAGAGGAAGAGTCTTGGAAATATTGGTCCTGTTTAGAGTGGAGAATTATGGAAAAGGCTATGTGATAGTAAGGGTTTTAGAAGTAAATAGTTGATTCACAGAGTGCTGGGAAGAGTAAGGACAGACTGTTTTACGACAATTTGCCTCTCAATTCTACTCCAAAAAAAAACTCTTCTGGACAAACAATTATTTGCCAGTTTCCAGACTCACAACTGCGCTCACACCGATTTGGTGCTTCAGACACACAGACGCACGTGAATACCAAACTACGATAACGAATATGGGAAAGTTTGGGTTTGGGCCTGCCAACACAAATGCTAAAAGGTTTATTCCTTTTATTTAGCATTAAAAAAAATCAAGTCACAAACAATTATCAATTTACATGCAGAAATCGAAGTTTCAAAATACAAAAAAAAACAAGGAGGGTGGGGGGTTATTGAAGAGTAGTATTCAATATGCCTTTCCCTCTTGTACAGAAAAATGGAAAAAAGGAACCCGGTCCAAATGACAGGTAGTTAACAGAAGTAGATAAGTTAACCCAACAGTCAATTAATCTATCCTAAAAAAAGGGATTAGGAAACTAGTCCTATTATCTTTAACTGTTTTCCCTTCTACTAAGCAGACTAGGAAGGGGAAATAACAGAGGTTAACAAATCCCACTTATAAAGTGAACCATGTAAGGAATAACTAACAAAGTGTCTACCAGGTACAACAATTAAAATAGTTGCACATAAATCTCCTTTTAGTCATGCACGCACGTGCTGGCCAACACACAAACTCACACACAGACTTACCGATCTTGGAAGCAGGCAATCCATAGAATTATACAAAAAAACTCATCAATTAACACTTGACATATTGAGAGTGTCTGTTACTTCAATGTCCGGCCCCAGATTTAGCGAGGTTTGGCTGGTAGCAAATATTCCCGCTTATCGCCGGTCGTGAAGACTAAATGTTCTTGTGGTTTATTTTTCTGATATAAAAAGAGTCTATGGGATGGCACCGTCGCAGTTAGATACTGGTGAGAATGGGGTGTGGCTTCTTAGATTTCACCGCTGGTGGTGAACCTTCTTCTTTAAAAAAACCGAGGTGACTACAACTGTCCAGTGAGGTAGGTTTTAAATCCAGTGAGGAAAAACTAGGTACCGTCACAGTTCAGGTAAATATGTACTCTCTCTCTCTCTCTCTGTAGCAGTAATTTTAATAAAAAAAACTCTGGCGATTGTTCTTCTTCCAGTTACAACTTAATATACTTGGTGAGGTGTTTAAATTTGTCAATGGGGGTGCTTTCTTTCTATTAATTTAGATAGCTGGATCCCAAACGTAGGGTCGCCTCAAAGATTTAAAATTTAATACACAGTCTCATCAGATTCTGGAAGGGGGTTTAAGAACTGAGTCTGGGGACTCTTTACCAGGTTGTACTTCTTCTTGCTGGGATCGCTAAGGTAACGATCACTCTAGATAAAAGATAGAAAACATGTAATTCATACCGAAAATCAAGTATCATTTCCAAAGCGCGATAAATTTACAGTTAACTATTTATACACTCGCGTCTATAATTTTTATAAAATTCAGGAAGAACTCCACGCGAATTTAATAGTTAAAACATACGTAAAAACTAGAACTAAACTCAATTAAATTTAGTTATAAATTCCCTCGCGTCTTTAAATGTTACTTTAAGCATTTAAGTATCTACCATTTTGGGAAATAATATAATAGATATTTCATTACCTATTCCACTGTAACTATTTGAGATAAGTTTAATTTAATAGCTTTATGTTAATCACAAAATCCAGTGAAATAAAATGAATGAATGAACTAGACCACTAATCACTTTAAAACAAATATATTATACCGTTTAGCACAGAATAGAATTCACTGCAAATAAGTTGAGTATCCAGAGTGAATCAAACAGGATTTCACTATGCTAGTGCTTCTGTCAAGGTCTGGCGAAACGAGTGATAAAGTTGTATTCTTCAGGGTCTGTATATATCTAAATGGAATTCAAGATGAGTGGGACCTGTTAGATTCTAGCGCCTCTTTAGAACCCAGGAAAAGTCGAGGTTTCTAGCCGTCGTGTTAACAGACATGCCGTCCCTGGCTTCTGTGTTCCTGTCTCTCCTGTTTCTCAGTCTTTCGGGCAAGTCTGCCGGTTGCCACAGAAGTGCGAGGTCTGCAAGAAGCTTTCTTCGTCTACTCTGGTTCGCACTGCCGTGTCATCTTCCTGCGAGACGTTGCTCTGTTCGCTGCCTCCGCTTTCTTCTGACCGCTCTGGTCCATCTTGCGAGCGGTTCAGTGTTCGCACGGAGATGAGAAATTCCTGCGAGAAACTAGCTTCTCTGTTCGGGGATCGTCTCAGTGTCTTAGATCTCATGCCGCATACTTAATGAGCCCCGGTGGAATCGGTTCTCTCTGGCGAAACAAAAAAGTTACAACAAATGTTCAGGGGTTCTAATGTTATGAAAAGCTAAAAGTCCCTTTAATCATCCATCAAATCAGGGAAAATTCACTTGTCAAATCAGATATTTAGGGAAAAATTCACTTGTCGAACTATTTGCAGTACGTACGTCGAACCATTAAATCTACTTAATTAAAGATTCTTGCCGATTACATCCTGAACATCTGGAAACAACACAGAGACGAATCTTCGGAAAAGCAGCATTGGCACCTCAGGATTTTGGCACGTTTTTTAAAAGATTGTCTAATGTTGTCCTCCCAGCGGTCTCTGGGTCGTCCTGGGGGTCTGGATTCCTCGCTCTTTGTTTCCCATGCTTGTCGTGGTAGCCGATCTTCTCCCATTCTGCATACATGGCTAAACCATCTTAGTTGGGACTGATAAGAGGAATTTCGCTGAATTAAATCAGCTAGGGGCTTGAACGAGCTAAATCATACAATATACATCTTCACAAAAGGCGGCGGGTCAGTTAAAAAGTTAACGTGCTCAGATTAATTCAGCATTGTTCTTGACTTCTGAAATATTTTGTGAATACTACCTCGAGGTAGAAGCATCATTATTCTTCTATCTACAAATCTGCCAAGAGTAATCTTGTGCGGAGGTAGACACCTTTGAAGATCCACATTAGATACTCTTTGTGTTGGCAACTGTTGGACCACTACTGCAGAGAGCAAGAGGAGGCAACCCGTGACAAACACAGTGAAGAAACCTGTTGATAGTATGACCAGACAGTCCTTGTTCTGTAATCCCCAAGGTAAAAGACGTCGAAGCAGACTAAAGAACGTATGGAGAAATGAACTGCAGACAGAACAAAAATCCAGCAAGTTCTGATGGAAATGGCTCACACCAAATATTACAATTTTATATATATATATATATATATATATATATATATATATATATATATATATATATATATATATATATATATATATATATATATATATATATATATATATATATATATATATATATATATATATATATATATATATATATTCAGTTTTATAAATTACAGAATATTTAATTTAAAAAAACAAAACAGCAACTACCAAAGAAATACTGGGTACATTGTGTTGTTTATTCTATATATACTGTTCAAAAAAAGAAACGCATAGCCATCCGAGGGCGCGTTTTTATGAGTTTGTAAGTAAAATTTGGTGCTAGGGTATATAAAAACCAGCCTCAAATGTTCTTTACAGTGTCAAATGCACGTGTTGACCTGAATTGCGTTCGTTTTTGTAATCGTTACAACGCAATGGTCAATAGTGTTTATGACGCAATTTTTGACCACAGCTCATGTTGCGCGCACGTAAAAGCAACAAAATTTGGGGTGAACACTATTCACTGACTACGCAACTGAAACCCTATAAAAAGATAACGCTACACAAAAAAAAAATTCAGTTCATTTTCAAGCAGACATTTATGGCGTCTCTATCGATAAATTTAAGGAACATTGCTATTGGCCGACTGCATGCAGGCGAAAGTCAAAGTCAGGTTGCCAGGCATCTAAACGTGCATCAGAGTACCATCAGTCGACTTTGGCACCGGTTCCAAGCCACTGGCTCAGTTGAAGACCGGCATCGCAGTGGACGACCCAGAGTGACAACAGCAGCGGAGGATCGCTTTATTCGGCTTCGTCACCTCAGAAACAGGTTTACAACAGCTTCCTCAACTGCCCAGTCATTGCCTGCAGGACGTCATGTGTCTGATCAAGCTGTCCGGAATAGACTGCATAACGCTGGACTTTGGGCACAACGACCTCACCGAGGACCTGTCCTTACGCACCGCCATCGCCAAAATCGACTTCTTTGGGCCAACCAGCATCGTCCCTGGGCAGCTAACAATCAATGGAGACGTGTCTGGTTTAGTGACGAATCTTTCTTTTTGTTGCAGCGTCATGATATACGGCGTAGGGTCTACCGCAGGCGAAATGAACGTTTTGCCCAAAATTGCGTTGATGAAGCTCCGCCGCACGGTGGTGGAGGTGCAATGGTGTGGGGAAGGAGTCAATTGGTGCACATTGAAGGAGGCTTGAATGCGCAACGATACGTCAATGAAATTCTTCGACCCCATGTCCTTCCACTTTTGGCTGCCCAAAGGTCTGTGTTTCAACAGGACAACGCCAGACCCCATTGTGCACGGTTGACCACGCAGTTCCTGACTGCCAAAAAAATTCTCACCCTTCCCTGGCCATCCCTGTCTCCAAACATGAGTCCGATTGAGCACCTGTGGGATGAGCTGCATTGACGTGTTTGTCGCCGAGACGTTGCTCCAACCAATCGTCGTGATCTGTTCCAGGCACTCCAGGAAGAGTGAGCAGCCATCCTACAGGCCCACATCAGACGTCTGATCGCATCCATGCCCAGGAGATGTCAGTCGCTGATCGATGCAAGAGGAGGCCACACACCATACGAACGGGAAAGCCCGTACTCCAAAAAACTCTCGTGACCCAGATGCAAAACAACTGTCAATTGATTGATTGAACCCTAAGATATTCTTGCGTGCAATTTGAATAATTAACTCATTAAATTAAAAAAGTTATTGAATGTCAAAATTATGGCTATGTGTGTGCTTTCAGTAGCTATGCGTTTCTTTTTTTTTTGAACAGTATAGTATATTACATTTGTTGTTTTTTTTGTGTTGGTTGTTCTGAAATGCAACGTCTCTGGTTTCTGTATTGTAGATTTATCATGAAAGGTCACGTGTGTATTTGCTATTCATCACTAGAAGTTCCTGTTCTTTTTTCAACTCCCCAAGGAGCATAGGCCTTCAACAAACGTATGCCAGGTCTTCCCGTCACGTGCCATCAGTTCAAGGTCTTTCCATGTCTTCTTCATCCCCTTCATGTTTGTCTCCAGTTCTCTTCTCCATGTGTTCTGTTTTCTTCCTCTACCTCTATTACCCTGGAGATTCCAGAACAGGAATTGTCTTGTAATGCTATCAACAGGTTTTCTCAATGTGTATCCTATCAGCCACTTGTCTGGTAATGCTATCAACAGGTTTTCTCAATGTGTGTCTCCCATCCATCCCCAGCGTCGTATTCTTATTTCTTGTCCACAGCGCTTCAAGTTAAACTACCAAACCTAAAAAAAAAAAAACAACAACAATAAACAGACAAATACAAAACAAATATTTTATATGGTTTCAATTGCAATAGAACTGAAGAAAAACAAATCACACTATAATTCAAAAATTTACCGCAGGTTCTGTTATAGCAAAGCATGATCTTATCTTGCCTTCCAGCAATGGCATCAGCCACTTTTCTTTCTGTTCCTCCGTTCCATAACGTGCTATTGTTTCCATGTTTCCTGCATCCGTTTCATTACAGTTAAATACCTGCATAAGACCATCACAGTTAAATACCTGCATAAGATCATCACAGTTAAATACCTGCATAAGACCATCACAGTTAAATACCTGCATAAGACCATCACAGTTAAATACCTGCAGAAGACCATCACAGTTAAATACCTGCATAAGATCATCACAGTTAAATACCTGCATAAGACCATCACAGTTAAATACCTGCATAAGACCATCACAGTTAAATACCTGCATAAGACCATCACAGTTAATTACCTGCAGAAGACCACCACAGTTAAATACCTGCATAGTACGATCACAGTTAAATACTTGCATAA
Organism: Oreohelix idahoensis; assembly: GCA_024509875.1. Taxonomy (NCBI): domain Eukaryota; kingdom Metazoa; phylum Mollusca; class Gastropoda; order Stylommatophora; family Oreohelicidae; genus Oreohelix; species Oreohelix idahoensis. The sequence goes on from JAMPIV010002012.1 coordinate 164,626, forward strand.
GACCATCACAATTAAATACGTACATAAAACCATCAAAATTAAATACCTACATAAAACCATCACAGTTAAATACTTGCATAAGACCATCACAATTAAACACCTGCATAATATTGCAAGAACACATTCTGCTTTAACTCGTGATGGATCTACGAGTTGCGGTAAAGGCAATCTCATAGTTACTGCCGTAGAGGAATGAAGTGTTATAATCTTCCTCATATTAGGCAGGGCTGGATTATTCATTAGACTAAGTAGGCTGAAGCCTGGGGCCCGGAGCTCTTGTGTCCCCGTGCATACGTTAAAAAAAAAAATTAGAAATACAAAGATTTTTCAATAAAATGTGTTTATTGTGTTTAGCTTAATAATAATAAGAATAATGCTAATATATATTAATAAAGCATAATTACTAATAACAGAAGTAAGTAATACTAACAGACTAACATACCAGTCTATTAATAATACTAGTATATACCATCACCATGCTAAGGGGTTTGACAAAAAAAAAAATTAAAACTATTGCCTATTAGGTGAAGAGAGGCCAAGACACCAACAGGCCTAGAGGCTCTTCTTGGCTTAATCCGGCGGTGATACTAGGTCTAGTTTGTATGAGGTGGGGTGACCAATTCCCTTCCTCGCTGCCGGTAGCTTTCCTAACTCAACAGCTGAGTCAGGTACCCATTAACAGCTGGGTAGGCTGTACAGTGACGCTATCAGGTTTTGATCACGAAACCTGATAACTATGCCACGAGAGGAAAGCGACCTAACCCGGTTAGCCAATTTAATTGTATCAAAGCTACATCTTATCAAAGGCTGGCAACTAGAAATAGGTTGAACCAGTGTTAAGCATGTTGCTACCTGTACCTTCCATAACTCAACAACAATTAAATAATTTATTTCTCACGAGCGCCTGAAACATTCCATTGTGTATAATATTTATTTATTTATTTATACCCATTTACAGCTGGGTAGATTGCATTGTGAAGCTACCTGGTTTCATTTCTGGAATCCGGTAACTGTGCCACGAAGAGGAAAGTGATCTAACCCAGTTATTCAATTTAATTATATCAAAACTATATTATATCAAAACTATATTATATCAAAACTATATTATATCAAAACTATATTATATCAAAACTATATTACATCAAAACTATATTATATCAAAGGCTGGTAACTAGAAATAAATTGAACAAACGATAAGCATTTCACAGAGGAAGTTGACACAATATTTTGTGTAGGACGTAAGTTGTTACTAGAGATGTAAGGTTGGCCAATGGAGAGTAAGGTGGAGATAGGGTATATGTGTGAAAGTCCAGGACAGCACACATGAGGTTGATTATGGCAAAATTGGAATTACATAAATGGGTGATTGCGTGGACCAGACGGATTGAAAAGGTATGACAAGGCCGTTAAAGTGGAACTGATGACAAGAACTAGACAAGCGCCAGTGAAACAAGAACGAACGAATGAAATCTTTATTTCATAAGCATAAAGAATTTATCTTTTTTTTTTTTACATCTCTGCCATGCAATAATACAGTTCTCAAAGTGTTTTCAAATTAGAATGTTATTAACTTTATTAAAAAATAATCAATATTATCATCGCATTTAGTAACTGAGCACATTGTCACGGTTGCCTCCCCTTAGCTCTGCATTAGTGGTCCAACAGTGGCCAAAACTCAAGAGTAACTGATGTGGATCTTCAAATGTGTCTACCTTTGTACAAAATTACTCTTGGCAGAGTTGTAGATAGATGGATAATGATGCTTCTACCTCCAGGGGGAGTTCACAACATATTCAGAAAAGCTTGAACAGTGCTGCATTGGCTGAGCACGTTAACTCTAGTATCTGCCGTCAACATTTGGGAAGGATAGGGTTATCTTATAATTCGTTAGCTCGATCAAGCCCTCAGCTGAGTTAATTCAGCGAATTTCCTCCTAATATTATTTAGCTCTGTTTACGTGTATTTAAGAAATTGTCTAAGACATACGGATGTAACACATTCAAAATTATTAAATCAACTTTAAATTGAGATAAATATTATTAACAAATTTAATAATCAGTTAGGTTTTAACAGGTAATAAAAATTGAATAACTCTTTGACAAAAATTGGTCATCATTGTTGCAGACTTTCGTTTATGGGCTAAATTCGTATAATATAGTGTTCTTCTTCTGTCTTTCGCTGACTATTATCTTCTGCTGCAACAGTGGGCTCACTTTGAGTTTCACGTGAATAAGTCAATAAACTTCATTTCTTATTTAATATTTCGTTGTGTTCTATTATTGCTTTGAATTCTCATTAGTATGGCAGAGTTTTACATATTGACCTACACGTTGAATGTTAACGGTCAAATCAACACAATAGTCTGAACTATAAATTTATAAACTTCTTCATCGAATAAGTCTCGTGTGGACGACGTCACATATTTTAATAGCTCCAATAACAACATAGCATGAGTTTCTCAATTAACATATTTTCCACATTGAAAGAAACTTGATAAATCACAGTTTATCATGCACAAGACATCGTGCGCTCATTTTTAACCGTCATAATGATTGTTCATTATCCTTATCCAAATGCTTGGCACATTACAATATTTAGGCAGCGTCAATGCATCTCTGCTAATTATTCCATTATTGCTTAGGATCAAGGCCTAACATTTACGTCAGAACTTTGACTGTATAATATTCTCAATTTGGCATCACTAGCCATGCTACATTAGCCATGTCGCTCTCATTAGCGTTATACATCAACTTCGCGTTAGTAATTCCCGAATATCGCGTATATAAATCATTGCGTTTTATCCCTAAAGCTTTACACAATTATGGACTCATCGGTCCTTATACACATATTATTAAATCAGCTTTAAAAGCCCACACATCGACGGTTATATACATTGGCTAGTGGCTCTACCACATAATTCTAAAACACTGCCATATGCCCGAAGGCTACACTAAGACTATGCTTGTTACTAGGCTTCATGCGTCATCCAACGCATTACGCGTACCCTCTGAAGTCTAACTGGTTGAGGTGTTGCAGGGTACGACCATCCAAATCAAGATAAAACCAAAATGCTCGCAAACCATGCAACAATCCTCAACATTCATCATATGATGTTAATGGGGATTAATATAAGGGGGAATTTCACTTGGCAGCTTTTATTTGTACACTTAGCGGCTAGGGTTTATTCTCCCGCCGGTGTTTTGGTTCTTCGCAGATAGGTGACTGGATGGCTCGCGTCCCTTGTCAAGATTAAGAGTTGCAGCACGCTCCAAGTAGAGTCAGGGAGCAGCTGCAAAGCTGGTCCCGCGTCTCTAAGACCCGTCTGATGATGGTGTCTAGCGTCGACTTCGGGTCACTTATACCCTCACTTGTTCCAGAAATAGTACCCTCAAATGGCACCACCCACTGGTATGGTAAAAGAGGAGAAACAAATACCATCTGAGTTTTAAGTTTCCTGACACATACATATGTGCGCCCCCCCCCCATCATTTTCATTCCACCATCCCATCTACCTTCAGAACTTTTACCCTCTCTGAGAATTAATCTTAATTCCAGTGGGCGAAAAACTATCTTTACATACAAAATGAATAGTTTTATATTTAACTTTAGTTGAAAATGTTAACAATAAAGTTTGAAATTCTTTACATTTACATCGGTTGAAAAGGTTGTAAACTTTCAATACAGTTAGAGTGAATATGTTTTACATTTACACTGGTTGAAAAGGTTGAAACTTTCATTACATTTAGAGTGAATAGGTTTTTCACTTACAGTGGTTGAAAAGGTTGAAACTTTCATTACATTTAGAGTGAATAGGTTTTACATTTACACTGGTTGAAAAGGTTAATAATATAAAAAGTATGTACATCATTTCTTTCATCATTCCCCCTGCTCCATATGGAACTTGGGACTACATCTGCTTTTGGTTCTTTATTAAAAAAAACTCCCAATAAAGCAGTCACCAGCCCTGGCAGTGGTTGTTCGTGAAATCATCATTTTATATGCTGAGGTTGCCAGCCTCAAATGACTTGGATATCGATATGCAATTTTCACATATTAATATTCAGATGTCAATATTTACGTATTAGTTCACATGTTAATAATGAAAAAATACTGAATTCAAAAGGTACATTTACGTCAATCTTTAGGCTCACAGACTGCTGGTTCAGAGAAATAAAGGCACTTTAGAGGCCTCTTACACTTGGTCTGGGGTGTTGTTACTTTAACAATAAGTTCCCACTTTGACTTGTGTTTCAGTTACCTCAGATTCCGGTTTTCCGTGTTAAAATAGTTGAGTTTTCCTGGGCTCTAAGTCCTAAAGACGCCCAAACAAGGGTCCGGTCCGATAAATGAAAGCTGATTTTAGTCTTAACTCTGGCAATGTCTTGTTGTCTTCTTGGCGAGAGGTGAATTTTCACAGTGCTTTTAGCCGACTAAAGTGTTAGATTTTATTGCACTTGTCTACTTTGTTATGGTTTAGGCAGAGTCCAATCAAGAATTTGGTTGTTCTTCTGTTTCGAACTTCCGCCAATCGTTTCAAAACTTGCGTGTTTTATGGGGTAATTCAAATTATTTGCACATGGACATTTCTGCGCGTTACTGCAAAGGTCATGTCACCTAAATATGGAATGAAAACATCCGATCCTCTCTCGGCAATGTTTTCTCAAATACAACATCTTACTTTCATCTAAAGTAATGTCTTTATAACAAGGTGTACAAGAAATGATTATGTCATTCGTTTCCGCCAAGTGCATGCCGTGAGGTCGATAATTTTTCGCGGGGAACTCCTAGCTAAACACAATACGCGATTCACCATTCGAAAATTGACTGGGCCCATCTTGGTTTTACGTGCGTCTTAATCTTAGCAAAGCAGAGAAATGCAAAGCAAACTTGATCAATTATCACTGAAGGGAGTGTAAAATTGATAAGAAAATAGCTAATATCTGCTTGATAGCAGAGAAAGAAATGGGCGACCACGGAAATTGCAAGTAATTTAGTACGCAAATAAATGTAACTAAATACTGAAAAGAGAGGAAAAGAGATCGACCCAATATTTATGTGACACATACACGCAGGTACATTCACTCACACATACATGACACATAGATAGATAGATAGATAGATAGATAGATAGATAGATAGATAGATAGATAGATATATAGATAGATAGATAGATAGATAGATAGATAGATAGATAGATAGATAGATAGATAGTTAGATAGATAGATAGATAGATAGATAGATAGATAGATAGATAGATAGATAGATAGATAGATAGAACTTTATTTTCGAAGGGTAAAGAATTGGGCGCGCAGGCCCGTCTAACATTCTACCCTTCCACTCTCATTAATCTTGCATACTATATCCTTTCATTCCCACATGATGCTTTAATCATTAATTTAAAGGCATGCAACATTATAAAATTATCATAACAGCATTCATTTACAGTATGCAATCATAATTTAAAAAAATGAGTAGGTTTTTTTTGTGTGAAACAAACAAGCTAGTAATTGGGGGAAAAAAGTAATAATAAAATAAAATAAATAAAACAATAAATAAAAATAAATAAATTCTGTATACCGACACTCACTCATGCGGTCAATCCGTCTACAATTAATCTGTATTTTTGAATGTGTCATCAATCATCAATACAAAAATTACATAAACACATTCTCGCTTATATCCATACATTCTTGGTGGAAAATGAAATAATAATAATAACGCTTTCTTACGCACTTCTGTGTCAGGAAAAGTCTTTTAGCAGTAGAAAAAAAAAGTTCACATTTCTAAAGTACAGTGGTATGCGGGTACATTCTCACGACTCACATTTCTAAAGTACAGTATTATGTGGGTACATTCACACATACATTACATTATATAATAATATTTTAAAGTGAATATAATAATGATATTACTTACTTACTTAGTCGTTCCCCTTCTACCGTGAGGTGTAGAGGTTTGGAAGAGAGAGCGCCAGACTATCCTATCGGCTTTCTTCTTCCTGGCCTGGTTCCATTCTAGTCCTCGGTCCTTCAAAGATTGTCTAATGTTGTCCTCCCAGCGGACTCTGGGTCGTCCTGGGGGTCTGGATCGCTGGCTCTTTGTTTCCCATGCTTGTCGTGGTAGCCGATCTTCTCCCATTCTGCAGACATGGCCAAACCATCTTAATTGGGACTGTTCTACTTGGGTCTGCAGGGGGTAGGATTTAAGGCCTTGACGTATCGTCTGGTTGCGTACCATGTCTCTTCTTGTTACTTCAACCACCTTCCTCAGATACCTCATTTCTGAGGTTTGGATCTGGCTTTTATGGGTTGTAGTCATTGCCCATGACTCGCATCCATATGTCAAGACTGGGACATAGGTGAAGCTGTATACTGCCATCTTCGTTTTCTTACCAACCTCTCTCTTGCTGAGGAATCCTCGATTTATGGCCTGAAAAAGTCTCCCAGCTGCTGCTTTTCGAGTGGCCAACTCTTCTTTGATGCCTCCCTTTCGGTCTATAATAACTCCGAGGTATTTAAAGTGGTCGACCTGCTCCAGGACCTGTTCTCCCAGCTTAATCTGATGTCTTCTTTCTTCTCGTGATATCACCATGGATTTTGTTTTAGAGCTGCTTATGACCATCCCTCTCTTCTCCAGCTCTTCCTTCCAGACATGCAGGTTGGATTGGAGATGTGCCTCTGATTTAGCAATCAGGGCAACATCAACAGCAAATGCCAGCTCTGAAATACAGACCTGTCTCATCTTCCAGTACCCCACTGAATACTTTCTTGTTCTCTCCTTACATGCCTTGATGACATCGTCCATAAGGAGTATGAAGAGGTAAGGTGATAGGATATCACCTTGTCTTACACCAGTGGTGGTCCTGAACTCTTCTGACTTATGGTTTGCTGTCCTCACATAATTTCTGCAAGACGTGTAGAATGATATTACATGGATATAAAACAAATTATTCACACACAAAAACGAGCGAAAGAGGAAAAGAAATGTTGACCTATAGATGAGATGTTGACAGGCAAATGCTGTTTCTATGGGGGTAGATAATCAGTGTCGAGGAAGTGTTTGAAAAGTGCTTTGTTAAAAGAATATTGTGTAGGTAGGCTTTTTAGGTGGTGTTGAAGGCTGTTCCATAAGTAAGCACCAGAGTAGGCTAGACTCTTTTTGAACAGGTCGATCCTAGGTTTGGGCAGACGTAACTGATGTAATCGTTGTCCTTCCCTTCTACTGGTTTGAAACAATGATCTTAGGTACGACGGGGCATTGTTAGATAGAATTGTGTGAGTCAGCTTGGCTTTGTTGTAGAGAAGACGTTTTTTTAGCGACAGTATTTTGGGTTCTTTTCCTGTCCTTGTGTGTGGTGTCGTGCGATTATCGGTGATCAGACGTACTGCTCTCTTTTACAGGGAGTGCAGTCTCTTCGAGGTGGAAGCAGGGCAACAATCCCATAGTGTAGAGCAGTAATCTAGATGTGTCTGTATATGTGAGGTGTAGAACAATAGTCTAGTGTCTGCGTCTAAGAAGTGTTTTATTTTGGCTAGCTGGTACGTCTTTTGTGCTTAGTGTTTGGTTAAATTCCGTACATGGGAGTTCCACGTTAAGTGCTGGTCAGTCGTGATCCCTAGAACTTTGTGTTCTGTTACATGTTCAATTTGTATTGATTCCGCATGTAGCTGTAGCGATCTTTTGGTGCAGCTTAGGAGTTTCTGTCTGGTGGTAATCAACATAGATTTCGTTTTTGTTGTGTTTACTGGCATACGATTCATATTACTCCATTTTGTTAGATTGTCTACATCGCTTTGAAGAGTCATTTCAAGTGCCACGCAGTCATTGTCACTAGTGTAGATAGTACAATCATCTGCAAAGAGGTCACAAGTTGAATATTTTAGATGTAGTGGCAGGTCGTTGATGAACATTGCGAAGAGTAGGGGCCCAAGAATAGAGCCCTGCGGTACTCCTTTAACTACCTTCGAGAAATCTGATGCCGAGTTGTTGTGAAGCACTAACTGTTGTCGATCTGCCAGGGATGATTTGATGATGTTTAGTGGATTAGGGCTATTCTGAGGGTTTCCAACTTTTGAACCAAGATAGTGTGGTCAATCATGTCAAATGCTTTCTTGAAGTCGACAAAAAAAAAGCACCACATAATTTTCCATCATTTATGTTCGACAGCCAGTTGTCTGCCATTTTGGTGAGAGCTGTGTGACAGGAATGTTTGGGTCTGAAACCTGACTGGCTATCAATGAGCAGTTTGTTTGTTGTTAAGTGTTGAAATGTGGTGTTGTAAATGTGTTTCTCTAGTGGTTTTGAAAGAGATGATAGAAGGGATATTGGTCTGTAGCTGTTGGGATCGCTATGTGAGCCAGATTTATAGAGGGGGTACACTTTGGCAGATTTAAATGCTATGGGGAAGTAGTTGTGTGCAATACATTGGTTGTATACATAGGTTAAGGAGTCGCAAATGATGGGCGCAGCGTAACGTAGAATCCATCTGTTGTGGTGTGTTCAGTGTTGCAGAAGGCTGTCAATTTACTAATATCGCAGTCCATTGGCTTTAGTGTCGACTTGAGAAGGCTAATTTCTGTTTTGAAGTGGTTGCTAAAATGAGTTGCCGTGAGGGAGCAGCTTTTTGGTAAAGAGTTTAGTGACTTTGATTTGTGTGTTAGTGTTCTAATGGCTGCCCAGAATTTTTTGCTGTTTGCTTTGTCTTGAATCATCTTTCTGAAATGTAGTTTCTTTTCCTGACGAATGAGGTATTGTACTTTGTTTCTAAGCATCCGATACCTGCTGAAATCTTTGAGCTTATGTGCTTCGTCCCGCTCTCTCATTGTTGATAGTATTTCGTTGGTTATCCATGGGGTCTTTCTGATGTTTTTGACCCGAACCTGCTTTATAGGAACATGTTTGTCGAATACGTTGTTGAAAGTTTGTGTCCAGTATGTTATGGCTTCTTCTGGACGCGGAAGTTGGTACACGTATGAGAGAGGGGATATTTGTAGGTCTTGTAGGAATAATTGAATGTTAAAGTATTTGAAATTCCTGTAATGGACTGTGATGTGTTCCGTTTTAGGTGCTTTCTCGTCCAGGTACAGCAAATAGGATAGTGGTCACTTAATGATGTCTGTGGGACTGTGCATTCTATAATGTTTTCTGGACAGGTCGTATAGATATGATCAATTAGTGTAGATGATGAGTCTGTGTTACGTACATTTATTACCTAAGGGGGTAGTCTTCGGTCCTGCCAAATGTACGCACCAGTTTTATATAGTTATATTATTTGTGCGTTCGATTGATTCACGCACTGACGTGCACAATGCAGTGTGAGTTGCTTTGGACGCACGGGTAACCTAGTTTAGGGATTGTGACGTCATGTTTTGAACGGGGTAGTTCGGACCTTGTTGATGTCCGAGATATATTTCTTGGAAATTGCTGGCAAGTTTGTAGAAGCCATTATGTTATATTGATTCTACTGGTATTCATGATGAAACCTATAGTAGAAGTATCAAGTAAGTGTCGCCCCAGGTCATATCAACTGTTTATTGAATTAAATTAAATTATTAGGCTGCTCCTAGTTTGATCTAGCGGGAATTCATCATAGCATGTCATTCCTAGAATGGACAGACGGAGTCGTTAGCCCTTTTGAATTACCGTAGAGGGATGATACCTACGAGTGAACGAAGTTAATTGATTCGTATGCTTCACATGTTTTATATGCCGTATTTTGTCAATGCCAAAGTCGTGGCATGGATATAAAGAGAGGTTAGCCAACACAGAATTCTAACCTGGTTGTATTGTTGTGGATGACTTTATTTGGATGTTTACAAATATATGCTACATAAGTATTATATGAAGAAAGTCTGGGAATTTTACGGGTATGATATCAAAGATTGATCCTTGAACATGAATCCGTTTACCACGATAGACGTCCTTGGAAGAAGGTCAACGGACTTCATCGAAAAATGTATATTAGAGGGTAACCGAAGTGATCCTTAGCTCAATTGGATAGAAGAGGACTTGATTATTGAAGAATCTCCAAGAATTTGAGAGTATGATCAGCAACTTTAAAAGTATGACATTTGCATCTGTAATCTGTAACCATGATCGTCTTGTGTGTTCCACTCTATATATGTGTCACGTCAAATAAAATACATGTACCGTTATCAACAGACTTGTGTACTGCCAATAAGTAACAAGTTAAACCCCTACTTGTTGGAGTTCGTTTGAAGAACAGTTTTCTGACATTTTTGTTCCTATTCAACCATTCGCGTTATGAAGATCAATACCATTATAGAAAGAAACGGCCCAACAGTAATTGGTATGCCAGTGTGGTCTGGAAATTAAATAATTTTCAAAGGAACGTACTCAATCAAAGTATCGTTTGAAAAGAAGAGTTGTACTTTCAAGGCGACAACACCTCAAATTTGGAACTTATTGTGAAAATAAATCAGAATCAACTGACGGTTACAAAATGCTCAAGGTCATCAATCAACCTCCACGTCAAGTTTAACAGTGACTGACTGCCTTGGGATCACCTATTCGTCATTATTTCGTGCGAGCTGTTGTTGTATACGCAGAGCGAAGAATTTTATCCTCAGACGTACATCCACGGAGACGAGGCACATTGTTTTTTTCCCGGCACACGCGAGTTGAGTATAACGTGTTTTCGTTGTACCTTTTATTATTATTAGCTGTGCCTTCGATACTCATGTCCATCTGTACATTTTCCGTGTTACATGTTATATGTTGTGCATTCTTCGTGGGAGGTAGGGAGGTTGATCTGACGAACGAGATCCATCTCGAAGCCAATTCGGGCTCTTCGTCAGACGTTCTGTAGGGCTCGTCTTGTAAGTTTCAATTGAGCGATAATTCCGGTACAAGGCTAGAAACCTTGCCGAAGTTCCGATCGCTAATTGTTCCTTATAATAGTATCTGTTTAGCTGTTTCGTCACGTTTACTTGTTGTTTCTCGTAGTTATTTTTACTCGTATTTTAGTTTTATAATGAATTTTGTTTGTATTATGCGTCCTTCTAATTTTCCTGTCGTTCAGTTTTTTACAAAACCTATGTTTTTACACTGTGTTGTCAATTGTCTTGTGCATTATTGGATCGTAGATGTCATCGTAAATTTTTACGACATTCTATTTTAGTTCCACATTTTTATTTTATTTGATTTCTACGACTGTAGTCATTTGTCTTGATTATCGTGTCGTGTCAGTATTGTGCTATTGTCTGTCACGTTATTGCTTTCACACCATTTCATGTTATAAATTACATTATTGATTATTAATATTATTGCCTATTATATAACTTGATTTTACCGTTCTAGGACAGGAACGAAGACCACTAGTTGTAGTAACACTTTTAAGTAGTATTATTACATAATAATATTGAATAATGTCTACCTTAGACTATTTCATTAAGCAAGCAAAAGCTCTTCAGATGGCTCCTGATGAAGCAAAAGCATTTGCACTTGCAGAATATAAGAAAGCTCAAGAAATAGAAGCCGAACAGAGAAAGTTAGAAACTTTAAGACTAGAAAAACTTCAATTTGAGGCAGATCAAAAACGGATTGAGTCTGAGGAGAATGAGAAAAAAATGAGATTAACTGCTGAGGAGGATGAAAAGAAGAGGAAATTTATAGCTGAGGAAGAGGAGAAAAAAATGAGATTAGCCGCTGAATTAGAAGAGAAACGATTTCAGCGAGAGGCAGAACAGAAGCAAAGGGAGGCTGAAGAAAGACTTAAGATTGAAGAGAAACGATTTCAGCGAGAGGCAGAACAGAAGCAAAGGGAGGCTGAAGAAAGACTCAAAAAAGAAATGGAAGAAAGAAGATTAATAGCTGAAAAAGAGATGGAACTTAAACAAAAAGAAATGGCAGAAAGAAGATTAATAGCTGAACAAAATACAAAACGACTTCAGCTTGAGATGGAAGAGAATGATAAAAAATGACAGCATGAACTGAAATTAGCAGAGTCAGAATATGAGAGACTTAGGTTAACTCAGGAAGCTAATTCTCAGAGAACTTTTGAAATCCAAACTTCATCCAGACATAATCATTTTCAGGAAATTAACCTTAAATTACCTAAATTTAATCCACCGTCGGATGACATAATATTTTTCCTAGATAGATATGAGGCCACTTGTATTTCATATAACGTGGATAAAACACTGTATTGCACATATTTATCCAGGTTACTTACTGGGGATGCTTTAGCAGTTTATCATACTACCAGTATTAATGAGAAGAATGATTATAATGCTCTTAGAGCCGCACTTCTGAAGAAATTTCAAATGACAGAAGATGAATACCGTTTAAGATTTCGTACATTACTACCGCAGTCAAGCAGAAATTTCAGTGATTTTCTGTCACAAATACGACTAACCCTAGAAAGATGGATCGAATTATCCAAAATTGAAAAGACGTATGAAGGTCTCTTCGATTTACTGATGCGCGATAAGGTACTATCGTCTGTAAATCCTACATTTCTCGCATTTTTACACGAACGGAAACCTTTATCAATGAAAGACTTAGAAGAACATGCAAAAAATTTTTGCACTGCTCACCCAACCATGGATCTAAGTAATGCACATATTAAGAATGAATTGCCTGTTGCTTTTGCAGCACAACAAAACAATTTTTCACGAAATCGTTCTTTTAGTGCTGACAGGTATGTCAATAAGGGAAATAATCACAATTTTAACAATGATAACTTTTACAAAGGGAAGCAATTTCAACAATCTGCTCCATTTAATGTTTCTTGGAACCAAACTCACAGATCGCGAGATTTTGGTAACAATAATTTTAAAAATAATCAGGGACATTATAATAAACAAAACTGGAGATCAAGATCTCAGGGTCCACAAAACAGACAAGGTTCTTGGAATAAAAATTTTAAAGAACAGCATAACTTTAATTATACAAATTATCGGACTCATCCGAATTTTAACTCTAGTAGAAAAGACAATTATGGCAATTTTAATGCAAATAATCAAAATCGATCGCGTCTTAGAGATAGATCGTCAAGTAATACGGGTAGACATTCTAATGTCGCTTTAAGTGATACACAGGCTAACATTGAACAGGGTAAAGTAACTGAAACTCACAATGCTATGTCTTGTTCTCTTGATTGTACCCAGGTGAAAGACTGTCCAGAATGCTGGACTCTTTTCCAGCCTAAGGCGATCACGACGCTGCGTTGCGGACATACCTTGCCTAGTCTTCCTGTAGTCTGTACGGCCACTGCTGCGTCAGTACACCAGGGACAGGCTCTCTTAAGTTTAACAAGGGATTTGTCAACAACATTTCATGCTCTCTTCTATTTGACTCAGGTTGTAGCACTGTGGGCGTCCGGACTTCGCTGATCAACCCAAGTTGTGCCACGGGCAGGGTTGTCAAGTGTGTGACTTTCGGCGGCACCGTTGAAACATTTCCCACTGCTATTATTGACCTTAATACACCATTTTTTTCAGGAAAGATCCAGGCATGTCTCCTTCCGAATCCAATTTGTGATTTAATACTTGGTCGCATACATGGTATTAAAGAGTGTACACCACAGCAAATAGCTGAATGGGAAGAGCGACATATTCAAACTGCAAATGCAGTAGTGACTAGAGCGCAAGCTACTAATTTGTCGCATGATACACCTATTGAACCTACAGTTCATACCACTTGTGATGATGATGCTCCTATTTCACGGGAGTTGTTTGCAACATTGCAAAAGAATGATGATTCATTAAAAAAATTTTTTCAGTATGTGAACAAAAAGAATACCAGCAACAAACTTGCAAAATCTAGACATGACTTTATACTTAAAAATGGGATTTTGGTTAGAGTAATACGGGAAAAGGATTCTTCCTTATGTTATCAGATCTTAGTCCCATCCTCTATGAGATCTCGTATATTACGACATGCGCATGACTCTCAATGTGCAGGCCATATGGGTTTTTCGCGTACCAAATCCAGAGTGCTTTCGGCATTCTACTGGCCAGGCGTCCATAGGGACATCACTCTCTATTGTCGGTCCTGTTTGATATGTCAGGAAGTTAAGGTACGGGGTCCATTTCATGCGGCTCCTATTCAAGCTGCGGACATCCCGATTAGACCATTTGATAAAATGGCTATAGACATTATTGGTCCGATGCTTCCATCTGCTAGATGGCATACGCATATTCTTACGTGCATTGATATGTGCACTCGTTGGCCTGAGGCCATCCCTCTCAAGAACACTTCATCTGCCAGTGTAGCAGAGGCATTGATGTTAATCTTCTCACGCATTGGTTTTCCACGGAAAATCTTGTCGGATCATGGGGTTCAGTTCATTTCTGAATCCATGTCTCAAGTTATGAAGACATTAGGTATAGACAGATCTCTTAGTTCTATTTATCATCCGATGTCAAATGGGTTAATTGAGCGTCTCAATAGGACACTCAAGCAGTTGTTGGGTAAGATGACCCAAGACCATCCCCAAGACTGGGATCGGGTCATACCCGCTGCTCTGTTCGCGTATCGCGAAGTACAAAATCAAGCCACGGGGTTTTCTCCGTTCCAGCTAGTTTTTGGCATGCAACCACGCGGTCCGATGTCGTTAATCCACGACTTATTGGTTGACGAGAATATTGAAGAGGAAACTCAATCCTCTTATGAGTATGTGATCTCTCTGAGAAAGAGAATCATAGATGCTTGTAGACTAGCTACTGCATCATCCGAACAAGCCAAAGAAAAAGCTCGTCTATTTGCAAACAAGTATAGACGTCTTCGCCAGCTTATTCCTGGTGACGAAGCTTTTGTATTACTCCCTGCGCATAACAATCGTCTTTTAATTACCTGGAGAGGTCCTTTCAGGATCATCTCAAGAATATCCGATGTCGACTACATCGTTGATGTTAATGGTAAACATAAAACCTTCCACATTAACATGTTGAAGGAATATTACTCACGTCCTGATTATCTACAGTCAGTGTTCCAGGCAACTGACGACCCTACACCTCCTATTCAACACTATTCTAGTTTGTCAGTCATCCAAGAAGAAGAATCTTCTTTCGATGATGTACAACTACCAATACCAGTTGTACCACTCCATTCCACTGAGAAATGGAATGATGTTACAATCTCATCTACTCTTTCGGCTGATCAACGTCAGCAAGTCTCTAATATTCTACACTCGTATGAGGATGTCCTCACTGACATCCCAGGTCATACGTCAGTCATCCAACATGACATTATTCTGACTGACGATACGCCTATTCGAGTTCGCCCATATCCTATCCCTTTACACTTTCGTGATAAGGTTGATAAGGAATTGGATGAGATGATTCAATTAAATATAATTGAACCATCTTCATCACCATATTCTTCTTCAATGGTAATCATTAGGAAGAAGGACAACAATATACGTCTTTGCGTAGATTACAGGAAATTAAACAAAGTTACAAAATTCGATGCGGAACCGTTACCTCTTTTAGACGACTTATTGGAGAGATTATCTCATGCCACATTCTTTTCGAAATTTGACCTTTCAAAGGGCTATTGGCAAGTGCCACTCACTCCTAAAGCAAAGCCATTCACCGCTTTCTCGACGCCACGGGGTCTTTTTCAATGGAATTTTATGCCATTCGGATTAATGAATGCGCCAGCTACCTTTGTACGCATGATGCGCCGCATATTGTCTCATCGTCCCGATGTCATTACTTATATAGATGACATCTGTCTTTTCAGTGACTCTTGGGATGAACATATTCATGGATTAAAAGCTTTACTTTCTACCTTACGGGATTATAACTTAACAGCGAAACCTTCAAAGGCTTTTGTCGGTTTTCATGACATCTCATTTCTGGGTCACCGCATAGGTCATGGTTTCATGTATACAGAAGACAGTAACGTCTCTAAAATTTTAAACATCTCAGCACCTAAGACAAAAAAACAAGTTAGGTCGCTTTTAGGACTAATACAGTTCTATTCAAAATTCATCCCTCATTTGTCTACTATAACTGCACCTTTGTCGTCTCTACTGAAGAAAGGCACATCTAATGTAATAAAGTGGTCGCAGGATCACCAAACGGCGTTAGACTATATAAAACGATTTTTTTTCAAATGAACCTTTTTTGAGGTTGCCTAACAAAAATCTCACCTTCATTCTTCGCAGTGATGCTTCTTCCTACGCTATCGCTGCAGTTTTGATGCAGGAATATAACGGCACCTTATTTCCGGTGATGTACGTGTCCAGAAAACTTACGGAGAGCGAACTCAAATACTCCGTTCTCGATAAGGAGCTCCTCGCATTAGTGTGGGCAATCACAAAACTGGAACGTTACCTTCTCGGTTCACACTTTGTGGTGGAATCTGATCAAAAAGCTCTTACCGCACTGAACACTAAGAATGTCAAATCATCAAAGTCAGCGCGTTACGCTATAGCGCTTCAACCATTCAATTTTGAAATACGAGCTATTCCTGGAGTGAAGAATGTTTTCGCAGACTGTTTGTCGAGATGCCCAAGCGAACTTGTCGAAACTAAACCACTTCCAGTTGTTGAAACATCCTCACCGATAACATGAATAACTTTGTACATTATCATTGATAGTACATCTATAAAAACTGGTTATATAACTGAAGTATTCGTATAAGTATAACTTTCATGATATACTTACTTATAGATTATAACATTACTTCTTGTGTGGTAACATTTTGTTAGTGCGGGAACATTGATACTATAGTAACGTTTTATTATAACGGGAACAGTGGTATTTGAGTAACATTTTATTAGAACGGGAACATTGGTACTACAGTAACTTTTTATTAGTATGTAAACATTGTTAAGAGCGACAAATATACATTTGTTATTCCTATGGAACATATTACACTACATATCGTGTTCGAGAATATATTTTATCGTGTATGGAACATTTAGAACATCATCTCGTCGATTACTAACTAGTTGTAACTGAACATTGACAATGAGTGATATTGGAATTACTTAGAATATATTAGTAACTGGTTATTTGTTGGTAATTAAGAAATATATTAATTAGAATAATTCAATTTAATCTATTTAATTGATTATGGATCACACACATACTAACTTTCTTAGTTGTCACGTAATATCTACATTCACGGGTCTTAGTTATGATATCTCACTGTTAGATCACTAGTCAACCGTACTAGTGTTAGAAAACATTAAGTGTGTTGATTCTTAAAGTGTTTAATTTTGCATTGCTTCATTTTTGCACATTGTATTTTCAATTTTTCTGTTTTATTGATTCTCTTGTCATTGATCATCATCAGTGTTGCTGTTCATTTTCATTTTTGAAATCATATGTTTCAAATTTTTTTGAAAACTTAGTTGAATTTTATTATCATCTTTTTTTTTTATGGTTTCTTCATTTTTCATTTTCAACTTGTTTTTACTTCGAATATTACCACATCGTTCCAAAGTAGGTCGATGGTGGATGTGTGCTTTAATGCATACTATCATTTAGTTATATTGATTTCTTTTAATATTCTTTTCTTAATATGGTATAACTTTATGCATTTCATATCTTGTTGTAGTTTTGACTCACCTCTCTCGGGTACTAAGTTCAAAAAAAAAATTAATAGAATTAATTTTTTTTAAGGGGAGGTGATAAGGGAGCTGTTACGTACATTTATTACCTAAGGGGGTAGTCTTCGGTCCTGCCAAATGTACGCACCAGTTTTATATAGTTATATTATTTGTGCGTTCGATTGATTCACGCACTGACGTGCACAATGCAGTGTGAGTTGCTTTGGACACACGGGTAACCTAGTTTAGGGATTGTGACGTCATGTTTTGAACGGGGTAGTTCGGACCTTGTTGATGTCCGAGATATATTTCTTGGAAATTGCTGGCAAGTTTGTAGAAGCCATTATGTTATATTGATTCTACTGGTATTCATGATGAAACCTATAGTAGAAGTATCAAGTAAGTGTCGCCCCAGGTCATATCAACTGTTTATTGAATTAAATTAAATTATTAGGCTGCTCCTAGTTTGATCTAGCGGGAATTCATCATAGCATGTCATTCCTAGAATGGACAGACGGAGTCGTTAGCCCTTTTGAATTACCGTAGAGGGATGATACCTACGAGTGAACGAAGTTAATTGATTCGTATGCTTCACATGTTTTATATGCCGTATTTTGTCAATGCCAAAGTCGTGGCATGGATATAAAGAGAGGTTAGCCAACACAGAATTCTAACCTGGTTGTATTGTTGTGGATGACTTTATTTGGATGTTTACAAATATATGCTACATAAGTATTATATGAAGAAAGTCTGGGAATTTTACGGGTATGATATCAAAGATTGATCCTTGAACATGAATCCGTTTACCACGATAGACGTCCTTGGAAGAAGGTCAACGGACTTCATCGAAAAATGTATATTAGAGGGTAACCGAAGTGATCCTTAGCTCAATTGGATAGAAGAGGACTTGATTATTGAAGAATCTCCAAGAATTTGAGAGTATGATCAGCAACTTTAAAAGTATGACATTTGCATCTGTAATCTGTAACCATGATCGTCTTGTGTGTTCCACTCTATATATGTGTCACGTCAAATAAAATACATGTACCGTTATCAACAGACCTGTGTACTGCCAATAAGTAACAAGTTAAACCCCTACTTGTTGGAGTTCGTTTGAAGAACAGTTTTCTGGCATTTTTGTTCCTATTCAACCATTCGCGTTATGAAGATCAATACCATTATAGAAAGAAACGGCCCAACAGTCTGTTACTCTCGTGGGTTGATTGATTAACTGAATGAGGTTGTATGAGATGGTGATATCATTCCACGTGTTGTTCGGTTTGTGAAGGTCAATATTGTTGAAATCCCCCAGTAGAATAATTTCCTTCGAAGAAGCCCAAACATTGTCCATCATTCGTGAGAATGTGTCAAACCATACAGTAGAAGAGCTAGGGTTTCGGTACAGGTAACCAATTAAAACGGGGGTCAGGTTGGGGAGTTTTATTTCCAGCCATAAACATTCAATGCCAGTATGTTCTAGATCATCACGGCGTCTGTACTGAAGAGATGTTGAGATGTATATGACTAGCCCTGTTTCATGTTGTCTGTTAGGATCCCTGCGAATGGTGGTGAATCCATTAATCCTAATTTCGTCATCTGTAATTTTGTCATTGAGACGGGTTTCAGAAAAACCAAATATGTGGAAGTTTTGTTGGAGAGAGGTGGAGACTTCAGAAAGCTTACCTAGCAGGTGGTAAATGTTTAAATGACCAATTTTAAGCCCTGATAGTTTAAGCCATGAATTAGTGGTATTGCCTATATTTTGATTAGAGTTTTTGCACTCGGACATGATAATAGTCAATAGGAAAGAAATAATGAGGGAAGTAGGAATGAGTAAGAAGCAATAAAACAGGTACACAATGGTTTATACAAAATTGTAGACAAGTAATAAAATATACACTGCTAGAGTCCGTGGACACTGTTTACAGTATCTTAATCTTTGCAAAAAGTGTGGTTTTTATCTTAAAATACAGTCTGTTCCGAACACAAAGGAATATTTTTACTTCAACCACAGTCAATGTAGAGAATTAATCTTTCCGGGACAGTTAAAGGTCCACGCTGTGACTTAGTTAGTTAGTTTTGTGAGGATTTCCTAATTTTCCTCAATATGAAAAAAACGAAGGTGCAGATGTATAAAAGATGTAAAAGAGATGTAAAAAAGAATGGTGAGCGTAGGAATGAGAGGAATAAGCACAGAGATAATAATAATAAGAAAACAATAGTATTAATACGATAGAGTTATTACAAAATCGGAAACAAATTTAGATACGCCCTGCTCTGATGAACAGAAAGAAATGTTTAAACAGACAATGTAATAAAAAAAATAAAAATTATTAACATCCAAAAGTGACAGTTAAAAGTTCTACGCTGATACTCAGCTATGTCTTTGATCTCAGGACAAAGGTCATGAAAGTGCTTCCGAAGAGAACGCGTCAGGTCAAATGTTACACTGCAAACTTGTTTTAAAAAAACAGTTTTAAGTTGCTTGGTTTTAATCTTGTTCTGTAGAGCCGTTTATAGACATCTGAAGAGCCTGCATTAATATTTCTGGACTATATTGAGTCAGTTGCCGTAAAACGGATGAACTGTGAGAATTCCGTTCTGGGCGGGTGGAGACGGGGTGAGGAAACTCCCATTTTCTTGCTGTAGTTCCAGCGTTGCGATTAAGTGAATGGGTGTTACTTGTAGTCCAATCTGTCCATCTGTCCAGTGGTGTCTGTTGTGCAGTTAGCAGCTGGCGGGACTGTTGTGTGGGTAGTGGGGGATACATTTGGTCATAAAGGTTAGCGTGGGAGGTGGGCTTAAATGTAGCTTTTCTAGATACTTGCTTGTCAGCTGAGGACGGTGATTGATGGTTATGAGCTGTTGTGCCTGGGTTTACTAAGTTAAGTGTATAATTTGTGTCCCTGGTGAATGAATGTGTGTGTTTCTGGTGTGTCCTCTGAGGAAACTTTAAATTTTTGGCTAGGTAGCTGGTCCCTAGTTTAGAAGTGTGCACTTGATCTCTGTATAGCAGTTTTTTTGGCGCACCTGACTTAGATGTGAAAAAGGGTGTGTTGTTTATGAAAGACGTGTTATGTTTTGAACAAAAAGTGTAAAGCACCTTGTTGTTGATATCCACAGTTTGGCGTGCTTTACCATAGCTGGGTGGAATAATTGACGAAATATATGTGGATGTGTTGGGAAATTTTTGTTTTATGGTGTCAATCATTCTGGAGATGTCTGATAGGTTAAGAGTGTGTCCATTTGTGCTGTCGTTTATCCCTACGCGTATTTTTTCTTTATGTTGGTGTTTGTGTTGAGACGGCTTATTTCATTGATAACTCCTACTATTCCGGCTCCAGGTAATGGTATAGCAGTGACTAGTTCTCCTGGTGTTGTTGACATTCGATCGCTGTGAATGCGATTTAGCAATGAGTCTCCTATAATAATGTTGGTTGTGTTGTGAGGAATGTAACGATCAGGATGTGGCTGTGGTCGTGTACGACGGCGTTGTTGGTGCCATTGTTCGTTGTCTTGCAGTAGGTGGTCAGCAGAATCTTGTGTCAAGTGACATTGGAGTTTATGTGCCCTGTCATCTCCTTCTGAGGTTGCTGATTCGAAATCTGCTTGTGTAGATAGGCTTGACGGATTTCCAAATCGATTGCTAATTTTTACTTCAATTGGGAATGTTTTATTTGGTCGTAATCTTCTTCCTACACTGCTGCTAATGTCCTTATGGCTTTTAACATTATGATGCTGTCCTGGGCATGCTTTGTTTTGAGGAATGAGTGTTGGAGAAGGGGTGGGTAAGTTAAGTGGTGTAACTGGAGATTCATGATGAATTGCTTCTCGTGGGCTGTCAGTCACCTCCCCATTTTCTTTTTTCTTATTACTTGAAATAAGTTGGTGGTTTAGGTGATGAACCAACCTTGTGTTTTCTCTGCGGAGAGTCATAACTTCATGTCTCAGTGTTTCAAGCTCTGTTTTCAGTGAGCTTTCTATATCCTGCTTGAATTTTTCAATCACGTTTTTCAGAGAACTTTCAATTATAGTTTCCAGCTCCTGACAGAAGTGTTTCTCTGTTCGTTGGCTTAGTTGTTCCATAACACACTCATTTGCTAATAGATATTTTGTGGAGCATGAGTAGACATCTGCGCTATTGACAAGCACTTTTGTTTGGAAAGTAGCGGTATCTGGGAGGCATGATGGGCTGGTCTCGTTCATATTGGATAGGTTATCTGAAGAATTGGGGAATACATCACTCAAAGTGTGGTTTACACTGACTTGGAAAGTAGCTGTATCTGGGAGGCAGGATGAGTTGGTCTCGTTCATATTGGGTAGGTTATCTGAAGAAGTGATGAATGCATCTTTCAAAGTGTGGTTTACGCTGACTTCAGTGGGTTGGTTGATGTGAACTTGTAGATAATTTATTGTGGGCTTTTGAGCTGTCGGTCCATTAGAGGTGGGTCCTGTTGGATCAAATATGGGTGGTGTTGGATCGAAAGTGGGCGTTGTTGGATCACAGGTTGGTGGTGTTAGATCAGGGGTAAAGGTGGGTCCTGTTGGATCAAGTATGGCTGGTGTTGGATCGAAAGTGGGTGGTGTTGGATCACAGGTTGATGGTGTTAGATCAGGGGTAAAGGTGGGTCCTGATGGATCAAATATGGGTGGTGTTGGATCGAAAGTGAGTGGTGTTGGATCACAGGTTGGTGGTGGTAGATCAGGGGTAGGAGGACTGGCTTCAATGGTTAGCTGAGATATTGCGTTGGTAGACTCGTCTCCTATCATTGTTGGAGAAGAAGTAGGATCAGTTATAATCATGGTTTTATCTAGAGCTGATCTTTGGAGGTGAGAAAATTCCACGTCCAACCATGTCTGTACGCACTCTGTCGCTCCTTGAGCTAAAATCTTATTTTTTGTGTGATACAGATGTATTGTGAGGAGGTCCGTGCTTATTTTATCCTCAACAATAGCGTTTAGTTGATCGCTCCGGGTTTCAATGGAACAACTTTTGTAGTATTCTAGGCAAGTGTGTTTGAAAGTTTCGTAATGTTGACTGTTACAGAATTCAACAGAGCAACATTGACCCTTGTTCGTTTGTTTGATGATCAGATGTGGAGGGTTGCTCCAGGCGTGAAGTTTTCTTTGTATGGCTTTTTCTTTGTTAAGGCAGTAGCTCTTAACGACTGTAGAGGGGCGTAATCTTCCATCTCTGGGTGGTTTTACTATCGCTGATACGACGACGCTGTTCTCCCCGCTCGCCATGATCAAATAACATGCTTGAGGGCTGACAAGCCCTGTAATTTAACATTGTCTATTGTTCCCTAGCCAGAAGGTCACCGTCAGAATTTGGAATGTGTAACAATTGTTGAAGTAGTTTTCGATTTATCGACAAATGGTGGCAGGACACAATACCGTCATTCCATACAGAAAAAACACAATATTAATACGTGAATTTAACACAATTACAATATAAACAATTTCATTGTATTCAAACAAAACCGCCAACACAGGGATGTATAAACCGTCCATATTAAATGGGAACAACTTAGAATAAAATATCCAAAACGTAGAGCCAAATAAAAACACGTCCGCACACGTGTCACGTGTAACCAAAGAGATAGATAGATAGATAGATAGATAGATAGATAGATAGATAGATAGATAGATAGATAGATAGATAGATAGAGAGTGCGTAAGAGGCGATATATATATATATATATATATATATATATATATATATATATATATATATATATATATATATATATATATATATATATATATATATATATATATATATATATATATATATATATATATATATATATATATACACGAGGCGCGTTTTTTAAGTAATTCCCGTTTTAAAATAATAAAAAACCATCATATATAAAAATGATCTATTGCAGCCAAAAGTGGACCACACATTTACATTATTTCTCAACATAGTCACAATTGACTTCAACACATTTTTGGTATCGTGGCACCAGGTTCTTAATTCCAGTGTCAAGGAAGTCTGCCGCCAGTGTCTTGAACCATTCATTAACGCCTGTCTGCAGCTCATCGTCAGTTTCAAACTGCTGGGATGCCAGCCACTTCTTTAGGTGCATGAAAAGGTGGTAATCACTTGGCGCGAGATTGGGGCTGTAGGGCGGGTGGTCAAAAATTTCCCAGTGAAATTGTTGCAACAATTGAACAGTTCGATCTGCGGTGTGAGGTCGAGCATTATCGTGCAAAACACAATCCCAGTGAACAGCAACCCACGTCTTTTGTTATGGATGGCACGTCTAAGTTTTATCAGTGTCACAATAAGCATTGGCATTAACTGTCTTTCCACGTTCAAGAAAATCAATAAACATGACCCCTTATTTGTCCCAGAAAACAGTGGCCATGATCTTTTTGACAGAAGGTGCTTGCTTAAACTTCTTTGCTTTCGGGGACCATGAGTGTCGCCATTGCATCGACTGTTGCTTTGATTCGACGTTTGTGTAGGAAATCCAGGTCTCATCTCCAGGAACAATGTGGCCCAAAAATTCATCTCCTTCATTTCGATAGCGCTGCAAAACTTTTTGAGCCAAAGCCAGGCGTTTCTGCTTGTTTCATCGGTTAACATTTTCGGCATCCATCTGGCGGCAGACTTCCTTGACACTGGAATTAAGAATCTGGTGCCACGATACCAAAAATGTGTTGAAGTCAATGGTGACTATGTTGAGAAATAATGTAAATGTGTGGTCCACTTTTGGCTGCAATAGATCATTTTTATATATGATGGTTTTTATTATTATTTTAAAACGGGAATTACTTAAAAACGCGCCTCGTATATATATATATATATATATATATATATATATATATATATATATATATATATATATATATATTTATATATATATATATATATATATATATATATATATATATATATATATATATATATATATATATATATATATATATATATATATATATATATATATATATATATATAGAGAGAGAGAGAGAGAGAGCAATAAAGCTATTTCACATCAAAAATTAAAATTAAAAAAATTTTGCAAGTAATTCCTGATGGACACGTTGTACGAACTGAAACAGAGTTGTCGTTAGGTTAAGAAAAAGGTAGTCTCATAGAAGATTCTGCATTATGGGAGTAAACTAGGTCCAGCATCGAGAGATCGGATGATCCGTTCTCTTCTTCGCTGCCTTTTCCTTCCCTAATTCAAGAACAAACTCAGGTACCCATTTACAGCTGGGTAGACTGGAACGTAATGATACCGTGGATCGAACCCGACACCTTTGCCGCGAAAGACCAGTGCTCTAAACACTCTGTCAATCGGACGCTTGGGTTCAAAATTTCACGACATGTGATTGCTGATGTCGTGTGAATAATACAATTCTCAAAGTGTTTTCAAATTTTAATATTCTTAACTTCACCACTAAACAAACAACTTTACCATCGCACTCAGCTACTGAGCGCATACACGTGCACTTATGCATGCATCCCAGAGAGATGGGAAGAGAGAGATAGAGAGATGAGAAGAAGGCGCTGGCGATGGATAGGACACATACTGAGAAAAAGTTTTGATAGCTTTACATAGCGGTCCGTCCATGTTCTGGGATCAACAAGGTAACAGAAGTAGAGAGAGTCGAATAAAAATACACGGAGAAGAGAACTTGAGACAGAAATGAAAGAAATAAAAGATGACATGGAAGGACCCTGAGTGGATGGCACAGGATAGAAGAACTTGGCATGAATCTGTTGAAAGCCAATGCTCCCCTCAGGGAGCTTGAATGGTACTAAATGAATAAGAAAAGAATGAAGATGATTGGTGGTCAATGTGTTGAGAATGGAGACCACACCATTACAATCAGTATATGCTTCAGTCTGGCCTTTTTCCTTTTAGTTCATTTTGAAATGTAAAATATGTTATTGTAAAATATTTTTTTCTGTTTTGAAAATAATTAAAGCAGCAGAGTATTTCCTTCTTGACTCCGACATCAAGATTACCTCCGGGGCAAACGTGTACTTTTCCATCTCCTCGCAGAAGAAAGCATACTCCAGTACCATCAGTCCGGCTCCATGCTTGACACCTGGGTCACAGTCAACAGGAAGGAATAGGTTCCAAAGTCCGGCTGATTTTGCTTTTGCCTAGAAGGAAAAATGCACGCATGTGATCAGGATATACGACTAATTAGAGTAATGCGAAAATAGTTTACTTTGAAAAAAATTAGCGTTCAAAGCAGGCCTCGTCTGCCTGAATAATGGTGCATTGATTAATGGAATATAAAATCGAACGCTGCATCACAAGGCTGCACGTGGTATTTCCCGGTAACGGGCCCTCCCAGCTTACGTACCAAGCAGATTGTTTGGATTATGTTCTCGGATAAATCGTTTATAAAGCTTTTGATCTCAAATAAAGCATATAAAGGACTCATACGGATTATAAAGTCGGAAGAATTGACAGCGGGACGTCGCCTGACTAGTGTCAGAAAACCAATACTTAGCAGAGACATTTGTTTCTTCTCAAGTGTTTGGTACCAGCTTGGTACGAGTCTGTGGATCCAGAGCTGGTGGTCTACTCTAGATGCTTGCCTTCGACAGGATGTGAAGATCTTTGCCTTTACATTCGGAGCGGTTACCACTGCAACAACGCCTGGGACGTGCCCTCACCACAGAAGTCGGCGATCGACAGAGCAGTCAACAAACCATTTTCAACATCTGGCCAGCTAAGTGATTTTAATCAGGCCAGAGCAAACGAACTCACACTGCATAAAAACAAACCACCTTCACCATTAATTTTTCTGTGTTGAAAAACTCCATATTTTCAATTTCCTACAATCATTTATTTATTTACTTGTGCTAAGCAATAATTGATTATTAAATTTGTTATATGTATATACTCATGGATAGTTATTTAGTTATTACTGAAGTGCACACGAATGAATCAGTTATTTTAAATAATATATAATACAATAGAGCTACTGAAGTATTATTTTACTGAACAATTCAGTTGGCGGCTCAGAAATATATATCTTTATCATCATAGAAGGGGCGGGCAGATAATAAATTCATGACAGCTTAGATGATCTCATCGTTGTGCTTGATTTCTGAAAATCCTATGAGGACTTCCTAAAATAGAAACACCATCCTTCTATTTATAACTCTGCCACGAGTAATCTTGAACGAATGTAGATACCTTTGAAGACCCTCATTGTATATTCTAAATTTTAGCCATTGTTGAACCATCACTACAGAGCAGGGAAGGCAATCCTGTGACAAGCTCCAAAACAAAAACATGGTAATATTACGAGAGGGAAGAAGGCATCAGATTTCGCTGGGAGAACAAGTCCTGGATCAGGTCAACCACTTTAAATACCTTAAAGCTGACATAGACTGGAAGGGAGGCATCAAGGAAGAGTTGTCTACCTGAAGAGCAGCAGCTGGGATACTTTTTTAGGTCATAAATAGAGGACTTCTTAGTAAAAGAGAAGTTGGCAAGAAGACGAAGTTGACTGTTTACCGCTCCACCTATGTACCAGTCTTGTTTTATAGATGCGAGTCATGGGAAATGACTACAACCTACAAAGGCAAGCTCCAAACCTCAGAAAAATAAGGTTTCTGAGGAAGTTGGTCAAAGTAAGGAGATGGTGTCGGAAACAGACAATACGTCATGGCCTCGAAACCCAGCACCTGCAGACCAGTGTGGAACAGTCCCAGTGACGATGGTTTGGTCATGTATACACAATGGGAGAAGATTGGCTACCATGACAAGTATGGGAAACTAACAGCCAGGGATTCAGACCTCCAGGACGACCCAGAGTCCGCTGGGATGACAACGTTAGACAATCTCTGAAGGACCGAGGACTAGATTGGAACCAGGCCAGGAGAAAGAAAGCCGAATGCATAGTATGCTAATCTCTACGCCCCAGAGTAGATGAGGAATGACTAATTAAGGCAGTAAAGTATTATATAAAATCAGAAGGTCCTTTATATTTAGAAATAAAATTATGATGTAAATAAATAATAGCAAATTCTTAATTTACTTCACTTTTTCTTCCACTGTTGCCGTGAAGCGTAGTGGGGAGCTAAAGTTCGTGTTCTTGAGCGACAACAAATACTATTAATTGTAAATAACACAACTGTGTAAAACCTTTACAAAAGTATTTTTAAAAAGTTATATGAAATACCCTAATTATAACTGATAATTAGGTTAAGAAGAAGAAGAGGAAGGAGGCGGAGGAGAATAAAAAGGAGAAGGAGGGAACACGAAGAAGCGGAGGAGGATGAGGCGTGGGGTGGTGGTGGGGAAGAAGAAGGAGAAGGAGGAGGAAGTACAAGAAGAAAAAAGAAGAAATAAATATTTTGCTAATAAACATAACTCCTCCTAGGCCGGTCCCAAGCCTGGCTGAAAAAGGAGGAGGGCGGCCTGCATGGAGGCCGTAAGGAGGCAGCCCCTCCATTATGCGAAGGCACAACAGGCCAATCACCTTTCTGCTTTAAAACATGATTACGCGAACTACAAGAGAGAAAACCGGACTGATTCTAAAGGCGACGAACTGGAACGGACTACGACTTATGGAACTTGGAACACAAGAAGTATAAATGGGAAAGAAGAGGAGCTGGTGGAAGAGATGAAGAAAGCAAAATTAGAAATCCTGGCTATAACGAAAACAAAGAAAAAGGGACAAGGAGTCATGGATCTAGATGGCAACATGCTGCTCTACAGTGGTTTACCCACATCTGAAAGAGCTAAAGGGGGAGTGAGTTGCCAAAAACCAAAAAGATAGTATTAAGGGATGGAACTTTGTCTCGGAGCGCATTATGGTTGTAAAACTAAAAGAAGGAGAAACCATAGTCGACCTGGTCATAGTGTATGGGCCAAATGAGGATGAGAGAGCAGAGGTCAAAGAGGAATTCTTCGAGCTGCTTCAAAGGATAGTGGATGACTGCCTAGATGAAATTATCATGCTCGGAGATTTCAATGCCAGAGTTGGAAATGACCATGCTAGATGGGGTGGAGTTATAGGAAGATATGGAGAAGATACTCTCAATGACAATGGAAAGCGACTCCTTAGATTCTGCAGTGAGCAGAATCCAATAATTACAAACACAAAGTTCCCACATAAGCGCATACATGCATACACTAGATGTGAAGCAACAAAGAATGAGAAGTTAGTGATCGACTATGCCATTGTTAGGAGGAACTCATTCAAATATGTCCGGGATGCTAGAGTCTGGAGGGGGCCAGAGATTGGAAGTGATCACTACCTGCTTACAATCAAAAGAACAACTGAAAGGGTTGCTCAGCCTAGGAACTGCCCAACATCACGCAAGAAACCAAGTAAACAAACGGGAGAAATGAGCATTAAGACCTATAAGCTGAGAGAGCCAGAAATTAAGACCAGATATCAGGGGATTATTGCTACAGCGGTGAGAAACACAGAAGAACAACCTGATGACTTGGAAACCCTGTGGCTTAAATTCAAGGACATCATAAAGGCAGCTGCTGCAGAAGCATGTGGCGAAGTCCGATTTGGGAACAAGAGAAAGAGGACACCTTGGTGGACAGAGGAAGTCAAAGAGAAAATAAGAGAGAAGAAATGGGCATGGAAACAATACTTAGGAGCTAAAAACACAGCAGGACAAACAGAGAAATATAGAGAATATGTGATACTCAGAAAAGAAGCAAAGAACAAGGTGCTAGCAGCAAAACAGAAGTCCTGGGAAGAATTTGGAGAAAACCTAGAAAAAGATGCGCAAGAAAACCAGAAATTGTTCTATAAGACCCTAAAGAACACGAGGAAGGAAAAACAATGCCCTCTCAAATTTATGAAGGACAAGCAAGGCAAATTGCTTACTGCCCCGAAGGAAGTAATGGAAAGATGGAAAGAATATTTCTCAGAGCTCCTTGATGGTGAGCAAGGTAAAGCATCAGAAATGATAACCACTAGCACAGAAGAGGAAACCAATGGTGGTAAAGATGACATAAAGATGGAAGAACTGAAGGCAGCACTGGAGAAAATCAAGATGAGCAAAGCAGCAGAGCATAATGGTATAACACCAGAAATGGTTAAGTATATGGGAGCATCAGGAGACCCATTTCTCTTAAGGGTTATACAGGCAGCGTGGTGCATGTGATGCAGTACTGTAATTTTATTTTTCAATAGGCCCCATTCGGTTCTCTAGATAATTAGTGATGTTTTTATGAGACCATTCTTCTTCTCCCTGTAATTTTGTTCTATAACTAATTGAGTTCGGTCTTCTTTTCTTGGTAATTAATTGCGTTTTCAGGAGGGATGACTGTAGGGTTTAATTTTAAGACTTGCACCAGTCTTCCTTTCTATAAAGTAATTGCGATCACGTAGGTTTCTCTTTGTTAAATTATCGCGGTAACTTTTATTGTAGTAAGCGCGTGAGTATTATTAGGCTGGGTATAAATTTTCCGATGTTTAATGACCCCTACCCGGCAAATCGATGGGTCGGCGGGGAACCTCTACCCATGTACGTAAAAACCGGGCGCTTCAACGAATCAAAGTTAATTCTGCTCACGCTAACAGGTAACGTTATTTAACATGACGTAAAGAAAGACGTGCGCGATCAGAATGAACATGACTCATGAGTTTGCGTACAATCTAATTATAGCGCATGAGCACGGGATATTTTTAGATTTTGCCGAAATATTATTGGTTTAAGACTGAAGCCAAGCTATGACGTAGGGCGTGGGTTTCCAATTATAAATATCAGAATATTTTAATTAGCGCTCTCTTGGTCTACAGAAAATTCGGCCGTGAAAACAACGCCGTTATCGCTTGCTCTTAGTAAAATATTCGATAACAATTTGGGTATGTCCATATTTTAATAAACGTGGTACTTTAAGTTCGGTTCTTAATAGTAGCGTGGTACTTTAAGTTTGTTTCTTAATAGAATCTTAGCCCGATTTAGTTAAGTTTTCTTCTGGGAGTTTATATTTTATTTCTTAAGCGAAAGTGCCATCAATTACTATCTTATAGAAATAATTAAAATGTCAGTGTGCATATAATTTTTTTTTATAAATAGTAGAAATATCTATCAATTGTGTAACGAGGCTTGTTGAGATATCAACTGTGTAGAGTTAAGCGCTAAGATTAATGGGTGCTTTGTATATGCAATTTTCGCGGCAGTATGGCCGAAATTCGACTATAATAGTTGCAGTGTAATACGCTAGCGGATGGGTGTATTCTATTTAAGTGAGAATTTAATTGCTGTGTATTTTATTTAGTGCGGTTTGATTTAATTGTGTTATTTTGGTAATGCAGTCGGATGGTAAGAGATGTAAAATATAAGTGAATCCATATTACATAGAGGAGTAATTCATTTTATGAAGATGGGAGTAACTTATTCTTAAGAAAGGTTTAATTAATTTTTGTTAAGCGAGGAAACAATCACGGGTCAGTATAGAAAGTAGACCTTAGTATTTTAGTACAGGAGTTGTTCCCTCAGTGTATGCAATGTTGTGACGCCGATTAGGGTAACAGATTAGATAAGCCCGGGTCTGGGAAGTGTATGGTAGAGGGGAAGTGTATGGTAGAGTGACCTGTGGTTAGGATAGTAGTTATCGCTGTGTAAACTTGTGTAGGGGAAGACGGGGGACGCATTTATTTAAGGGAGTTAGGTGTTAGAGATGAGTGTATTTTTACGTGTTGTATAGCTGTTGTATTATTTGTTCCACAGCAGTCATTTTCACGGCAAATTGGGAGGGTGTAACCGGCCTTCCAATTTACAACGGAACGTTGTCGTCTCAGGGGCCGAGGGCTTGAGATATCGGCAGAGGTGAAGAGCACTGGGGATGCGGTGGTTACCGGCGCCAAGTACTCTGCCACAGAGAAAAAAAGAATCAGTTCCATTTGCAGTGAAGCATTCGTCAGCGAACGGATTTCTAAAAATCCCGAGCACTAAGCTCATATACACACACAGAAACAAAGGCGCGTGGCCTGGTGTTGTAGTTTAAAAAGTCGGTCATAATAAAACCGACGGTCCTAAGCCCAAGGAGGGGTAACCGGGCAGGTGAATTCAGTTTTCCGTCAACAGTGAAGCATCTTCTTCCTAAGTCAAGTACTTAGTCATTATTTCACAAGTCATCAGCAGTAGGAGTCCGGAAAAGGGGGGGGGGGGGAAGGGTCAACATTCCTTTCCCAAACACAAACGAGAGGAGGTGCATAACGGAGACGCCACTTCAGCAGAAGACGGCAGTGTCCCAGTAGACACTGAGCAAAGCAGAGGGGAGAGTGAGGTGTTAGAGGCAGATAGAAAGTGGGGTTAGGACAGCCTCTGAGATAGCAATGAAAAGGGTCGTTTAGTGGATCAGTGCTTGTGAAGCAGTGGTTAGCGTTGTAGGACATCAGATAATGCACTTATAGAGTGTAGACACTAAGTACGTCTGCAGCCAGCGTATATAATTGTCTATATAGTGTGTCTGTGGTCGTTATTTAAACCTTATCTCCTTTATGGTAGTCAGAGGTGGTGAGTCTACCTATCAAAGACGACAGTAGTGGCGAGGGAGAGTCAATCTCGGTTATCACACTCGAAGCCAATAGTCTCACCTTTCCACATTCACTGTCATTTCCATCAAAATCTATCTTCTCAGTCTTTCTCAAAATAGTGTCTTGTCTACACACTCAGAGAACACTCTATACTTAAATCCACTTCGTGACAGTGCAAAAAGACCATACCAAAGGATTGAGAGCTTGCCATCTTACACCAATTTTCAAAAAGGGTGACAGTGGACAATGTGGAAAACATAGAGGAATATCTCTTCTCAGTGTCCCTGGTAAAATCTACTCTAGAATCGTAGAGCAGAGACTCCGACGCCTAGCTGAGCCACAATTGGATGAGGTCTAGTGCGGATTCCGAGCTAACCAAAGTACTCAAGACCTAATCTGCACACTTAGACAGCTGAGTGAAAAGGCCCTTGAGTATAAGAGTGGGATCCATCTTTGGGTCATAGATCTGGAAAAGGCATTTGACAGTGTTCCCTGGAGCAAACTTTGGGACTGTTTGGCATGGAAGAACATTTCAGTATCTATTGTAGCCGGGTAAGGGAAGGACTGGTCCAAAGGCACCAATTATCCAATATGTAGCCGACCCACCCTGTGTGATTTCTTGTGGGACTGGGCACGGTACTAATTATCCGATATGTAGCAGGGGTGCCTTATTATTGGGTGATAGTTATTTGTTCCCTATCTACGTTAGAGTTGGCTATACTGGCTTAAAGCTCACTAGAGGTCTTAATTTTCTCACACTCTATCTGTGGGTTCAGGTATCGTTCCATTTTCCTTCTACTGCTGGTGTTAAGGTGTTATGAGCAAGTGTAGTCGTGATAATATGAACACTGACATATACATCTACATTATCCAAAGGTAAATAAATTTCCAACGGCCTGCTTCCAATAAGATGAAGTTTTATTTACATCAAGTTGGTCAAACAAACGACAATGAATTTGTACAGAAAATATGTAATTAGGTACCACATATCAAACATTTGTATAATCTCCTCTTCGAAATATGCATACAAAATCCAGGATGTGAGTGTCACGTAGGTTTTGATCATTAAATTGCCTACATCTTCTTCCTATTCTCTCACCCGCATCCTTTATTTTATTATCTTTCCCTTACTTGTTTTTCCTGTATTTTTCGCATCACTTGTTTTGCGAATAATATTTTCTTCAGTATCCTCTAACTTTACCTTGTGTTTTTCTCATACTGGGATACGTAATTCTATTACATAGATGTCAGTCAGACGTGAAGTGCGATTTAGTTGCAGTCCATCTCAGACATCGAGCCGACTTGGGTCTGCACCTTCAGATGACACGACACTCCTGAGTTAGATTCTCGACGTAAACGCGTGAGAATGCTAGGAGAGAGCCGACATCCGTCTGCATTTTCACCGGTCAAACAACGAGTTGCGGCGGCCGAACGCTGAAGTAGGAGCGAATATTTACACCTTATAGTCGCAGTTTCAGACGGTTGTCTGAGATTTGCAACTGACACGCGTACATCTCGGTCAGTAGGTGGCAGTTACGACACGCGTTAAGCTGACGTAAATGTTAAGAGTAGGGGAGATAATTTCGCTTGGCGAAATATGTTGGGGCCCTTTGTCTGATTTTAAGATATTGGCCCGAGTTTGAAACTTTATTTTCATTCTCACTCAGTAACTTCGCAGTAAAGACAGAACTAACCTTCGTTCGATTTCTAAATAATCTCTGTTAATAGAGATGGCCTTTAGTTTGGTCGAAGTGGTTTAAGTTCTTTGTACTTCTGTGTTTGAGGTATATTAATATTATATATAATAGATCTCTAGTATTTTGTGAAGTGATAAAGTGTTAAGTCGCTTATTTCCTATTTCACTAGTTAGATTTTGCGCAGAGTGCCTATAAGTTATAGTCTATTATATTTTCTAGTGTCGCATACAGTGGATAGCAGAATAAATTATATTTTTAGCGTAACAAACATGTAGCTATAATGAAATTTAATTTAACTGCTAACTACTCAGTCGAAACTGTTTTAATAACTAACTTATAAATGCTAGATGCGACATCAGTGAATATTGACGGAATACGCAGATATTCATAATTCCTGATGATTGATTTAAATATAACTTATTTCACGGGAAGTTTTAATTATAAGTCAAGCGGTCGGCTTGCTATTTAAAATGTAAGTTATATTGAGTACATATATGTAAATTATTTGATATGTGTTCTTTCCATTTTATATATAGTGAAACGGTGGTACCCAACTTGCCAGCGTTTAGTAAAGAGACATATTTGTGTGAAGCATAGACAGTTCCTATCTTTAACCACGTGGGTTTTTTTTGTTTAAAATAACACTGGTCTGACAGTGCATATGCCATCAGAGAGAGACAGTAATAGCAATCCCACTAACGGTTTCTAAAGACTAGAAATATATATTGGGCTTTTGAGCCAGTTCATATTGCTCCACAAATTTAAATGTACATGCTGCCTGGCGGCGAGAATATTACAATAATAACATTAACATTCCGACAGAGATTGTGACTAGTATTGTGGTGACCAAATATAGTACCTGCCTGAAAGAAGACACCGATCTGACATTCCTTAAATCCTAGAATCCAAAGCTAATGACATTGTGCTCTGCTAACTTTCGTGCCTGGACAAATTTTATGTGACTTAATCAGACATTCGGAAAAAATTAGAACACCCAAGGAATCGGTCCCTGAGACAGAGAGTTCAGTACGTCTTTTGGAACTGGGGATTTCTTGGTCGATGACTGCATTTTCGGGTCTGTGTGAAGGTCCTAGAATTATTATGTTCCCAGAGGCAGCGAGCAAAGTTGTGAGTATATATGTGTGAGCAAGGCCATGGCTGAATGAATGAGAGTACACAGGCCAGAGTGTTATTTTACCGGTGTATTATTGTCACCCATTTGCTATCTTAAATTTTTAAATCTGCAGAATTTGTTACAAATGCTAGAGTTTCTTTTTCTTAGGCTAAATCAGATTATCCAACTCTGTTCATACATTTACGAGAAAGAAAGAAACCTCTTAGACTCAACCCTATGTATCTATAACTCTTTGGGCCATCATCTGTTCTCTTAACGGGGCTGTGGGCTAAACCTAGAGTAAGATTCTAACGGGCTGTTACCCGTGTAGCATTTTCTTGAATTTTATGACTATTTGTATATGTGTTTTTTTCCTTGATGAAATTTTTGGTGTTGTGAGAAGATTTTTTTTAGATGATAATAATAAAATCTCTCTTGAACTAAATCAGTGCGTTGGTCAGCTCGTTCTAATATATATATATTCATTGTTATAGATTTCCCACGTCTGTGTGTTTAACTGTCGTCACGTGTATGTGCGTGTCCGTGAGTAGATAGAAATATAGGTAATAGATATACCTGTGTGTAGACTGTCTGACGCTGTAAAAGTTGTCGTAGAAGATAGGTGAGAGGGAGAATAATTTTTTTCCGCTTTCAGAGACAGCCTCTATATCACCTTCTATCATCTCACTCGTGGAATCTATTTCTTTTACTACTTCACACTGTGACTATCACTCATTCCAACCTATTCAGAAGGGACCAACCCAAGTCTTAATTCTCCTATCTAAAAAATCTACGACAGTGAGTTAACATTATTATCCAATACTGCAATATTTCCTTATATCCTGGGCGATTATATTTATGCAGTTGTTTTCCTTCAGCAGTTTTGTTTCGATAGCCTCCAGAATTATTTTCCTTTTCAAATCCTCCATTTTTATTCTATCTCTCCAGTTTTATAAGAGTTTCATCATTTTCAATACACATGCTGAAAAGTTAAAAACGAGATTCGAGCGAAGTACTTACTGTTCATTGAAAAACTGAATCAAAAACGTTGTAGTGCACAACTACACATAAATAAATGATTAACATCATCTAGTTGAATTCCTCAACTGTGAGATGGATAGACATTGTATGTCTTTCCCCTGGGCACAATACTTCTAGACTGTCTAACTAATTATTCTTGCCGTCAAAGGCTTAGGTCAGCTTGGGCTAATCACATTCTCATTGGATAAATATCACGGGACGTTGCTACTTTTAACCTGCATTTCTATTATTACCATAACAACTGACGGGTAGATAGCGTGCATTCTTACGAACGCTGACCTAACGAAATATACCTTCCATTTCCCCTTCTCTCAATGCTTCGGTTAATTAATTTTTATTTAAGTTTAGAATCCATTAGTCGATTTCAACAAAATGGTAGTTTTTACATTTATGTTAATAACTGGGCTCTAGCATGAATAAATGCTGATGGGGATAGGTTATACGGCCACCCCTCTGATTCACGCTATACAGAGCTTCTACAAGTCTTGCAGAAATTATGTGAGGACAGCAAACCATAAGTCAGAGAGTTCAGGACCACCACTGGTGTAAGACAAGGGGATATCCTGTCACCTTATCTTTTCATATTCCTCATGGACGATGTTATCAAAACATATAAGGAAAGAACAAGAAAGTACGCAGTGGGGTACTGGAAGATGAGACAGGTCTGTATTTCAGAGCTGGCATTTGCTGTTGATGTTGCCCTGATTGCTAAATCAGAGGCTCATCTCCACTCCAACCTGCAAGTCTGGGAGAAAGGGCTGGAGAAGAGAGGGATG
Organism: Oreohelix idahoensis; assembly: GCA_024509875.1. Lineage (NCBI taxonomy): Eukaryota > Metazoa > Mollusca > Gastropoda > Stylommatophora > Oreohelicidae > Oreohelix > Oreohelix idahoensis. Next base: position 201,283 of record JAMPIV010002012.1, read on the forward strand.
GTCATAAGCAGCTCTAAAACAAAATCCATGGTGATATCACGAGAAGAAAGAAGACATCAGATTAAGCTGGGAGAACAGGTCCTGGAGCAGGTCGACCACTTTAAATATCTCGGAGCTATTATAGACCGAAAGCGATGCATCAAAGAAGAGTTGGCCATTCGAAAAGCAGCAGCTGGGAGACATTTTCCGGCCATAAATCAAGGATTTCTCAGCAAGAGAGAGGTTGGTAAGAAAACGAAGATGGCTGTATCCCGCTCCACCTATGTCCCAGTCTTGACATATGGATGCGAGTCATGGGCAATGACTACAACCCACAAAAGCCAGATCCATACCTCAGAAATGAGGTATCTGAGGAAGGTGGTTGAAGTAACAAGAAGAGACATGGTACGCAACCATACTATACGTCAAGGCCTAAAATACCACCCCCTGCAGACCCAAGTAGAACAGTCCCAACTAAGATGGTTTGGCCATGTCTGCAGAATGGGAGAAGATCGGCTACCACGACAAGCATGGGAAACAAAGTGCCAGGGATATTGACCCCCAGGACGACCCAGAGTCCGCTGGGAGGACAACATAAGACAATCTTTGAAGGACCGAGGACTAGAATGGAACCAGGCCAGGAGGAAGACAGCAGATATGATAATCTGGCGCTCTCTCTTCCAAACCTCTACACCCCACGGTAGTAGTGGAACGACTAAGTAAGTTAATAAACATTTGTTGCTGTGATAGAAACCATTAATAACTATATTACTATTGTCTAATGTGGGACATAGGTGGAGCGGTATACACCCATCTTCGTTTTCTTACCAACCTCTCTCTTGCTGAGAAATCCTCGATTTATGGCCTGAAAAAGTCTCCCAGCTGCTGCTTTTCGAATGGCCAACTCTTCTTTGATGCCTCCCTTTCGGTCTACAATAGCTCCGAGATATTTAAATTGGTCGACCTGCTCCAGGACCTATTCTCCCAGCTTAATCTGATTCTTCTCGTGATATCACCATGGATTTTGTTTTAGAGCTGCTTATGACCATCCCTCTCTTCTCCAGCTCTTCCTTCCATACTTGCAGGTTGGATTGGAGATGTGCCTCTGATTTAGCAATCAGGGCAACATCATCAGCAAATGCCAGCTCTGAAATACATACCTGTCTCATCTTCCGGTACCCCACTGAATACTTTCTTGTTCTCTCCTTACATGCCTTGATAACATCGTCCATGAGGAGTATGAAAAGATAATGTGACAGGATATCACATTGTCTTACACCAGTGATGGTCCTGAACTCTTCTGACTTATGGTTTGCTGTCCTCATATAATTTCTGCAAGACTTGTAGAAGCTCTCTATAGCATGAATCAGAGGTACTGGAATATTCTTCCTTGCCAAACAGTCCCAAAGTTTATGAATATTTGCCATTAGCATTTATAACTTTCATTGTTTTACAAAACAATCTACAATCGTGTGATAAAGTACACTGATACAGCGATAAAATTATTAATTATAAGTTTAAAAGTCAAAATAATATGAGTAGAAATAGAAATAGTAAAGTTGTAACGCGTCTTCTTTCCCCGCGCCAGTCATCGCATTGAGATAAGAACGTAGTGTGAAACCTTATTGCCGCGCCAGTGGTATTGGACTTTATAACTCGCACGTCAAGGGTTAACGGTAAAAATTTGAAAACGACAAGCTTAGTTGTTCCAAGAAAAATAGTAAGAATAAAACAGGGGAGGCATGAACGAATGCATAAAAGTGAGTGAGAGAGAGAGAGAGAGAGAGAGAGAGAGAGAGAGAGAGCCAACACATGCCACAAATTGTCAAGCGTTAGATTCTTGGACTAGCTACCCAAGACGACAGTGCGAGACGATACAGTTAGCAGGGGTTCGGTAACGTTGTCGCAAGCTTTGTAGAATTTAAAAATACCCCGCAAAACCCAAAACTTTTTCGGACTATAGGCACACTGAGGAAATATATAAACACACAGACAGCGCATTCGCTGCAAAAGAGTCCATTTTATGACGTAACAGACTAGTAGTTTCAGTTTTGGACAACGCGGGAGAGGAGAAAAAATGGCGTATGTATGGAAAAATAGGAATGTACGAATAATGTGGAAAAAATATGGAATTCGTTATTACTAGGAATATGAACACAAAAATTAGTTAGTTTGATGGCTTATCTTCTCCTGATAAATAATATGTTTAAAAATACAAAATCCCCCAGCAGATAAGAAAGTTATTGACAACAGACTGTATTTGTTCGTGCAGACAAACGGACAGACTGGCGGTTTTGCATTCATTTTGCATTCACTAACGATTACAATTTTGAACGCGTTGTTGGAAATGAGACAAGCAAGCATGTATTCTGTTGGAGGAGGGGTAGACAAGAGGAGAGAAATTATGGGATGGCTTAACACTAAATATATTTTAGCAGGGGAAAGTCTAAAAGTGAGTGAGGCAAGAACTTGTTAGGTCAAAATTCAAGTCTGTTTTTAGCTTTTAATGCCAAAATGTGACCGACGTACATTTTAAATTGGGCTTGAATTTTGAATTTATTTTCAAATTCAAACTGAAAAGCTTAGTAGTTGGTTCTCATTGGCCAACGCATTTTATATTAAGGAAAACTTAGATAGGCTATTCGCCATTTGTAGAATACAGTCCCTTGAACAGGACGTTTGAAATTCTGTGAAGTGTGACTTGCCTTATTAAATTAAATATATAAAGTAAAACAAAAAGGCATCACAGTCCAGCCAGCAGGACATCTGAAGTCTGCTAATCAACGTACCTGTGTTTATTCATATATATTTTGTTTAAAAATATGAGTGAGAGATACTGCCATTCCGACAGTAAGGACTATAGGTCCTTAGCTGATTTATGCAGGACCTAGAGGTAGATTTATGCTATAACACATTGCCAGTTTTGTAAAATGCACATGTTTTGTGAAATAAAAAGGTTTTCTTAGGGAGCCAGATGGACACAGCTCACCTATCCTATTGTATGGAAGAAAATAAAGATTAATAATATTATTGCAGATGCAGGGCCGCCTTGAGAGGAGAGTCATGTGAACAACACTGGTACACTTTGTAATGGATGCGCTGGGTTGGTAAATTAGATATGACCCAGATCTTTATTTCTTAGGTATTATAATTTGTAGAAATAACATTTTAAGTATGATATCAACAAGGAGACATTATTTCATTGTTACAGGGTCTTTATCTGGCACTAGCCCGGTGCCAGATGTCTGTGAAAAGCAGTTGAGAAGTCTTTTCATTTCCAGTAGTGACAGGGGTCTACAGAGTCCACCCTGTTACTTTTGGGGCCAGTATCAAAGTGATCGTTTTACAGCAAGAATACGGACAGTTCAAGTTGTGCCAGATAAGTATAATATCTGGCACATGACTTTTCATCAGCATCAAAGACTAGTGCACCCTTGTATAATAATAATAATAATAATAAATTCTTTAAGCACCAAACACGGCGCATAAGGCAGAAACCAGTGCTCTCCAGGTTGTTCGTTGTGACGCCACTCCTCTTAGCTCTTGCACATTATTTAGGCCCAACGTTCTTCCTTCTCTTATTATTGTTCTTCTGAGTGTTTCTTTTGGTCTTCCTTTTTTCCTCTTACCCACAGGAACCCAAGTGAGCGCCTGTAGTGGTATTCTGTTGTTTTGCATTCGTAGGACATGACCAATATATGACCATCGTCTTTTCCTTATATAGTCGGAGACATATTTCTGCCTAGAGTCTTCTCTTATTTGTCGATTAGTCTTGAATTCTTTCCAACTGATGTTCATGAGTTTTCTAAGACATTTGTTCTCGAATGTATTCAGCTTGTTCTCCAATGATTTTGTTATTTTCCAACTCTCACAGCCGTATGTTAACACTGAGATAACATTTGAATTAAACAGACGAAGCTTGGTATGTATATTCAATGATCGTAATTTCCAAATGTTAGATAATCTATTGAAGGCGCTAGCTGCCAAAGCAATTCTAGTATGGATTTCTCTTGTTGTGTCACCATCCTGAGTCATTTTACTGCCTAAATAATTGAAACTTTCAACTTTCTGTAGTTTTTCCCCGTTCAAGATGATATCAAAGGTCTCGTTAGAAAAGTTCATAGCTTTAGTTTTAGAGGCATTTATTTGGAGACCTATTTTAACCGAGAGATGATACAAATTATTTACTGCTTCTTGGGATTGTCTGGGTGTTGAACTTAAGAATGCTAAATCATCTGCGAAATCCAGGTCCCCCAGGAATTTTCCATTTGTCCATTTTATACCTAATTGTTCATTGTGGGTATAGTTTCTCATAACCCAATCAATAGCTATTCCAAAAAGTAGTGGTGACATAATACAGCCTTGTTTCACCCCTGTTTCTACTGTAAACCATTCTGTATTCCCTTTATTTGTTCTAACACAACATCTTGCATTGTCATATAGCGCTTTGATTATATTCACATATTTTGTTGGAAAACCATAGATTGTAAGTATCTTCCACAATGATGGGCGGTGTAGACTATCAAAGGCTTTTTGAAAATCGACGAAGGTGATAATAAGTGGCGATTGCATTTCCACTGATTCTTCTATAATTGTTCTTAGTGTGAATATTTGATCAATACATGATCGTTTCGGCCTGAAACCCGCTTGTTCTTCTCTGATCTTTTCGTCAGCATGCAATTTAAGTCTTTCTAACATCATGCAACATAATAATTTTCCAGGTACTGATAATAGAGATATACAACGCCAGTTATTACAGTCTGATAGATCACCTTTCTTCGGTAACTTTACAATAATACTGTCTTTCCATTGTTGTGGTGGTTGTTCTTCTCTCCATACTTCATTTATAATATCTAAAATTCTCAAGAGGTTGTTGTCATTAACTGCTTTAATCATTTCCCCTGAAATTTCGTCAACTCCAGCAGCTTTAAAATTTTTTAATCTTTTAACGGCTTGTTTGATCTCGTCCAGCGTGAATTCATCGCAAGTTATTGGCAAGGTGGTTGTGGGTGTTTCATTATTAAAATCAGGTGTTACTGTTGGTGGTGGTCTGTTTAGCACCTCCATGAAGTGCTCAGCCCATCTCTTCATTTGTTCTTTTTCTGTTGGTATTGAATTCCCTAATTTACCTTTAACAGGTGTTTCTATAGCAGTAGGCTGGTGACATAGTTGTTTTGTAATTTGATAAAGGCACCTACTATTACCAGTTCTTACAGCATTTTCAGCTTCTACGGCCAGTTCATTGATGAAATGTCTTTTATCTCTTCGAGTTTTTGTCTTCACTTCTTTATTTAACAAGTTATAAGTTAGTTTGCAAGATTCAACTGCATTATGTGTACTTGCCGCTAGTAGTTTAAGTTTTGCTGTTTTCCTTTCTTGTATTTTATCCCAAGTATCTTCTCTCATCCATTTTTTCTTTTTATGTACTAGGTATCCGGTGGTCGCTACAGCTGCTTCTGTCATTGCTGTTCTCAGTTGTTCCCATTTAGTATCGATTGTCTTGGTGGTGATATCGTTGTCAATTTTGCCTAAAGCATCGAAATAGTTGTTCATTTTGACATTATATTCCTCCTTTATATCATTTGATTGCAGTCTGTGTACATCTATTCCTCTATTTTTATTCGGTTGGTATAACTTCTTCAGTTTAATTCTCAGTTTAGCTATGCAGAGGTTATGATCGCTTCCGATCTCTGCACCTCTGTATGCTCTGACGTCTTGAACTGATGAGCGAAATTTTGCGCTTATGCAGAAGTGATCTATCTGGTTCTTAGTTCTGCCATCAGGTGAATTCCATGTTATCTTGTGGATATTCTTATTTGGAAAGATGGTGTCTGCCACAACGAGGTTTGATATTTCACAAAGTTCTAGAAGTCTTTCGCCATTTTGATTCATACAGCCTATGCCATGAGTACCGAGATATCTTTGTACTCCATCGTTGTTGTCACCTACTTTGGCGTTAAAATCGCCCATGACTGCTATTATGTCATGCTTGGGTTCTCTTCTGAAATATATTTTATGCCCTTCCCCATCCATCTACACTCGCTGACACCCAATATGTCCAACTTATAATTATCCATTTCTTTAATTACTTCTTCCAATTTTCCATCTTGATACATAGTTCTTACGTTCCAGTATCCAATTTTGAAAATCTCCTTAGCCCCCAAGATATTAGAATGAGTCATGTTTACTGTCGAGCCTGGTTCTGTTTCGGTAACAATCGCTTGTTTTACGATAGTGACTTGTTAACTCTCTGATCAACCCTCCTATCCAACCGACCGATTCGAGGGTTTCGAGGTCAGTTATAGAAAAATATCTACACCACTAGATACTCTGATGTATCTGTTATTCTATAATTTAACATAACATGGTACTATCCATCGAAATATACACATTCCTGGTGTTTTTCTTTCGGCGTCTAAGGTGAGAAAAAAATTTCACCTCCATCTTGGAAGGGTAGATAACTCTTGTATAACATAATAAAAATGTTCCCCAAGGAATTAAACATTGAAAGGTGTATTAAAGAACTGGGGATGATTAAAGAATCCCAAATAGCCATCCAGTGTTAGAAACCAGTAATATTAAAATTTTAGTAACACTATTAGTATAGTTTAACAGTATTTGTTTGGACAATTGTCCCTTTGGGTTAAAAATTTGCATTTTATGTATATATCTAGAGTTCTTTTAATTTTGAAAGTCCTGACCAGAAGAATATTAGGTTTAGGACCAATAAAATTGTATAGAAAATATTTACATATAAAAATTTAACCCAGGTGTTATTCATTTGATCATAGACTTTAATGTTTGTTTATGTGTGTGTGTGTTAGTGTTAAATTACCATCACACCACACTGGCATAACCCTAGAAATTAGACGTAGCTATCATACATACTAGTCAAGAATAGGTCTGATTGAGGTCATAAGGTGGTAGCAGAAAGGTGCCCTGATAACTCAACCCAAAATTTGTTATAATCAGGGACCTTGACAGCTGACCTCATTCAGTACAATAGTAATACAGAACAACAACATTGCATAACATCAAAACCCACCACAGATATTGGGGTCTCCAGTTTCGGGATTTGAACTTGTTATTTGTATGGAAATTTAAATATTATAGCACAAGTGTCCCCAAAAGATATTCTATAATAAAAATAAAAATATTTAAAGGGGAAAATAATAGCTGATGAACTGTCAAGGGCCAGTAGTTAATTAATTAATTGGTTAATTAATTAGTCAGTGTTAGTACCTTGCTAATTAGAGTTTTGAATTTTGTAGTAGAACATTTTAAAGATTGATATTATGGCAGATTTAGCGAAGTTCAGATCTGCTGCTGTGCTGGCTGCTAAAGAGATGAATATGGAGGGGCAGGCTCTGGTTCAATATGTGACATCAGAGTGTGATACATTTATTAAATTAGAACAAGATAAAGAAATTAAAAGATTGCAGATTGAGGCTGACAAAGAGGCTAGGGCATTGGAGGCGGATAGGGAGGCTGAAATTAAGCGGCTCCAATTTGAAGAGAAGAAATTGGAGGCTGAAGCTAAGAAGATGGAGGCTGAGGAAAGAAAACAGGCTGCAGAAAGGGAAGCAGAAAAGGAGGAGAAGAGATTACAGAGAGAGCACGAGTTACGACTAAGGGAGTTGGAATTACAAGGCCATGCTCCTGAAGGTAGTAACAGCCCTTCTACCTCCGATGCCACTGCTAGTCAGGGAGCCTCAACCTCAGCAATGGGGTTCCATTTAGACCATTTTGTAGCAGGGAGGATGACATTGAATCATTTTTATCCAGATTTGAGGTATTAGCCACCACCTATGGGTTGAAGAAGGAAAGGTGGAGTTTAAAGTTATCTCAGGGTCTTAGGGGAACATCTTATGAAGTGTTTGCAAAAATGAGCAAAGATGACCAAGACAATTATGACATGTTAAAGCAGGCTCTTTTGCTAAGGTATGAAAAGAATGGAGAATTTTACAGGAAAAAGTTTAGAAATGCCAAGCTACTGTCGGGTGAGACCTATCACCAGTTCTCTGCACGGTTAGAGACTTACTTGGAGAAATGGACTGCTCTGGGGAAAACCCAAGATCTTAAAGAAATGATCCTTATTGAGCAATTGAGAGAGTCCATGGCTCCAGACTTGAGAAAGTTTCTCATAGAACAGGGTGCAGAGAGGCTGGGTGAGTTACTTAATGTCGCTGAGAGGTATCAGGCAGCCCAGGCAGAGGTAGCTGGCGCCAAAAAGAAACATGTAGACAATTATAAGGCTCCACAAAACTCTAATTGATTTGACAACAAAGATCAGGGTAACAAGGGTAAGCAAAATTTTGATAGGCCACGCCATGATTATAGAAATAAAAACCCACAATTCAATGACAGGAAATATGAGGAAAGAAAACCCTTTCATCAAGGTAGATTATATTGTAGATGGTGTAAGAGGGAAGGACATGACACCAAAGTTTGTACTAAGAAACCTGCTGGATTTGCTGCTATGAAGTTGGGGAAAAAGGAAGTAAAGGAAAAACCTACTGGAAAGCAGGAACCTTACCACCCCCCAATGTGTGAGGATGTTGTATGTAATGGCGTCACCATTAGGTGCCTTTATGATACCGGTTTAGATTTTGATTCTGTCGTGAGTTCGCACTTGGTGAACCCAGATCAGTATACCACAGAAACAGTGGAGATACAAGGGGCGACCAAGGACATACCACTCATGACACTTCCCATTGCAAGGATAACAGTGAAAACTCGCTATGTGGAAGGAGTAATCAGAGCAGCAGGCTAGACGCACCCATCTACCCTCTGATATTGGAGTGTCGTTATGTCTTCTTGGGGAATCCCAAGAGACATGTGGTCTTGACAGCAGTCCAGACCCGTTCACAATCCAGAAAGGAAGAAGATGAACCAATAAATACTCATCCAGAGGAGATGAGGAAGGCACAGGCTGAGGATAGGACACTCCAGCCTTGCTGTAAAAAATTACCTAAATGCCACACACCTCAAAGCAAAGAGGACTATTATATGAAGAACAAATTGTTGTATAGGAAGACTGAGACTGGAACAAATGGCCATGGACAGCTGGTACTTCCAACTTCATATAGGGAGAGAGTGTTGGAATTAGGACATGCGATTCCCTTCAGTGGTCATATGGGGATCAGCGCAACAGGACAGCGTATAGCTTGTCATTATTTCTGGCCAGGTATAACGGAGAATATAAACAGATATGTAAAATCCTGCCCAGAATATCAAAGGGTAGCTCCAAAGCACTGGACTGCTCCAGCAACTCTAGGGGAAATGCCCATTGTGGGAACACCTTTTGAGAGAGTTGCAGTGGATATTGTGGGACCTCTCACTCGGTCCAAGAGGAGAAACAGTTACATCCTTATTCTGGTGGACACTTGTTCTATGTGGGGAGAGGCGGTAGCCCTGTCGTCAATCGATTCGAAGCATGTCGCAGATGCATTACTTACAATATTCACTAGGTTAGGATTCCCGCATCAAATCTTGACTGATAACGGCTCACAGTTCAAGGGGAAACTAACGGAAGAAGTTTTCAGGATCTTCCAAGCCAGGCACTTTCATTGTAGTCCGTATCCCCTCAAGGGAACGGCCAGGTGGAGAGGTTCAACGGGACTCTCACTTCTATCCTGAGAAAGCTGGCACATGAGAAACCTGATACATGGGACCAATACTTGCCCGCTGCGTTGTTTGCGTATTGGGAAGTTCCACATAATTCAACCGGGATGGCACCCGCAACCCTGTTATTTGGGAGGCCAATCAAAGGTCTATTGGAAGCCTTGTTGAGGACATGGACAGATGAGAAGGCAGAAGAGACTGTTACCTCATCATATCAATATGTAAACGAGCTGACCACTCGTCTTAAAACTGGCTGGAAACTTGCAAATGATAATCTCAGACAAGCCAGGAAAAAACATGCTGCCTATTTTAATAAGAAAGCTAAGGATAGAGAACTATTTGTGGGAGAGAAGGTGCTTCTTCTACTACCCGGCAGCCATAACAAATTACAAATTGGATGGCAAGGTCCATATACTGTTCTAGAGAAGGTGTCTAGAACAAATTATAAAATCGACAAGAAGGGGAAAGAGAAAATATATCATGTGAACCTTCTAAAGAAGTATCTGGACAGGGAAATCCAGGAAGGAACACACTTAATGTCCTTGTCGATAGCAACGGGGATGAAAAATGAACCACTCACCTCTCATGAGTACCCCCTGAAAACATGTGAGACCCCTGCACATGTAAAAGTCAGTAAACACTTGACGAAAAAACAGAGGGAACAGGTTCAAAAGGTTCTGACTGATCATACGGACGTGTTAACGGACAAACCGGGGCACACGAATTTGTTGGAATATGATATGAAACTAGTAGACCCAACACCGATCTGTATGAGAGCCTACACGATCCCGTTTGCCAAGGAGAAAGCTTTGAAAGAGGAGATTGAGTACCTATTGAAAGAAGGGATTATTTCTCATAGCGAATCTCCGTATAGCTCTAGTGTGGTTTTGCTGAGGACACCTTCTGGGGAACATCGTCTGTGTATAGATTACAGGAAACTGAATGCTGTCACAGAAAATCAGGTGGATCCATTACCGGACACAAATCAATTATTTGCCAGGCTAAACAAGGCAAAATATTTTTCGAAGGTGGATCTGAGCAAAGGCTATTATCAGATTCCAGTAAAGCCTGAGGTCCGACATTATTTAGCGTTTAGCACTTCGGAAGGACATTATGAATTCAACATGTTGCCGTTTGGGTTGCAAAATGCTCCGAGTGTGTTTTCTAGGATGATGCGAAAATTGTTGGATCCACTAAATAACCCATGCATCACTAATTTTATGGATGACATCCTCATTGCTACAGAAACATTTGAGGAACACATTAACTCTTTGACTATGCTGTTTGATAGCCTAAGAGAGGCTAATTTGACGGCTAGACCAACAAAATTTTGTATTGGTTGTAAAGAGTTGGAGTTCTTGGGACATACTGTATATCAGGGTAACATGACCCCTGACCCCAAGAACCTCGAGAAATTAAAGAGAGCACCGTGGCCACAAACCAAGAAAGATGTGAGATCTTTCGTGTCGTTGTGTGGATTCTATCAGAAATATATCAAAAATTTTAACTCTATTTGTGCTCCTCTGACGGATTTAACTCGCAAGGGAAATCCTGATAGAATTGTTTGGTCAGCCCAGTGTGAATTAGCATACCAAGAGTTAAGGAAAAACTTACAAGCAAGCCAATCTTGAAATTACCTGATTTGAGTCACTAATTTGTGGTGAGAAGTGATGCAAACAATGTAGGCCTGGGGGCTACTTTGTTGCAAAGGTCATCGTCACCAGACGGGGAGCTGGACCCAGTCGCTTAAGCTAGCCGCAAGTTGAACAAAGCGGAGCAAAACTATTCAACAAGCGAAAAAGAATGTCTAGCTTTAATCTGGGCGATACGAAAGTTACAGATCTACCTATATGGAAGAACATTCGTGGTCCAGACGGATCATCAGCCCCTCGTATTCTTATCACAGGCAAAGCATGAAAATGCTCGTTTATTACGATGGTCTTTACTCTTACAGCCCTATTCATTCACTATTGAATACATTCTGGGGTCACAGAACGTGGGTGCAGATTTCTTCAGTAGGCATCCCTGTGATCCAAATCAGAGTATTCATCAGGCGTAAGGACTTAATTTTATCTATGTGTATCACTGGTTTTGGAACTTGCATCAGGCATGTTCTAAAGGTGGGAGATGTGTGATAAAGTACATTGATACAGCGATAAAATTGTTAATTATAAGTATAAAAGTCAAAATAATATGAGTAGAAATAGTAAAGTTGTAACGCGTCTTCTTTCCCCGCGCCAGTCATCGCATTGAGATAAGAACGTAGTGTGAAACCTTATTGCCGCGCCAGTGATATTGGACTTCATAACTCGCACATTAGGGTTAACGGTAAAAATTTGAAAACGACAAGCTTAGTTGTTCCAAGAAAAATAGTAAGAATAAAACAGGGGAGGCATAAACGAACGCATAAAAGTGAGAGAGAGAGAAAGCGAACACATGCCACAAATTATCAAGCGTTAGATTCTTGGACTAGCTACCCAAGACGACAGTGCGAGACGATACAGTTAGCAGGTGTTCGGTAACGTTGTCGCAAGCTTTGTAGAATTTAAAAATACCCCGCAAAACCCAATACTTTTTCGGACTATAGGCACACTGAGGAAATATATAAACACACAGACAGCGCTTTCGCTGCAAAAGAGTCAATTTTTTTAAAATTGGGCTGGAATTTTGACTTTTTTTTCAAATTCAAACTGAAAAGCTTAGTAGTTGGTTCTCATTGGCCAACGCATTTTATATTAAGGAAAACTTAGATAGGCTATTCGCCATTTGTAGAATACAGTCCCTTGAACAGGACGTTTGAAATTCTGTGAAGTGTGACTTGCCTTATTAAATTAAATATATAAAGTAAAACAAAAAGGCATCACAGTCCAGCCAGCAGGACATCTGAAGTCTGCTAATCAACGTACCTGTGTTTATTCATTGAATTTATGGTAAGGCAGAAATTATTCATATATATTTTGTTTAAAAATATGAGTGAGAGATACTGCCATTCCGACAGTAAGGACTATAGGTCCTTAGCTGATTTATGCAGGGCCTAGAGGTAGATTTATGCTATAACACATTGCCAGTTTTGTAAAATGCACATGTTTTGTGAAATAAAAAGGTTTTCTTAGGGGGCCAGATGGACACAGCTCACCTATCCTATTGTATGGAAGAAAAGAAAGATTAATAATATTATTGCAGATGCAGGGCCGCCTTGAGAGGAGAGTCATGTGAACAACACTGGTACACTTTGTAATGGATGCGCTGGGTTGGTAAATTAGATATGACCCAGATCTTTATTTCTTAGGTATTATAATTTGTAGAAATAAGAGTTTTAAGTATGATATCAACAAGGAGACATTATTTCATTGTTACAGGGTTTTTATCTGGCACTAGCCCGGTGCCAGATGTCTGTGAAAAGCAGTTGAGAAGTCTTTTCATTTCCAGTAGTGACAGGGGTCTACAGAGTCCACCCTGTTACTTTTGGGGCCAGTATCAAAGTGATCGTTTTACAGCAAGAATACGGACAGTTCAAGTTGTGCCAGATAAGTATAATATCTGGCACATGACTTTTCATCAGCATCAAAGACTAGTGCACTCTTGTATAACATAATAAAAATATTCCCCAAGGAATTTTTTTTTTTTTAACAACCAGCGGCACTCGAGCTTTTCCAGCTCTTTCGGCCCAATGACATGTCATTGCGAGGCTGGGGGGTCAGTGGACGTTCCTTCCAACCCGGTCGGGAGCTTCGCTCCTTCCCATCCACACGGGATTTATGTGCAGGAGCCGTTCAGATTATTCAGTCAAATTTCCGGTCGTAAACATTTCTTCAAACGCCGACGGCCGGGTTTGAACCATGAACACCTGGTCGCCAGTACAACGTTGTAGCCATTACACCAGCGCGGCTCCCGACCCCAAGGAATTAAACATTGAAAGGTGTATTAAAGAACTGGGGATGATTAAAGAATCCCAAATAGCCATCCAGTGTTAGAAACCAGTAATATTAAAATTTTAGTAACACTATTAGTATAGTTTAACAGTATTTGTTTGGACAATAGTCCCTTTGGGTTAAAAATTTGCATTTTATGTATATATCTAGAGTTCTTTTAATTTTGAAAGTCCTGACCAGAAGAATATTAGGTTCAGGACCAATAAAATTGTATAGAAAATATTTACATATAAAAATTTAACCCAGGTGTTATTCATTTGATCATAGACTTTAATATTTGTTTATGTGTGTGTGTGTTAGTGTTAAATTACCATCACATCAAACTGGCATAACCCTAGACATTAGACGTAGCTGTCATACATACTACTGCCATCAATGGTACCTATACCTTGTAGCGGTATGGCAGCTTGCGTACCCTGACGATCCCCAGAGCTATGCCAGTGGGAGTTTTACTCCTGGTAGGTTCAACCAAGCTGGACTGGTCTGTGTGGGTAGGGGTCAGACAAAAGCTGGTACCCTGGTCCTCCAGGTTGGGGGTTTTAGCATAGGGCTGACACCCCTGTCTATGTAAAAAAAATAATGAAGTTACGGAAACAACATCAAATGAACAAACTTTGCTGCGGGATGGACATTCGGAGTCTGTGGCTCGTATGACTGTCAGTGGTGAAAGCCGAAAGGAAGCCACTGACATGAAAACGGATGTCCTGACCGCAAAACAGGATACAAGAATAGGATTTTGGAATGTCAGGACAATGTACGAGACAGGTAAACTAAGACAGGTCACGGCAGAAATGAGAAACTATAGGTTACACATCCTGGGGATAAGCGAGAGCAGATGGACAGGGGCAGGAAAAGTTAAAACAGCAACAGGAGAAACAGTACTTTACTCTGGAAGAGAGGATGGACAGCACAGTGAAGGCGTAGCCATTATTCTACAGAAAGGGATAGAAAGGACATTACTGGAATGGAAACCCATCAACAACAGATTGATACGATTGAGATTGAGAGGGAGATTCACCAACACTACAATAATACAATGCTACGCACCAACGAATGATAGCGATGAGGAGGTCAAGGATGAATTCTATCAACAACTGCAGAAAGAAATGGAGGACACACCTAGATATGATCTTGTTATAGTAATGGGAGACCTCAATGCGAAAGTTGGTACACACAATACATATAATGAAAGAACAATGGGGAAATGCGGCAGCGGAATAGCAAACGAAAATGGGGATACGCTAATAAGTTTCTGTAGCATTAACAACCTGGTCATTGGAGGAACACTTTTCCCACATAAGGAAATTCACAAGTTAACATGGGAATCACCAAATGGTCGGGACAGAAACCAGATAGACCACATCATGGTTAACGGTAGATGGAGACATGCATTACAAGATGTGAAGGTAAGAAGAGGTGCAGATGTGGGAAGCGATCACCATTTAGTAGTAGCAAAACTGAAAGTGAAACTAAGAAGGGCTGGACCAACTGTAACTACACAGAAAAGGTTTGACATCAGCAAATTGAAGGACCCCCTTACCAGAAAAGCTTTTGCGGCCGACATTAAGAAACGATATCAATTTGCCAAAAGCCAGGAAAAGACATTGACTGATGATATAGACCAGAATTTCAACACCATTTCAACAATATATAAGGAAAGCAGCAAATCATGCTTAGGATTCCAGGAAAGAAAGAAGCAAGATTGGATAACACCAGAAACACTAAACACCATAAAGATGAGAAAGGAAATGAAAAGAAAGAAAACAGAAGCGAAGTCCCCCAGGTTAAAGCAACTATATAGCGAACAGTACAGTCAACTGGACAGGGAAGTTAAACGCCAAACCCGAGCCAACAAAAGGAATTTCCTAGACGATCTTGCAAAACAGGCAGAAGAGGCAGCATTGAGAAATGAACAAAGCACAGTATACAAAATAACTAAATTCATCAGCGGAAAACAAGGTGCAAACAATATTACATTAGTAAGAGATAAGCAAGGAAATCTCATCAAGACAGCAGAGGGACAGGAAACAAGATGGGCAGAGCACTTCAGAGAAACTCTGAACAAGGAAATACCAGAGACACAATTGAATGTTCCTGAGGCTGAAAACGATCTAGATGTAAATACAGACATTCCACGAAAAGAAGAAATCATCACAGCAATCAAAGGGTTAAAGAACGGTAAAGCTCCGGGCCATGATAACTTAAATGCAGAGCTATTTAAGACAGACCCTGAGCTAGCAGCAGAACTATTAGAACCACTATTTGCACAAGTGTGGAAAACGGGGACAACACCATCAGAGTGGAACAAAGGAATAATTGTCAAATTGCCCAAGAAGGGAGATCTTTCAGACTGCAATAATTGGAGAGGAATCACTCTTCTCTCAGTTCCCAGCAAAATACTATGCAGGATAATTATACAGAGAATTTCAAAGGCAGTAGACTACAAACTGAGGAAAGAACAAGCAGGATTTAGAAAGAACAGAAGATGTGTAGACCATATATTCACTCTCAGGAACATTATAGAGCAGTGCTCAGAATGGCAAAGACAGCTGTACATAAATTTTGTTGATTTTGAAAAGGCTTTTGACAGCATACATAGGGACAGTTTATGGAAAATACTGAGGGCTTATGGAATTCCAAGCTGCATGGTGTCAATCATAAAAAGCCTCTATGCCAACTTTACGTGTAGTGTTGGGCAGAGCAACCTAACCTTCGAGGTGAAGACAGGAGTACGACAGGGATGCCCCTTATCAACCACTCTATTTTTAACAGTCATAGACTGGGTGATGCGCCAGACAACAGAGGGCAGTCCAAGAGGAATAAGATGGACTACATTTTCAACATTGGAAGATCTGGAATATGCAGATGACATTGCACTGCTGGCACATTCACATCAACACATCCAGGAAAAAACGGATAGACTTAATAAATTTAGCCAGCAGGTGGGCTTGAACATCAATTTAAAGAAGTCTGAGGTCATGACGCTCAATGTGAGCAACCCTGAGCCCATATCAGTAAGGAATCAGCAACTGGTACAGACAGATACCTTCACATACCTAGGAAGCATAGTAACACCAGACGGTGGGGCAGGCAAAAGACATCAACATCAGAATGAATAAGGCAAGAACAGCCTTCTTTAGCCTAAATAACATCTGGAAGTCCTCCCAATACAGCACAAGCACAAAATTAAGATTATACCAGAGTTGCGTGCTTTCTGTGCTTCTCTATGGTGCGGAATGCTGGAGAGTCACAGAGAAGGAAATGTCAAAATTGTCCTCTTTTCACACAACATGCCTAAGAAAAATTCACCGAATCTTTTGGCCGAATACCATCACCAACCAAGATCTGCTTACTCGTAGCAAGCAAGAGGACATGCATACCATCATAGCTGGCAGACGCTGGAGCTGGGTTGGTCATGTCCTCAGAAGAGACCCCGATGCCATCACAAGAACAGCTATGCTTTGGACCCCTGAAGGAAAGCGAAAGAGAGGCCGACCAAAAACAACTTGGCGGAGGACTGTGGAGGCTGAGATGCAAAGAATGAACCAGAGTTGGGGCACTGTACGAAGGATGGCCACCGACCGTGCAAAGTGGAATCAATTTGTTGTTGCCCTACAAGACGCCACTAGGCGTGATGGCCACTGACTGCTTTGACGGTCGGTGGTTAAGGATCGAAGAAGAAGAAGATCATACATACTAGTCAAGAATAGGTCTGATTGAGGTCATAAGGTGGTAGCAGAAAGGTGCCCTGATAACTCAACCCAAAATTTGTTATAATCAGGGACCTTGACAGCTGACCTCATTCAGTACAATAGTAATACAGAACAACAACATTGCATAACATCAAAACCCACCACAAATCGTCAACAGTATTTTTTACTTTACGTAAAAGTAAAAATAGAAACATCAGGCGTTTTTTATTTTAAGAAATTGTTTTGCTCTATGTTTCTATAAACTCTGATTAGAAAATTCGTGCAAACAGGGTACTTTAAACTAGTAATAATAATAATAATAATAGCCCCTTCAGTCATAACTGACTATGGGAATGCGCCCTTCAGGTGACAGCACTCAGCTGCTTATTTTCCTGGTGCTCCTTTCGACGTTTTCTCCTCTCTTCTGCCAGTTGTATGAGCTTCTTTTCGCTCAATCTGAGGTGGCGCCGTAAATAGCATCGCCACTTAGTGCGATCGACAGCTTCATCCTCCTATGTTGCTGGATCCATGTCCAGTGCCCTCATATCTCTTTTGCACACATCTTTGACCCTCAGCTGCGGTCGCCCAAAGATTCTCATGCCAACTGCTATTTGTCCGTAGAAGATATCATTCGGGATGCGACCATCTTCCATGCGGTGGACATGGCCAAGCCAGCGTAGTATGTGCTGTCTAAGCAGTGTATACATGCTGTGAAGGCCAGCACGTGACAACACCTCAACATTTGTCACTTTATCTTTCGACGAGATGCCGAGGATGTGGCGTTGTCGTAAATTTTAGATAGGTTAGAAGATAGTTATGGTCCCGTCTGAGCAGAGGTGATAGTGGTAAATATGTGAGAATAAAGGTGTAAAAAATAGATCTCACGAGTGAATAGTTAAGGAGAAGATTTGTCTCTGGACTGAATAGTTTCTCTAGTCCAGCATATCTATACGACTATAATTTAGTGTAAGACAATCTTTCAACCCCTTCTCTAGAAAGATAAGTTAAACTAAACACACCCACACACAATTATATGACAACAAGACACACAAACGTGAAAAAACTATGGTTAATTGGGTATGGGTCTGACCAACACAAAAAGTTAAGTTCAGTTTGTTGTTTATTATTATTACACTTTTTACAACATCAAACATATAGATAAATCAATAAAATCATTGTTTACAGACATACAAAAATAACAGAATAATTGCCCTCCTCCTTGGTGAGAAAGGATCCCAAAAGAAGTTAATACCCCAAAGGTGAAAGATAAGCACTAGGTTACAGAATAGACTATGAAGAGCAAGTTCCCCACTAATTTACTACTCAGTAAAGTACTCAAGTTTAGCGAAATAAAAATAAGAAGGTAGTACAATGATTGTAACAAAGGAAAACATTTCCCCCCCTCTCTCTCTCTCTCTCTCTCTCTCTCTCTCTCTCTCATACCTGGCCACAAACAATCTCGCTTACCCACTCGTGGTGTTGAATCCCTTGAAAAATTTACAATAGTTCCTGAACCTATACTGTCAGGTGGGTTGCCCAAGTATGGCCCCAGTACAGCCTATATATCGAATAATAATTACGAGGTGGACGCCACATTTGGTGGTTTAATTTTCCCTGGATGAAACAAGTGTCACCGCGAATAGTTACTAAAGCAAGATGTGCTCTGGACGTTCACAGTTGCAAAAGGAGAAAAGTAATTCCCGTATTGCTAAGCATCTGGTTGCTAAGACAAATGTTACAATATGTAAAAATGATGATGATGGTAAATCCTATCGGCTGGCTCTATGGTGAGTGCCGATTTTGAAACAGCGTAGTTTTCTGGATCACTCCGTTGTTACGGCTGTCAATCGTCAGGAATATATGTTCTTTCGTATGCCCGGTGGGCTGGAAAAATTGAATAAATAATTCTGGGTAAGGTATAGTCCAGTTACGATTTAATCTTAATGTTTATTGGTCTCTTGGGCCCAACCGGTTCAAGAAGGAACTTGGGACTTGTAGCCACGAAGAAGACACCATTAATCCTTCACTGAATGAAGAAAGAGGACCGAACTAGTCCAAAAATCGAAGACCTAAAGTAATAATAATGGTACTGTTAAGACCGCTGGCCGCTGGTTTTGATCAGGTGCTATATTAGGAAGAAAAGAACATTTACGAAAAAACTGCTACTATCCTATCCACCCGTACGTTTTCAGCTATGGCATGTCGGGAAAAAGGTTATGCGCCCTCCCCCGTTTTTGCCCGCGAGAAATGGATAGCGCACAAAGTCAATTATTATTTATTTTATCCATGCGCACTTTAACAAAAATCGCCTGTCACTACTAGTTATTTGTCGGCGTCTGTTGTTTTGTCACATGACATTAACACTAGTCACTTATTTAATTTCACACAATGAAATATAATGCGAATTCTATCCTGTCACTCATCCGTCACGCGTAATGATGTCAGTCAGCTAAACCGTATGTTCTTGTTGAAAGTGGGTGTTGGAAATTACATTACACTGAACGACTAGCAAGAAAATATCTACGCGTTATGTTATTTCACTAGTTTTAAACGCTAAGGAATTACAGTGAATTAAAATAGTAAACTTAACACATTTTAACACTTAAGTACAATTTCTATTACCACAAATCAGAAAATGAAATCCCCACGAGACAATTTAACACATTTAGCGAAAAATGGTTCTAGTCTGGCGAGTTTAGATTATCCAAGAATTTCTCAGCGACTCTAATAACTGAATTTGAGAGAGCGTGGTATAGATACAGATCATAGTGTTATTATCACTAGAAGATGTTATAATTCACACCTTCTGTATAATAGAGAAATCAGGAAACTGCGTTTCCCGGATCAAAGGTTTCTTCGTTCATTCTACTCAGCGATGCTGACCGACATCAGAAGACTTGGCCGAGCACGGGCCTCTCTTAGACTACATCCCCTTTCGCAGATCAAACATTACCTCCCCCTGAAATGTACGAACATCAAAGGTGGTCGGGAAAATATTATCGCCCGTGTATCTCTTCAAACAGTCCGTTATTTCCCCGCGCATCTGTATAATGACCGATAATTGGCAAATCAGCTCTCGTGAGAAACTCGGGTAAACAAACGTGCTTCGCTCTCCTGTTAAGACTGGCAGCTTGCGAAAAGTTGGTAAACAACTCTGTTGTTATGTTCCCAGAAAAAGGGCGTGAATTCAAAGATGAGTCATACAAACAGAAAATTGCGTGGTTTGGCTTAGCCAATGGTAGACACTAAATGGAAAAGCAAAGGCTGCCAGATTACTGTATCAATATTTCCATTCTACTTCACAGGCGTAGACACCGTAAATGGAAGGTATTGAGCCTTCTTTCTTGCTTAGCATAGGTTGTCCAGGTCTCGCTGCCATATAGAAGTGTGCTGGTGATGCAGGCGTTATATACCCCAGCTTTGGTCTTCGTTGTGAGTTTGGAGTTTCCTCAAACACGGGATGTGAGTCAGGCAAAGGTAGCTGCAGCTTTGCCAATGCGGCTGTCACTTTCTGTGTCTAGTGAGAGTTTGTCATTTAAGCTAGTACCATATACAATAGTGTATAATGCATATTATACAATGTATGTGTTTCTTTAAAATATCATTTTATAACAGTATTTAAACAAAACATTATTGTAGTATTATTGCAGTTTATATTTTACCTTACACTACTGCTTGTTGTTAATTAAATTTTTATTGGTTTTACACTGCAGAAATAACTCATAACTCTGCATTCTGACAAGCTTAAGATAGCAAGACCTCTCATGACCTTAGAGTAAGCGATATGGTAGTCTCAAAATTCCATTTGCATCAATCAGCTCAAAATTCCTGTCACTCAACAACACATTCCATGTTCAGCAACCAAAACGATTTTGTCCACACATGGGATGGGCTATCTGACAAAGCTTAGCGGTTAAATGCACTAATCAGAGTGAATAGATCAGAACTATCAGGCAAATTTTGTTGCTTGAGTAAAAATAGTATCCCACTAAAATATTTGTTTATATTTTTTTTAAAAGCCATGTTTGGAAAAACATTTTGGGCCAGGCAAATTCGCTAAGTCTTAACCGCTTATAGATAATTGGAGTAAATACAGTAGTGTAAATGAAAGATTGAAAAAAAAAATATATTATGCCAAATCCAGGAATAGAGGACGTTAACCTAAATTTAGTAAGTAGGATGGCTCAGACAGCGTCAAACTTAAGACTAACAGAGATTTACGTTGAGATTTAAAAAAAAAAAAAAAACTAAAACCGTTGACATTAAAACAGTTAGTAGAGCTAAATACTAAACACTGATTGCAGTATTAGTTCTTGTGGAGGAAAAAAGCTACCTTTGTCTCTTCCAGCTCTGGCAGTATGACCCATTTATTGGCTCCCTCATCTAGTCTCTTCTTATGAAGTGCTTCTAGAGGCACCACATGCTCATGGATGAATGCCTTTACTCTCCTGTGCAGGTCTTGTACCCGTGGGCACAGTCCTTCCACAGAAAGTGCTATCTGACCTGCAATCGGTTACATGGAATATAGTATGATTTCATTACCTCTCCGCTTGACAAGATATGCTGACCAATTGTTAACAAACTAGATACATCCCATGCTGAGCCTATCAGCCAAGTTATTAACTGCTCTTTGACCCACAGTGCAATCTGGTTGAAGTCATATCTATCAGAAAGTGATAAATCAACACGTGACACACGGCCGGTCAAACTATAGTTTGGTTCTGTCTTCTTCTTGGATCCTTAGCCCATGACTGACAAAGCAGTCAGTGGCCATCACGCCTAGTGGCGTCTTGTAGGGCAGCAACAAACTGTCCCCATTTTGCTCGGTTGGTGGCCATCCTTTTTGCCGTACCCCAACTCTGGTTCATGCTTTGCATCTCAGCCTCCACTGTTCTCCGCCAGGTTGTCTTTGGTCTGCCCCTACTTCACCGTCCTTCTGGGGTCCATAGCATAGCAGTTCTGGTGATGGTGTTAGGGTCCCTTCTGAGGACATGGCCAACCCAGTTCCAGCGTCTGCCTGCAATGATGATGTGCATGCCATTTTGACTGCGTGTGGTTTTGTGTCTGTTATTTATTATTGTGTGAAATTATTCACTGGTTCATAACCCTTCAGCTCCTACATGAGCATAGGTGTCACGATTTGATTGAATGTCTGCCCACTTTGGTCTGAGTGGTCTGACTGCTTCCCCCCCCCCCTTTTTCCCCACCCCGGTTAGCTAGATAAACTTGGTAGCGAGGAAGTAGCTGTGTGTTGGTGTGGGTGTGAGTCGGAGACATCTGCTAGAGTGATGGAGCGAAGTGATGTGTTATTTTATCTGTGGTTGGGAAGCGCTTGCCTTCCGAGTTCGTTAGGGCATTATTTATTTTCATTTGATTTATGTTGTGATTTTTTTTCCCCTGTAATAAACATACATAGATATATATTGCTCAAAAAAAGTTAAAGGCCACTTTCAATTTTTAGGTCATTTCAACTATGCTGTTTTTTTAAAAACCTGAACACTCAGTCAAAAAAGTTTTGCTGCATTTTGTTGCATGCTTAAACAATGTTTGTTAATCTGACAATAAATCAAATCTGTGTTACGTGTGTGTACCTCCAAGGTCAATCAAATGTACGTGGTGGAAAGGGAAATAATGCATGTTTGAAAATGCTTCCTATGGCAAAGCCTGGTGATAACATTGCTGAAATTTGCTTTTCACGTGCAAGTCGTGACTATAGTGAACACATTTCACCCACTTTTCGGAAGGAACGGGCAATGGGTATGTTTGTAACATTTACCATTTTAGCCATGGCTCAGCTAAGACGCTTGACCAATGTTGACAGATGGAGAGCGATGGCATGGCTGCAGGATGATGTAGGGCTGCAAGAAGTTGCTAGGAGATTAGGAGTTGCCCACTCTGTCATACAAACTCTGCGTGATCGTTATAATGCAACCGGCAGTGTCGCAGAACAACGCAGGTCAGGACGTCCAAGGTCTACCACAAGACGGCAAGACACGCTGACCCATGGCTAAAATGGTAAATGTTACAAACAAACCCATTGCCCGTTCCTTCCGAAAAGTGGGTGAAATGTGTTCACTATAGTCACGACTTGCACGTGAAAAGCAAATTTCAGCAATATTATCAACAAGCTTTGCCATAGGAAGCATTTTCAAACATGCATTATTTCCCTTTCCACCACGTGCATTTGATTGACCTTGGAGGATATCCTGTGGTCAGAATCTCTGCTATTCTAACTGTCACTTGATATTTACTGTTGTGGTCCGTACTGTAATAGATTTCTTATTTTTAATGAAGCATAGGAGGACGAGGAGGTGATTGACAATATTAAACAAAGTCGGAGTATTGTGGAGAAGTAGTCCTATAGAGATCAATACATATCTCACCACTCTATTCCTAACAAAAAAAAACAAACAAACAAACAAGCAATGTGGCAAATATAGTAAAAAGGAAAAGGTGGTCATTACAACAGAAACTGTTGTAGGGGAGTGAAGTGTTAGAGACTACACGATACAAGGTTCCGTTTTTTAATGAAGTAGGATGACCAGTTTACTTCCTCGCTGCTTTTGCGTTCCCTAACTCAAGAGCAGAGCCAGATACCGAATTACAGCTGTGTGTACTGGAACTGGCTGTCACCAGGTTTTGATCTCGGAACCTGGTAACTGTGCCGCGAGAAGATGGCGATCTAACCGCTTAGCCAATCGGACGGTGGTGAACTATTTTGATACTTGGAAAAAGCATTAGCAGTTTTAAAGCGGGATAAATGGCAATGAAAAAGTTGGTGATAAATTTGAGGAAAGAAATTTAGATCAAGACTGTTTTAATCAATAGAATAACAACATTATGGTAATTTCCCCTACATGGAGGCCGTAAGGAGGCAGCCCCTCCACCATGCGAAGGCACAACAGGCCAATCACCTGTTTGCTTTAAAAGATGATTACGCGAACTACAAGAGAGAAAACCGGACTGATTCTAAAGGCCACGAACTGGAACGGACTACTGACTACGACTTATGGAACTTGGAACACAAGAAGTATAAATGGGAAAGAAGAGGAGCTGGTGGAAGAGATGAGGAAAGCAAAATTAGAAAACCTGGCTATAACGGAAACAAAGAAAAGGGGACAAGGAGTTATGGATCTCGATGGCAACATGCTGCTCTACAGTTGTGTACCTACATCTGAAAGAACTAAAGGGGGCGTGGGTTGCATTGTGGCCAAAAACCAAAAGATAGTATCAAGGGATGGAATTTTGTCTCGGAGCGCATTATGGTTGTAAAACTAAAAGAAGGAGAAACCATAGTCAACCTGGTCAAAGTGTATGGGCCAAATGAGGATGAGAGAGCAGAGGTCAAGGAGGAATTCTTCGAGCTGCTTCAAAGGACAGTGGATGACTGCCTAGATGAAATTATCATGCTCGGAGATTTCAACGCCAGAGTTGGAAATGACCATGCCAGATGGGGTGGAGTTATCGGAAGATATGGAGAAGATACTCTTAATGACAATGGGAAGCGACTCCTTAGATTCTGCAGTGAGCAGAATCTGATCATTACAAACACAAAGTTCCCCCATAAGCGCATACATGCATACACTAGATATGAACCAACAAAGAATGAGAAGTCAGTGATCGACTATGCCATTGTTAGGAGGAACTCATTCAAATATGTCCGGGATGCTAGAGTCTGGAGGGGGCTGGAGATTGAAAGTGATCACTACCTGCTTACAATCAAAAGAACAACTAAAAGAGTTGCTCAGCCTAGGAACTGCCCAGCATCACGCAAGAAACCAAGTAAACAATCTGGAGAAATGAGCATTAAGACCTACAAGCTGAGAGAGCCAGAAATTAAGACCAGATATCAGAGCGGTGAGAAACACAGAAGAACAACCTGATGACTTGGAAACCCTCTGGCTTAAATTCAAGGACATCATAAAGACAGCTGCTGCAGAAGTATGTGGTGGTCCGACTTGGGAACAAGAGAAAGGGGACACCATGGTGGACAGAGGAAGTCAAAGAGATAATAAGAGAAAAAAAATGGCATGGAAACAATACTTAGGAGCTAAAAACTCAGCAGGATAAATAGAGAAATATAAAGAATATGTGACACTCAGAACAGAAGCAAAGAACAAGGTGCTAGCAGCAAAACAGAAGTCTTGGGAAGAATTTGGAGAAAAGCTAGAAAAAGATGCGCAAGAAAACCATAAATTGTTCTATAAGACCCTAAAGAACATGAGGAAGAAAAACAATGCCTTCTCAAATTTATAAAGGACAAGCATAGCAAATTGCTTACTGCCTCGAAGGAAGTAATGGGAAGATGGAAAGAAGTACTCAAGATCTAATCTTCACACTCAGACAGCTGAGTGAAAAGGCCCTTGAGTATAAGAGTGAGATCCATCTTTGTTTCATAGATCTGGAAAAGGCGTTTGACAGGTCCCCTGGAGCAAACTTTGGGACTGTTTGGCAAGGAAGAACATTCCAGCACCTCTGATTAATGCTATACAGAGCTTCTACAAGTCTTGCAGAAATTATGTGAGGACAGCAAACTATAAGTCAGAAGAGTTCAGGACCACCACCGGTGTAAGACAAGGTGATATCCTGTCAACTTATCTTTTCATACTCCTCATGGACGATGTTATCAAGGCATGTAAGGAGAGAACAAGAAAGTACTCAGTGGGGTACTGGAAGATGAGACAAGTCTGTATTTCAGAGCTGGCATTTGCTGATGATGTTGCCCTGATTGCTAAATCAGAGGCACATCTCCAATCCATCCTCAAGTCTGGAAGGAAGAGCTGGAGAAGAGAGGGATGGTCATAAGCAGCTCTAAAACAAAATCCATGGTGATATCACGAGAAGAAAGAAGACATCAGATTAAGCTGGGAGAACAGGTCCTGGAGCAGGTCGACCACTTTAAATACCTCGGAGCTATTATAGACCGAAAGGGAGGCATCAAAGAAGAGTTGGCCACTCGAAAAGCATCAGCTGGGAGACTTTTTTAAGCCATAAATCGAGGATTCCTCAGCAAGAGAGAGGTTAGCTAGAAAATGAAGATGGTTGTATACCGCGCCATCTATGTCCCAGTCTTGACATATGGATGCGAGTCACGGACAATGACTACAAGCCACAAAAGCCAGATCCAAACCTCAGAAATGAGGTATCTGAGGAAGGTGGTTGAAGTAACAAGAAGAGGCATGGTCCGCAATCAGACGATACGTCAAGGCCAAAAATGCCACCCCCTGCAGACCCAAGTAGAACAGTCCCAACTAAGATGGTTGGCCATGTCTGCAGAATGGGAGAAGATCGGCTACCACGACAAGCATGGGAAACAAAGAGCCAAGGATCCAGACCCCGAGGACGACCCAGAGTCCGCTGGGAGGACAACATTAGACAATCCTTGAAGGACCGAGGACTATAATGGAACCAGGCCAGGAGGAAGACAGCCGATAGGATAGTCTGGCGCTCTCTCTTCCAAATCTCTACACCTCACGGTATAAGGGGAACGACTAAGTAAGTAAGTAAGACCCAGTACACCATATATGAATTACCATGTATGACTGTACACACAAATTTATAATAAAACACTTTTTAATGCCACTTGGGTCATGTACGGGTTTTCATAAGCAAGTGAATGTACTTCAGGCTTATAACATAAGTCACATTCTAAAATCAGCATTCTGTTTTAAAAGTATGAAAACAGAATTTATTAGTTCTGTATAAAAGTTCTTGGGCCTTAACGGGTTAATTATGAGGGTGCCGACAAGGTTTACTGACCAAGCGATGTAATTTTTGTATTACGGGCGCAGTGTTAATGTCCATTTGGTATTTATACTCGAATACTGTTTTTCTTTACAGTCTTGATGATCACTGAATTTTATTCAAAGCTGTTTCGGTTGAGCGAGCTGGGAAGAAGACATAAAAAAAAAATGCGTCCCTTGCTTAAACTTGATTTTGAATTTGGGCACCAGAAAGAAATTGCATTAGTGCAGCTAACGAAAAACTGATGTTATTTTTCAAGCGCCTGCAGCAGAGATGACCCAGTCCACCAACTTAACAGACACCATAAGTGATCAACATTTTTCGCCGGAGAACTAGCCACTGAGGATTACTAGGCCATCTCTATCGCCTCAGGATATGTCACACAAACGAATGTCCATGTGGAACTGGAATCCAGACTCCCGAACACATTCTCCAAAACTAGGATGACCCACGACGTCTGACCTGGCCAGGGGGTGCTGAGCTCAAGCAGGAGCTATGAGCTGCCGCGCTGACCTGAAAAAGACTGTGGACTTCGTTCTGGCGTCAGGCCTGCAGATTTAGCATGATTACAAACTGATCGCAGAAGAAGAAGATCATGCGCTGAGCTGAAAAGTTTTGGTGACCATGTCTCTTTATTTCTTAAAATCACTCGGGTCCTTGATCAGTTAAGAAACAACATTCTTAAATATCGAAGTACTCGTTGGACAGAAAGGAGATTGATCAGTTAAGAAACAACATTTTTAAATATCGAAGCACTCGTTGGACAGAAAGGAGGTTTGTAACGAGATGGTATTATAGTGGTTGTTGTCTTGATGATAGTCGATGATAGTTCAATAAAGAATAATAAACTCCACGATATACCCCAGTCTCAGAAATGAGCACTGGTGTATGATAGCACAAATGATAGTCAGACAGTAAAGACCCCTGGTCCGGTGGTAATAAGAAGATCAAGAGCCTAGAGCGTCTTCTCGTAATAACTATCTTATGCTTTAAACACACACGCACACACGCACACACGCGCACACACGCACACACGCACACACGCACACACGCACACACAGATATTTAATAAGTCTAATAATATTAATAAACTTTATAACACACTGAACTAACTCAGGCTGTTTTAGTTTTAAAATTTAAATCTTTTGATAAATTTATTTGTTTTGAACCAAATGTTTAGTTGGTCAGAACATAAGAAATATTATGGAATTATAAATGGAATGCATAATTGTATGACATAATAAAATGGAATATGTGTACCTAATTATTTCAAATGACTGGTTAATAATAATTATATTAAGATAGTCCCAGGAGAACTTATTACTAGATATGCTGTTGGGGTGGTGTCATCACTCCCAGTCTATGACTACCAAACATTGTCCATTGACTTAGGGGATGAATACATGGTTTATTTTCCCACAATGGTATGTCTTTATTAGATGGTGAATTAGTTGATAAGTTAGTTGATAATTCGTTGGTAATTCGTTGGTGAATTTGTTGGTGAATTTGTTAGAAATTCGTTTGTAATTCGTTGGTGAATGTCCAGCAGGCCAGATCTCACTTATCTTGACTGCGTCGATCTTGTACAGGAGTCTGGTGGCCCTTCCTCTCCGTGCTGGAGTACAATATTCTGCTGCTCTGACACAATGTTAGACTGCACTGGTCCACACTTGTGTATATCACTACAGCATTTGGCACCGCTTTGGTGCCAAACAGAAACTCACAATTCTGAAACAAAAGTATTGGGTCATGTGTCAGAACTCTACCTCCTGAGCCACTTCTGCACACAACACTACACAACAACACCACACAGACTGGGTCAGATCTCTCTGACCACACAGCACATCTTACCCAGTTGTTTTCACATAGTACTAGTTCCCCAAGACTACATTGCATCTGAGATATGTTCAATAGCTTCCTGCTATTGAATAAGATAGGTGATATGTTCCACTGATCTCAACACTAGATCCTTTTTCATAGTTTTATTTAGGCGTTCCTATATATTTTCTTTGTATGTATGTCTCTAGACCCTGAATTTGGGCTGGGGACCTAGAGCGAACACTTACTTGTCGTAATCATTTTTATGATATGGCAGTATCAATCACTCGAATTATTAAAATATACAAAATAAATATTGTTCATTCTTACCAGAATTCAGAATTGAGAACACAGTTAAATTTGCTAGCAAAACTCAGCTGAGCTGCTGGCTGTATGATGGCGTCCCACTATATTTATATTCTTCTGGAATCAACACCACTATTAATTTAAACTGCGTCTCTGAACAGTCTTATGTCAAATGGCAAAATTTCACATCTCTGTCCCGCTACTATAAAATGCGTTGACCAATCGCCGACTTCCCCCCTAACTTTCAAATCTACAACCAAAAGTCACTTCAGTCAGATCTCAGTCAAGTATGTATTACGGTCTGTTAGTCCGTCTGTCTCTACTTGTTTTTTCATAAAAAACACGCTTGGTTCTACATGCATTTCATACACGAATCTGCCTCCTAAGTTATTTTTAGCTACAATTTTCCACCATTTCCCCTCTCTTTAATTACAGCTCGATTTTTACGTTTGCATGCTCAAGGCCAAAAATTTTGGAAACTTTAGTGACATTGGTTAACAGTGCAGTCGCTCGTCTGATATGAACAATACAGTCTTTTGTCAATATCTTCCTTATTATCTATCCGTCTGTATAATTGAAAGCATATTATTTCTCTGCTCAAGATGGGCTATCAAACTAGCTAGGTTTTATTTTCATAACTCTATTATTAAGAAAAAACATATTTTTTTCATAAGTTTAGTTTTTGAAATTTGTTCGAGAACCTTCTCTCATGTGTTTTGCCGCGGCATTCAAATAAAGACCAAGTATCGAAAAACGTCCAAGAAATGACTGTCTCGAATAAGAGCTAAGGTCCTTTTCTTGTCCATTTCCTTACTTGTGTCAACTAGGGACGTGAATTTTTTTCCTTTCACCACCAATTGCGTCTTTTTGCCGTTCGAACTTCAAACACGTGTTCAGTCATATCTTTCCTTTTTTGATCTCCGTTTCGTTCCCCCCGTCTACAAAGGGTAAACGTTCCGTCTGCACGTCTAACTAGATAATTTGAATGGTGGCAGGAAAGGCGGGCATGGGCGAGCATGTCTCCTAGTATCTTACGCATTATTTTTATCCCTACATTTTATCGTTAATTTTGGAGATATTTTAACCTTGTATCATGGTAAATTCATCACACATCTCCCCACCTGAGAACATGCACTACGGCAAGTTCCAAAACCAGTGATACACATAGATAAAAATTCTCCTCACGCCTACCACTACTCTAATTTTGATTACAGGGGTGCCGACTGAGGAAATCTGCACCGACATTCAATGACCCTGGGATGTATTCGATAATAAACTGATAAGGTTGCAATAATAAAGACCACCTCAACAATCTTGCGTTTTCATGCTTAGCCTGAGATAAGAATACCAGGGGCTGATGATCCGTCTGGACCACAAAAGTCCTACCATACAGATAGACTTGGAACTTCTTTATTGCCCAGATTAACGCTAAACATTCCTTTTCGCTTGTAGAATATCCTTGTTCTGCTTTATTCAATTTGCGGCTTGCATAAGCGACTGGGTTCAGTTCCCCATCGGGTGAAGATGACCTCTGCAACAAGGCCGCCCCGAGGCCTACATTACTTGCATCTGTTCTCACCACAAAGTCCTGGGTCAAATCAGGCAATTTGAGAATAGGCTTGCTAGTGGGTTTTTCCTTTAATTCTTGGAAAGCTAATTCACATTGCGCAGTCCAAATAATTTTATCTGGAAGTCCCTTGCGAGTCAGATCAGTCAGAGGAGCACAAATAGAGTTAAAATTTTTGATGTATTTTTGATAAAATCCGCATAACGACACGAAAGATCGCACGTCCTTTTTTGTTTGTGGTCTAGGTGCTCTCTGCAGTTTTTCCAAGTTCTTGGGATCAGGGGTCATGTTACCCTGATATACAGTGTGTCCCAAGAATTCCAACTCTTGGCATCCAATACAACATTTTGTTGGCCTAGCAGTTAAGTTCGCCTCCCTAAGCCTATCAAATAACATATTTAGAGCGTCAATGTGTTCTTCAAAAGTCTCTGTGGCGACGAGAATATCATCCATGAAATTCGTGATACATGGGTTATTCAGGGGATCCAACAATTTGCGCATCATCCTTGAAAATACACTCGGAGCATTTTTCAATCCGAATGGTAGCATGTTGAATTCATAATTTCCTTCCGATGTGCTAAACGCTAAATAAGGTCTCACTCCAGGCTTCACTGGAATCTGGTAATAGCCTTTACTAAGATCCACCTTTGAAAAGTATTTTGCCTTGTTTAATCTGGCAAATAACTGTTTTGTGTCTGGTAATGGATCCACTTGTCCTTCTGTGACAGCATTCAGTTTCCTGTAATCTATGCACAGTCTGTGTTCCCCAGACGGTTTCCTCAACAAAACTACACTGGAGCTAAAAGATGATTCACTGTGTGAAATAATCCCCTCCTTCAACAAATAATCTATTTCTTCCTTCAATGCCTTCTCCTTCGCGAACGGAATAGAATAGGCTCTCATACAGATTGGGTTTGAGTCTACCAGTTTCATGTCATACTGTAGCAAATTTGTATGTCCTGGTTTATCTGTTAATACATCTGTATGTTCCTCCAGAACCTGTTGAACTCTCTCCCTCTGATTTTTAGTCAGGTGCTTACTGACTTTTACCTGTGCGGCTGTTTCACAAGGATGTAATGGGTATTCATGCGAGGTGAGTGGTTCCTTTTGCATTTGAGTTGCGATAGCCAAGGTCAGTAAGGGGGTGCTTTCCTGGAGTGGTCTGTCCAGATACTTCTTTAAAAGGTTTACATGATAAACTTTCTCCTTCCCCTTTTTGTCAATTTTATAGTTTGTTCTAGACACCTTCTCTAGAACCGTATATGGACCTTGCCATCCAATTTGTAATTTATTCTGGCTACCGGGTAGTAGAAGAAGCACTTTCTCTCCCACAGCTAGTTCTCTGTCCTTTGCCTTCCTATTAAAATATGCTGCATGTTTCTTCCTGGCTTGTCTCAAATTATCATTTGCCAGTTTCCATCCAGCTTTCAGACGAGTGGTCAGTTCGTTCACGTATTGATAAGATGAGGTAACAGTCTCTTCTGCCTTCTCATCTGTCCAGGTCCTTAATAAACTACATCTGGACTTTTAATTTATCATACTTATTTTTCATGGAACCCGTCGGGTCCCTTCCATTAGAAGCCTTATAATGAGGACTTTTCTTCCTAGAATCATCACTCACAAATCGACCACTACCAATTTTTTTCTTGGGTTTATCTTCCCACTTTAGATTGCTTGTGAGAGATCTTCGCTCTCTTTTAGTTTCATCCAGTTTATATAACTCTGACCGAGGGATTGTCAGTTTATTCTGGGATAACTTTCTTCTTTGTACTCGTCGCATAGTGGCCATGTTAATCCATTCAAGTGAAGACTGGGTGTGAAAAGGGGGCTCCCATTCCACTTTGTCTACCTGAGTATAATTAGTTTTCCTTCCAGGCCTAAATTTGCCCCGTGGCGTTTCTAGGTCCTGCACATATTTTCCCTTTGTGGGTGTTCCCTCATGAAATACGCCACATGCTTCTACAAAGTTTTCAATATCGACATTTACGTCGGGCCAATAGTATTTTCGCGCAACTTTTTGGCAGATGGTACCGACTTTCTCATGGTCACCATCTTTTCCAACATGTAAGCTCCTTATTAAATTTGCCCTATATACCTTGGGAAGAACCAACTGTCCGTGACCAGTGGATCTAGTTCCTGTCTTCCTATATAGCAATCTGTCTTTCATAAAGTATTCCCCCTTGCTTGGAGGTGTGTGGCATTTGGGCAATTTTTTTAAAACATGGCTTGAGTGTCCTATCCTCAGCCTGCGCCTTCCTCATCTCCTCTGGATGAGCATTTATAGGTTCACCTTCTTCCTCCTTTTTCTGTGACCTGGTCTGCACTGTCGCCATGATCACAGGTCTCTCGGGATTCCCCAAGAAGACGTATCTACACCCCAATATCAGAGGGTAGATTGGTTCATCTATCACTGCTGCTCTGATCTCTCCTTCCACATAGCGAGTTTTCACCGTTATCCTTGCGATGGGAAGTGTCATGAGTGGTATGTCCTTAATCGCCCCTTGTATTTCCACTGTTTCTGTGGTATACTGACTTGGGTCCACTAGGCTAGACTTCACAACTGAATCATAATCCAAACCTGTATCATAAAGGCACCTTATGGTGACCCCATTACAAATAACATCCTCACAAACTGGGGGGTGATAAGGTTCCTGCTGTCCATTAGGATTAACCTTTAATCTTCGAGTCCCCGACTTCATTGCAGCAATGTTTGAAGGTTTCCTTCTACAAAATTCGGTGTTATGGTTATCTTTCTTGCACCATTTGCACCATCTTTTTCCTTGGTTAAACGGTTTTCTTTCATTGTATTTTTGGTCATTGAACTGTGAGTTTCTGTCTCGATAGTCATTTCTTGGCCGTTCAAAGTTTGTCCTGCCTTTATTACCCTGTTCTCTATTTTCAAATTTATTAAATGGCTGTGGAGCTTTAAAAGTTTCTATGTGCTTCTTTTTAGTGCCACTTACCTCTGCCTGGGCTGCCTGATACCTCTCAGCGACATTTAAAACCTCCCCCAACTTCTCTGCACCTTGTTCCATGAGAAATTTTCTCAAGTCTGGAGCCATGGACTCTCTCAATTGCTCTATCATGATCATCTCTTTAAGATCTTGGGTCTTCCCCAGAGCAGTCCATTTCTCCAAATAGGTTTCCAGTCTGGCAGAGAATTGGTGGTATGTCTCCCCAGACAACAGTTTGGCATTTCTAAATTTCTTACGATAAAATTCACCATTTTTTTTCGTACCTCAATAACAAAGCCTGCTTTAGCATGTCATAATTGTCTTGGTCTTCTCTGTTCATTTTTGCGAAGACTTCATAAGAAGTACCTCTTAGTCCCTGTGATAACTTTAAACTCCACCTCTCTCTCTCTCTAACCCATATGTAGTAGCTAATAATTCAAAACGACTGAGGTACCCCTCGATGTCATCGTCTTTTTCAACAAAATGGTCTAAATGAAACCCCATAGCTGATGTTGAGGCTCCCTGACTAGGCGTAGCATCTGAGGCAAAAGGGCTGGCACCATTTTCAGGAGCATGGCCTTGTAACTCCAGCTCCCTTAGTCGTAATTCGTGCTCCCTTTGCAACCTTCTATCTTCTGCCTCCCTTTCGGCCTTTTTATCTCTGCCTCCCTTTCGGCCTTTTTATCTTCTGCCTCCCTTTCGGCCTTTTTATCTTCTGCCTCCCTTTCGGCAGTCAATCTTTTATCTTCTGCTTCCCTTTGCTGTCGTTTTTCTTCTGCCTCAATCTGCAGCCTCTTAAGTTCTCTATCAGCCTCAATTTGTAACCTCTTCTCTTCAGCTAACCTCCTATCTTCCCTTTCAATATACTTGTCACATTCAGCAGTTACATACTGAATTAAAACCTGACCATCCATTCCCATTTCCTTCGCCGTTAGCACAGCAGCTGATCTGAACTTTGCCAGCTCAGCCATCACACAAAATAACAATGATCAAGGTAAAAATCTAACTAATCAATAACTAAAGTAATTCTAATTAACTATTGACTAAGGTAATTCTAATTAACCAATTAATTAATTAATTACCACTGGCTGTGAAGATTCACCAACTTTTATTTTCACTTTCAATTTTAAGGGACACTTTTAATTTTTACAATTTGTCCCCCTGATTTAATTCTCCCACCAGGAGATCCTAATATTACTGATAAGCTAATTATCCCTGGACAAGACCCCAATATATGTAGTGGATTTTGATGGTATTGTATGGTTGATGTTACCTAGTGTGATGTATGAGGTCAGCTGTGAAGGCTCCTGAGATAAATGTAGATGTGAATTACAGAAGGCCCTTCTTACTACCACTAACGACCTCACACATATCTTTTTTACTAATGAATGTAGCTACGTTAAAAGTCTAGGGTACTGATATGTAATGTGTTGTGGTAGATTACACACACACACACACAGATATTTAATAAGTCTAATAATATTAATAAACTTTATAACACACTGAACTAACTCAGGCTGTTTTAGTTTTAAAATTTAAATCTTTTGATAAATTTATTTGTTCTGAACCAAATGTTTAGTTGGTCAGAACATAAGAAATATTATGGAATTATAAATGGAATGCATAATTGTATGACATAATAAAATGGAATATGTGTACCTAATTATTTCAAATGACTGGTTAATAATAATTATATTAAGATAGTCCCAGGAGAACTTATTACTAGATATGCTGTTGGGGTGGTGTCATCACTCCCAGTCTATGACTACCAAACATTGTCCATTGACTTAGGGGATGAATACATGGTTTATTTTCCCACAATGGTATGTCTTTATTAGATGGTGAATTAGTTGATAAGTTAGTTGATAATTCGTTGGTAATTCGTTGGTGAATTTGTTGGAAATTCGTTTGTAATTCGGTGGTGAATGTCCAGCAGGCCAGATCTCACTTATCTCGACTGCGTCGATCTTGTACAGGAGTCTGGTGGCCCTTCCTCTCCGTGCTGGAGTACAATATTCTGCTGCTCTGACACAATGTTAGACTGCACTGGTCCACACTTGTGTATATCACTACAGCATTTGGCACCGCTTTGGTGCCAAACAGAAACTCACAATTCTGAAACAAAAGTATTGGGTCATGTGTCAGAACTCTACCTCCTGAGCCACTTCTGCACACAACACTACACAACAACACCACACAGACTGGGTCAGATCTCTCTGACCACACAGCACATCTTACCCAGTTGTTTTCACATAGTACTAGTTCCCCAAGACTACATTGCATCTGAGATATGTTCAATAGCTTCCTGCTATTGAATAAGATAGGTGATATGTTCCACTGATCTCAACACTAGATCCTTTTTCATAGTTTTATTTAGGCGTTCCTATATATTTTCTTTGTATGTATGTCTCTAGACCCTGAACTTGGGCTGGGGACCTAGAGCGAACACTTACTTGTCGTAATCATTTTTATGATATGGCAGTATCAATCACTCGAATTATTAAAATATACAAAATAAATATTGTTCATTCTTACCAGAATTCAGAATTGAGAACACAGTTAAATTTGCTAGCAAAACTCAGCTGAGCTGCTGGCTGTATGATGGCGTCCCACTATATTTATATTCTTCTGGAATCAACACCCCTATTAATTTAAACTGCGTCTCTGAACAGACTTATGTCAAATGGCAAAATTTCACATCTCTGTCCCGCTACTATAAAATGCGTTGACCAATCGCCGACTTCCCCCCTAACTTTCAAATCTACAACCAAAAGTCACTTCAGTCAGATCTCAGTCAAGTATGTATTACGGTCTGTTAGTCCGTCTGTCTCTACTTGTTTTTTCATAAAAAACACGCTTGGTTCTACATGCATTTCCTACACGAATCTGCCTCCTAAGTTATTTTTAGCTACAATTTTCCACCATTTCCCCTTTCTTTAATTACAGCTCGATTTTTACGTTTGCATGCTCAAGGCCAAAAATTTTGGAAACCTTAGTGACATTGGTTAACAGTGCAGTCGCTCGTCTGATATGAACAATACAGTCTTTTGTCAATATCTTCCTTATTATCTATCCGTCTGTATAATTGAAAGCATATTATTTCTCTGCTCAAGATGGGCTATCAAACTAGCTAGGTTTTATTTTCATAACTCTATTATTAAGAAAAAACATATTTTTTTCTCAAGTTTAGTTTTTGAAATTTGTTCGAGAACCTTCTCTCATGTGTTTTGCAGCGGCATTCAAATAAAGACCAAGTATCGAAAAACGTCCAAGAAATGACTGTCTCGAATAAGAGCTAAGGTCCTTTTCTTGTCCATTTCCTTACTTGTGTCAACTAGGGACGTGAATTTTTTTCCTTTCACCACCAATTGCGTCTTTTTGCCGTTCGAACTTCAAACACGTGTTCAGTCATATCTTTCCTTTTTTGATCTCCGTTTCGTTCCCCCCCCCCCCCGTCTACAAAGGGTAAACGTTCCGTCTGCACGTCTAACTAGATAATTTGAATGGTGGCAGGAAAGGCGGGTATGGGCGAGCATGTCTCCTAGTATCTTACGCATTATTTTTATCCCTACATTTTATCGTTAATTTTGGAGATATTTTAACGTTGTATCATGGTAAATTCATCACAGTATTTATAATGATTCTCTTATCTTCTGTTCTTGGAACTGATGGAGATGCTATATGAATAAGAATTTTATATTTACACAATATCCAGAGAAATCACAGTGATATTATTTTACTTTAACTGAATGACAGTGTCTCTGCTTTTCTGACAAAAAAACGTTAACCAGTCTTTTTCTTCATATGTTTTGACTCTTCACATATAAATTGATCAAATGTTCATCTGTTTCTGCACTTAACTGAGTGCTCCTTAAATGATGGTTGACAATGTTGGTGAGCTCCACACGACTGTATAGACTCGGCTGATCTTCCCATGTAGTAGCCATACCTGCACAACCAGGTAGACCAGCTGTAGGGCTCCGTGTGGCTATGCAGGATAACACTTGGGTTCTCACTTCTGGCTTACGTCTACATGTATGACCGAAACCCTCTGGTCTTTTTCGGAAATACTAACAGGACTATGTTGCGGTAATTTTTGACGGAGTTTCAAACGTCAATTTATTTGTCGTATTTTTTCACCCTGGTCAAAGTTAGGGAACTATGTCTTAACTTTGCGGTGTCAGGTTGATTAGGGGTTATCTCCCCTTTTGGTTCATTCATTGTGTTTGACCAGTATTGAGATAGGGTAAAAGGTACATAGTTCTGGGCCATTGCCCATGCGCAGTTTGGGGCGCGAAGGGTTAGACTTCCGTCAGGTAGAGATGTGAACTGGCTTCTGTGGGACGTGAATGTCCGTTGTATTTTGGGGAAGGAAAATCTTCGAAGTGACTGCGTTGTCAGTTTTCTCCAGTGATTTACTGTACGTCAGGAATGACGACAGTGTTGTTTCTTGTGTTCTGAGGATTCTGTTCAAGGTAACACCGACTTTATCATTATTACGCATTCGGTTGCAGAACTTGTTAAAGGCTTACCTAGCCTATGAGAACAGCTCACAGTTCCTATAATGCAGAACCTATATTTTGTGCTCGAGGTAGCCATTTAAGACTATTCGTCTTCATTTGATCAGAAGTCCAGTGACGAAGTTATATATGGTGGAAACCGCAGGTTGGCGGTATATTTATACAATCATTATAGCAGGGTTTATGCATCCTGCTTATGAAGAATACACAGCTGACGTCATATTGAGGCCATGTGTTTCGGCTAATACTCCACAGCATGATAAGATGCAACTGGCGTGTCATGCCAAGTTGAACCTCGGCCCTAGTAATATTATTGCATGATTTAGGAGCTCGTCTTTTGTATGACGGAGTTATTAAGGTATCTGACGCGTTAAGTCAGGGATACCAAAGCAGCATTGTGAACTGTACTTTAAAGGACATACCACTATTGACCATGCCCACATATTTGAATGTTTTCCAGCCTTAGAATGCCTGATATGTACCAATCGATTTCAGTTAACATGATGTACATGATCCTGCTTACATTGACTGTTCCTGTGATACTACTGTTAGTCCTGTGATTAAATGTGTGAACTGTTACCAGTAGTTACAACCATCATTGGCTTCCGTATGAGTGTGACTGGGTGAATTGTCTACATATATATGAGCCTAAACGCATTCGCGTCTCTACACACCCATGTCTCACATCATCATCATCATCGTACAAGAACCATGTATGCTGTCAGCGTGAGTGACCTAGATCTTCACCGCACCATTACACTGTTCAGGTGACATCAACACGCATACCTGGCCAACTACACATCAACATTAGGGGACCCCACGAAAACACAGTAACAGACTACTTCTGGCAAAGGCAGGCCAGCACAAATACTCAGTGGTGAAGGAATACGTGACTTGCTCTTTCCTTTTGTCCTCTGCGTTCTTTCAGTTCGTGTGTGTCCTTTCACTTTCACCTACCCGCGTATTTATACGCTTGATCGGTGTGGTAAAGTGGGATAATATAAATATTTATAGGGGACTTAGTGTACTGACTGAGATCAGCTGTGAAGGTATCTATATCTAATAAGGGTAGTGTAATATAGATGACCTTACTTGCTACCACATATTTATACCTCAGTCAGAATTATTCTGGAATATAGTGATGACTACGTTGAATGTCTAGGGTATGTATATGATGAAGTGTAAGTCACAACAACAACAGACAGATAAACAATTTAATTTATTCCACCACACGTGACAACACTGTGACACTCACACACATGTAACATTCTATAAGACTATCTTGAATGAGTCACTGGTAAATTTTCAAATATCAATATGTATTAAGTACTTTTCATTAATATATATGTGTCCTGATTCAAATACAAAGTGAACCAGGAATCACAATCAATTTTAATTACAAGTTATATGTACAGAATTTATCAATATGAATCTTGTAGTGACATATTTTATTAATCTTATCCTATGTGTGTCAGTTGTGTAGTAGTAATATGAGGTAATACTGGTTTTTTTTCAAGCTATGTTGTTATTTGTCATCATGACTTCAAGTGTTTATTTCTGTTGGAACTAGTATTGGAGATGTTCTCAGTTCCGTTCATTTAACAATTAATTTCCCCTCTTATTTTTATACAATGTCAGTTTAAGATGGGGTTACATAATGTTGAGCTCCGCTGGCCACATAGGCTTAACTTTCGTGAAGGCGGCAGGAAAAGACTCCTCTGCTCGATTGCTCCCCTGGGTTCTGGAGACACCTCACGGTTTGCTATATGGACCAAGGAGTATGCTGTCCGCCTCTGGATTCAGCAAAGCTCTGACCAGGTACTGCTCAATAGCTTTAAGACCACAGTCCCTGAAACAAGAAGGTTGTACCTCCTACTTCAGAACTAATTTATACTCTATTTCTACACTGAGCACAATACATAACAAACACTGAGTTCAGAGCGGTAGGCCAACTGCTATCTTCATCTGAAACAATTTTCACCAGTATTTTCCTCCCTAATGGTTACTACGCCTCTGCAATTCCAGCATTATTTCTTTCTAGTCAATAATATAGGTGGCAGTGTACTGTTTGGCAATTCCATGCAGTTTTACTTTCCTCCGACACCTTCTGTTCAGGTTGGAGCACTATATATGCTTCACCTCATGTTCGCTACTGAACCACACATATATACAGACATAAATTATCAATTTACATTCAATTTTCATTAAAAGATATCAAATATTTCAAGCTTACCACAATTCATGGAAATAATACAGAATTACGTTGACTGGCACTGAATATAACACAATTTCGATCTGCCGATGTCCCAGGCTTTTATTTAGAAAAATAGGCACTGGTGCTCAACGCACTGATTCTGTAGTAAGTTTATTTGCAAATGTGGTGCTGACCTGACGCCTCTAATTGACTATATTGGCAAGTCTAACCAATCATGCCATGTTTACACAGCTTTTAAAAAAAAAAAGTACTCCTACTCACGTTTCCCCTGACAACACAAGATAGTATTTATAGCCCGACTAATCGTGTTTA
Organism: Oreohelix idahoensis; assembly: GCA_024509875.1. NCBI lineage: Eukaryota > Metazoa > Mollusca > Gastropoda > Stylommatophora > Oreohelicidae > Oreohelix > Oreohelix idahoensis. The sequence goes on from JAMPIV010002012.1 coordinate 241,946, forward strand.
GCCTTACATTTCTTGCGCTCCAATCAAATCGGATTTTACATGGAGACCCATTTCCCGTACAATGGTGGGGTGAAAATCTGCCACTGAGCGATTCTGATTCTAGTGTTGTCTGACATCCCTCACTATTTCTTTTGGCTATAATTTGGTAATTCCTAGACTATTTGCGTAACGTTTAACATATTATTTGTCAGCAAGTCCTAAGGAACCCAAATATACAAATTTAAAGGAGCTAAGTGGCTGCGTTCAAAATATGCACTTTCTTCTACCTCCTGTTTACTTCGAATACGATGTGGTGTCTGGGTACTGTAATGTTTTCAAACGTAAACCAGTATAATGTCATATTTCCTAATAAGCGTTTTTTCAGGATTTTAAAACCTAACTCTGGTATGGGTAGTGTTTTTTTATCACTGTCGATTTGAAAAAAGTTAGTGCTAGTGGCCTTACACGCGTGATGGCAGCAATTGTGTATCGCGCGACGCGTGTTTAGTGTTGCATGTGTCCCTGCTTTCAGCCCTCCCTTCTTTCTATCTTTAGTCCATCTGTCTTTCGTTTTAGGTAACGTAGTGTATAAAAAGACATGAATGGAATTTTAAATCTAGGTCAACCTGCGTATCTCAAGGTTTTTCTTAGAAATGCAGCACATGTTTTATCGTAGAAGGCGGGTATTGAAGCAGTAGGCTTTTACTATCAACGTGAAACGTTACAATTTGCAGACGCAGGAGAAAACAAGGGGGATTTCGCGTACAGTCATTGTGACAGCACTGTTCTTTACCATTCTTCTTTCCTTTTATTAAATTTATTTGTTAGGCTTTACATTTACGTGATAATTTATATATGTGGATTAGAATTTCTCACGACAAATCCTCCCCACTTAAAACAGACGTTATATGTCAGTCTATAATTCTATATACACATAGAGAAATTTATTATTTTTCCTGGGGTTTAGGGTGATTCTCATCACACGGATGGCGGCTTAAAAAATCCGCTCCCAGATTTGTTTTTCCACTTATATACTCTATGCTAAACTCAAATGGCTGCATCAATAAAGACCAACGGAGTAATCTAGAATTTTCATGTCTAGCCTGTGCTAGAAACGACAAAGGTTTGTGATCCGTTTGCAACTTAAATGCCTTCCCATACAGATAAATATTGAATTTCTTTATCGCCCATATTACTGCAAGACATTCTTTTTCGCTAGTCGAGTACTTGGTTTCAGCTTTATTCAACTTTCTGCTAGCATATGCCACTGGGCTTAATTCCCCATCCAATGCATCTGATCTCTGTAGCAGAGTTGCACCTAACCCAATATTACTGGCATCCGTCCTTACAATGAATTCTTGACTTAAGTCAGGTAATTTCAAAATAGGTTTGCTTGTTAGCTTTTCCTTCAATTCCTGGTAAGCCATTTCACATTGTGGTGTCCATGTAATTCGATCTGGATTTCCCTTACGTGTCAAATCAGTTAACGGTGCACATATGGAATTAAAGTTTTTGATATACTTTTGGTAGAAACCACATAATGAGACAAAGGATCTCACGTCTTTCTTGGTTTGTGGTCTCGGGGCTTTCTTTAGTTTCTCTAAATTCTTTGGGTCAGGGGTCATGTTTCCCTGATAAACTGTGTGTCCCAAGAATTCCAATTCTTTACATCCAACGCAACATTTGGTTGGTCGGGCTGTTAAATTCGCTTCCCTAAGTCGATTAAACAGCATGTTCAGAGAGTCAATGTGTTCCTCAAATGTTTCTGTTGCTATAAGGATATCATCCATGAAATTTGTGATACATGGATTATTCAGAGGGTCCAATAATTTTCTCATCATCCTAGAGAAGACACTAGGCGCATTCTTCAATCCAAATGGCAATCTATTAAACTCATAGTGTCCTTCTGAGGTACTAAAAGCTAGGTATGGTCTAACCTCAGGCTTTACTGGAATCTGATAGTATCCTTTACTCAGATCCACTTTTGAGAAATATTTAGCTTTATTTAGTCTGGCAAACAGCTGATTAGTATCCGGCAATGGATCCACCTGTCCTTCTGTAATAGCATTCAGTCTCCTGTAATCTATACAGAGTCTATGTTCTCCAGAGGGCTTCCTTAAGAGTACAACACCGGAACTATACGAAGATTCACTGTGTGAAATAATTCCTTCCTTCAACAAATAGTCTATCTCTTCCTTCAAAGCTTTCTCCTTAGCAAAAGGAATCGAATATGGTTTCATACAGACAGGTGTGGGGTCTATCAGTTTCATATCATATTCCAATAAGTTTGTATGCCCAGGTCGGTCTGTTAACACCTCTGTATGATTATCTAGAACCTGTTGCACTCTCTCTTTCTGAGTTTTCGTTAAATGTGTACTGATTTTCACCTGTGCTGCTGTCTCACAGGGGTGTAATGGATATTCAAATGATGAAAGTGGTTCCTTTTTCATCTCCATGGCGATAGACAAGGTCAACAAGTGTGTCTCTTCCTGATGTTCTCTTTCCAAATATTTCTTCAGGAGATTCACATGATAGATTTTTTCTTTCCCCTTCTTATCTATCTTATAATTTGTTCTAGACACCTTCTCTAGAACTGTATATGGACCTTGCCATCCAATTTGTAACTTATTCTGACTCCCGGGGAGAAGAAGCAGTACCTTCTCTCCCACAGCCAAATCTCTGTCTTTCGCCTTCCTGTTATAATAGGCAGCATGTTTCTTCCTGGCTTGTTTCAAATTTTCATTGGCAAGTTTCCAGCCAGTTTTTAAACGAGTGGTCAGCTCATTCACATATTGGTATGAGGGTGTAATATTTTCCTCTGCCTTTTCGTCCGTCCACGTTCTTAACAGAGCTTCGAGTGGACCTTTTATTGGCCTTCCAAACAATAATGTTGCCGGGGCCATACCGGTTGAACTATGGGGTACCTCCCGATAAGCAAAGAGGGCGGCGTGCAGGTACTGGTCCCATGTATCTGGTTTTTCGTGTGCCAACTTTCTCAGGATCGACATCAACGTGCCATTAAATCTTTCCACTTGGCCGTTCCCTTGGGGATGGTACACACTACAATGGAAGTGTTTGGCCTGGAAGATCCTGAAAACTTCTTCAGTTAGTTTCCCCTTGAACTGAGAGCCATTATCAGTCAAGATTTGATTGGGAAAGCCTAACCTTGTGAAAATTGTGAGTAATGCCTCTGCCACATGTTTAGAATCAATCGATGACAGGGCTACCGCCTCTCCCCACATAGAACAAGTGTCCACCAGAGTCAGAATGTAGCTGTTCCTTCTCTTGGTTCGGGTGAGAGGTCCCACAAGATCCACGGCAACTCTCTCAAAGGGTGTTCCCACTATGGGCATTTCCCCCAGAGTTGCTGGTGCAGTCCAATGTTTAGGTGCTACTCGTTGGCACTCTGGACAGGATTTTACATATCGTTTGATATCTTCAGTTATTCCTGGCCAGAAATAGTGACAAGCTATACGCTGTCCTGTTGCGCTGATCCCCATATGACCACTGAAGGGAATCGCATGCCCTAGTTTCAACACTTTAGTCCTATATGAAGTGGGAAGGACCAGCTGTCCGTGACCATTGGATTCAGATCCAGCCTTCCTATATATCAGCTTGTTCTTCATATAAAACTCTCCCTTGCCTGGAGGTGTATGAGATTTGGGCAACTTCTTGAAACACGGCTTGAGTGTTTTGTCCTCAGCCTGTGCCTTCCTCATCTCATCTGGATGAGTATTTATTGGATTATCCTCCTCCTTTTTAGACTGTGATCTGGTCTGCACTGTTGCCAATATCACAGGTCTCTTGGGATTCCCCAAGAAGACATATCTACACCCCAATATCAGAGGATAGATTGGCTCATTTATCACTGCTGCTTTTATTATTCCTTCCACATATCGCGTTTTCACCTTTATCCGGGCGACGGGAAGTGTCATGGTAGCTACATCCTTGGTTGCAGTTTGAATCTCCACTGTTTCTGTGGTGTATTGATCGGCCTGCACCAGGTGAGAACTCACAACGGAATCGTAATCTAAACCGGTATCATATAAACACCTTATAGTGACACCATTACAGATGACATCTTCACACACTGGGGGATGGTATGGTTCCTGTAGTTCTGCAGGTTTGACCTTTTTTCCCTTTTTCCCAGATGTCATAGCAGCACAATGAGGAGGTTTCCTTCTACAATGGTCAGTGTCATGATTGTTCATCTTACAATTTTTACACCACCTTTTTCCTTGGTTGAAAGATTTTCTTTCATCATATTTCCTTTCATCGAATTGTGGGGTTTTATTTTTATTGTCATACCGTGGCCTATCAAACTGGTGCTTACCTTTGTTTTGATCCCTAGGATCAAATTTATTAAAGTTCTGTGGTGCCCTAAAGTTATCCACCTGTTTCTTTTTATTACCTGTTACCTCTGCTTGAGCTGCTTGATACCTTTCAGCAACATTTAGCAACTCACCCAGCCTCTCTGCACATTGTTCCATGAGAAACTTTCTCAGGTCTGGAGCCATGGACTCTCTTAATTGTTCTATAAGGATCATTTCCTTAAGATCTTGGGTTTTCCCCAGAGAAGTCCATTTCTCCAAGTATGTCTCTATTCGTGCAGAGAACTGGTGATAGGTTTCACCTGACAGTAGTTTAGCATTCCTAAATTTTTTCCTATAAAATTCTGCGTTCTTTTCATACCTTAACAAAAGAGCCTGCTTTAGCATGTCATAATTTTCCTGATCACCTCTGCTCATTTTAGCAAAAACTTCATAAGCTGCCCCACGAAGTCCTTGAGATAACTTTAAGCTCCACCTTTCTCTCTCTAACCCATATGTGGTAGCTAATAGTTCATATCTATTTAGATAGCTCTCAATATCATCGTCTTTCTCAACGAAATGATCTAAATGAAAGTTCATAGCTGAGGTTGAGGCTCCCTGGCTAGCAGTGGCATCAGAGGTAAAGGGACTGGCACCATTTTCAGGAGCATGGCCTTGAAACTCAAACTCCCTTAGTCGTAACTCATGTTCCCTTTGTAATCTTTTATCTTCTGCTTCCCTTTCTGCAGCTAATCGCTTGTCTTCCCTTTCTGCAGCTAATTTCTTCTCTTCTCTTTCTGCAGCCTGTCTTCTTTCCTCGGCTTCCAATGCTTTAGCCTCTTTGTCAGCCTCAATCTGCAACCTCTTAGCCTCAGCCTCAATCTGCAACCTCTTAGCCTCAGCCTCAATCTGCAACCTCTTAGTCTCAGCCTCAAATTGTATCTTCTTAATTTCCTTTTCAGCCTCTAACTTTCTTTCGGCCTCTTTTTCTAATCTTCTTTCTTCCCGTTCAATATATTTGTCACATTCAGCAGTGACATAAGAAATCATAATTTGCCCGTCCATTCCTAACTCTTTCGCAGTCTGTACAGCAGCAGATCGAAATTTTGCCAAGTCGGCCATTGTCTAACATGTAAATGTAACAATTCAATCTATCAATAATTATCTAAGGACACTACAGGCACTGAGAGCTCAACGTTATTTATTTTCACCCAAGGATACTTTTTAATTCTTATTATTCCCTGAAGTGAATTACCCCCAATATTTTTAATAGGGAAAGATTCAAAATCCCGAGAGCGAGACCCCAATATATGTGGTAAAGTGGGATAATATAAATATTTATAGGGGACTTAGTGTACTGACTGAGATCAGCTGTGAAGGTATCTATATCTAATAAGGGTAGTGTAATATAGATGACCTTACTTGCTACCACATATTTATACCTCAGTCAGAATTATTCTGGAATATAGTGATGACTACGTTGAATGTCTAGGGTATGTATATGATGAAGTGTAAGTCACAACAACAACAGACAGATAAACAATTTAATTTATTCCACCACACGTGACAACACTGTGACACTCACACACATGTAACATTCTATAAGACTATCTTGAATGAGTCACTGGTAAATTTTCAAATATCAATATGTATTAAGTACTTTTCATAAATATATATGTGTCCTGATTCAAATACAAAGTGAACCAGGAATCACAATCAATTTTAATTACAAGTTATATGTACAGAATTTATCAATATGAATCTTGTAGTGACATATTTTATTAATCTTATCCTATGTGTGTCAGTTGTGTAGTAGTAATATGAGGTAATACTGGTGTTGTTTTTTTTCAAGCTATGTTGTTATTTGTCATCATGACTTCAAGTGTTTATTTCTGTTGGAACTAGTATTGGAGATGTTCTCAGTTCCGTTCATTTAACAATTAATTTCCCCTCTTATTTTTATACAATGTCAGTTTAAGATGGGGTTACATAATGTTGAGCTCCGCTGGCCACATAGGCTTAACTTTCGTGAAGGCGGCAGGAAAAGACTCCTCTGCTCGATTGCTCCCCTGGGTTCTGGAGACACCTCATGGTTTGCTATATGGACCAAGGAGTATGCTGTCCGCCTCTGGATTCAGCAAAGCTCTGACCAGGTACTGCTCAATAGCTTTAGGACCACAGTCCCTGAAACAAGAAGGTTGTACCTCCTACTTCAGAACTAATTTATACTCTATTTCTACACTGAGCACAATACATAACAAACACTGAGTTCAGAGCGGTAGGCCAACTGCTATCTTCATCTGAAACAATTTTCACCAGTATTTTCCTCCCTAATGGTTACTACGCCTCTGCAATTCCAGCATTATTTCTTTCTAGTCAATAATATAGGTGGCAGTGTACTGTTTGGCAATTCCATGCAGTTTTACTTTCCTCCGACACCTTCTGTTCAGGTTGGAGCACTATATATGCTTCACCTCATGTTCGCTACTGAACCACACATATATACAGACATAAATTATCAATTTACATTCAATTTTCATTAAAAGATATCAAATATTTCAAGCTTACCACAATTCACGCCCAATGGGCTGATCACCCGTTGGCTTGTCACACCGATTACGGAAACAACGGCAGATGGATCTATTTGTTGTTGCCCTAAAGACGCCGCTAGGCGTGATGGGAAACTGCAACAGAGAAAATCAATCTGCTGTTGCCCTTAAGACGCCACAAGGCGTGATGGCCTCTGACTGCTTGGTCGGTCTTTGGCTAAGGACGGAAGAAGAAGAAGAAGACCACAATTCATGGAAATAATACAGAATTACGTTGACTGGCACTGAATATAACACAATTTCGATCTGCCGATGTCCCAGGCTTTTATTTAGAAAAATAGGCACTGGTGCTCAACGCACTGATTCTGTAGTAAGTTTATTTGCAAATGTGGTGCTGACCTGACGCCTCTAATTGACTATATTGGCAAGTCTAACCAATCATGCCATGTTTACACAGCTTTTAAAAAAAAAAGTACTCCTACTCACGTTTCCCCTGACAACACAAGATAGTATTTATAGCCCGACTAATCGTGTTTAGCCTTACATTTCTTGCGCTCCAATCAAATCGGATTTTACATGGAGACCCATTTCCCGTACAATGGTGGGGTGAAAATCTGCCACTGAGCGATTCTGATTCTAGTGTTGTCTGACATCCCTCACTATTTCTTTTGGCTATAATTTGGTAATTCCTATACTATTTGCGTAACGTTTAACATATTATTTGTCAGCAAGTCCTAAGGAACCCAAATATACAAATTTAAAGGAGCTAAGTGGCTGCGTTCAAAATATGCACTTTCTTCTACCTCCTGTTTACTTCGAATACGATGTAGTGTCTGGGTACTGTAATGTTTTCAAACGTAAACCAGTATAATGTCATATTTCCTAATAAGCGTTTTTCAGGATTTTAAAACCTAACTCTGGTATGGGTAGTGTTTTTTATCACTGTCGATTTGAAAAAAATTAGTGCTAGTGGCCTTACACGCGTGATGGCAGCAATTGTGTATCGCGCGACGCGTGTTTAGTGTTGCATGTGTCCCTGCTTTCAGCCCTCCCTTCTTTCTATCTTTAGTCCATCTGTCTTTCGTTTTAGGTAACGTAGTGTATAAAAAGACATGAATGGAATTTTAAATCTAGGTCAACCTGCGTATCTCAAGGTTTTTCTTAGAAATGCAGCACATGTTTTATCGTAGAAGGCGGGTATTGAAGCAGTAGGCTTTTACTATCAACGTGAAACGTTACAATTTGCAGACGCAGGAGAAAACAAGGGGGATTTCGCGTACAGTCATTGTGACAGCACTGTTCTTTACCATTCTTCTTTCCTTTTATTAAATTTATTTGTTAGGCTTTATTGCCTCTGGGGATATCCCGTTTTACTCGGGCAACATGCGGCTTTCCTTCCATATCAATCTTACCAAGATCCGTCTGTCCTTCCTTTTTCTATGAATTTTAAAACCGCACTATTCATCATTTTCCGAACTGGTTGACCCACTTAAGTGATCATACCCCCAGAATTATAACAGATATTGTCTTCCTGGCTATACCCACACCTGGGTCTACTCTTCCTCTATGACTCGGTGAAGTAGAATTGCTTTCTGTCAATCCGTTGATTTACCTCTACACCTCACGGTAGAAGGGGAACGACTAAGTAAGTAAGTAAGTAAGTAAGTAAGCAATCCGTTGATTTATAAGGAATTTATTACTGCGTGGTCCTAACACAGATTTCCTCCCTACCGGATTGTTATGCATAGACGATCTCCGTGTGGCAAGCTCTCGTTTCTTTGGTCGAGCTATTAGCATTACACATGTTTCGACGGTGTTTACTTGTGTTGATTACCTAGATATCGAATCATAATCGCATTATGCGACAAGGTTGATCAGTTAAGAAACAACAGTATTAAAGATCGAAGTACTCGTTGGACAGAAAGGAGGTTGATCAGTAAAGAAACAACATTTTTAAATATCGAAGTACTCGTTGGACAGAAAGGAGGAAACCAGTCAACAGAAAAGAAATATTTGTGATAGGCTTATCGGGAATCGAACCCAGGACCAAACAAATGGCGCCATCACCTTGCTGTGAAAGTAAATCGAGGAAAGACGCACAGCCAATTTTGTACACGATACAGAAATATATCATTGGCTGAGGTCATTATCGAGACACCAACACAACTACGGTACATAGGACCCGTGAACGACACAGGCAATTTAAAGTCACTAGTATAACTTTCCTCAGTCAATGATGCACTTTTTGGGGGGGTGCATAATTAGATGTGCGTCCTTCCACGATCTACTTTCACAGCAAGGCGATGGCGCCGTTTGGGTGGTCCTGGTTTCGATTCCCGGTAAGCCTATCACTTTTATTTCTTTTCCGTTGCCTAGTGTCCTCCATAATGTTTGGACAAGTGCGGGTTAATTACACTGACAAACAACATTTTTCTTTCTTATTTAAGAATAAGTGTTCTTAGGTCAGTTTCTTGCGCTGATTTCAAATCTGAAATCCGTTTATCTCTATCACATTGGGTTCTTAAGATGTTTGTGAATAAATATATTTTTGGGAAACCGTTATTTGCTCCGTTTCATTTTTACTATATAACTTATTAAAAATTAATAAAATGCAAAATAATTCTACTTTTTATACTGCTAAAAGATGCATGACATATGTTACGCTATTTTTCAAATAGTTACTGTATTTTGAAATAATTCTGAGCGAAATATGGTTTCTAGAAGTTGTAGAAATTCGGCTGATCTGTTCTGTTACGTGTGCAGATATTTTACCGATCGTGTTCACCAGAAAAACTTTACACCATTACTAAAGAAAGCATATGAACTTTATTTTGATTCGAAAGTTGATGATGCAAATAAATCTTGGAAGCCAAATGCAGTTTGTTCGACTTGTTCAAATACATTGGCAGGTTGGTTACGAAAATCGCCGAAGCATAAGTCGATGCCTTTTGGAGTGCCAGTAATATGGCGTGAACCGACAAATCACGCTACTGATCGTTACTTCTGTTTGACAAATATCCATGGTTTCACTTTTAAAAGTCTGTGGTTTATACAAATATTGAATCGGTTTCGAAACCAGTGCCTCATGATCCAATCACGTGTCCGATCCCAGTTCCACCAGAACAATATCCGTTGGAAGTGAATGAACCATCAAAAAGTGATAGTTTACCTGCTTTAGAAACTAATTCTGACTCGGATTATATACCGGTGAATGATGGTGTTCACTTAATTAACCATTCAGAACTTTCAGATCTAATACATGATCTCGCTCTTACCAAAATTACAAGCGGAATTACTCGGTTCGCGACTCAAAGAATGGAATCTTTTAGCGCCGATATCTAAATTTCGTCATAGACACAGAGTACTTGTTCAATACTTTGAGATGGATGATGACATTTGCTATTGCAAAGATGTAAACGGTCTAATGGTGCACCTCGGTCATGAGCACGTAGTCAACGAATGTCGACTTTTCATCGACTCTTCCAAGACTAGTCTAAAAGCCGTGTTATTGCATAACGGAAATTTATTTTCATCAATTCCAGTCGCCTACTCTGTTCATATGAAAGAAACTTATGACAATATGGCTATACTTTTGGCAAAAATAAAGTACAACGACTACCAATGGCGGATTTGTGGAGACCTGAAGGTCATTGCAATTCTCACGGACATGCAGACTGGGTATACTAAATTGTGTTGCTTCCTATGTGAATGGGACAACCGCAACAGACAGGAACATCATGCAAGAAAGGTGTGGCCTATCAGGGATCGTATGCAGCTCAGGTATACAAATGTAAAACGCGAGCCATTAGTTAACAAAGACAGCATCATTTTACCACCGTTACATATAAAGTTGGGGCTCATTAGGAATTTCGTAAAAGCGTTAGATAAAACGAGCAAAGCTTTCACTTATCTTCGAGAAACGTTTCCGCAAGTTAGCGATGCAAAGATAAAGGAAGGTATCTTTGTAGAACCTCAGATTAGGAAAGTTATTGCAGACAAACAATTCGGGAACTTGTTACATGGTAGTGAACTTCGCGCATGGATGGCATTCAAATCGATCGTCGATAACTTTCTGGGAAATCACAAATCTGTCGACTATGTGCATATTGTTAAGCAGTGCATAGATGCATACAGAATTATGGGCTGTAACATGTCCCTCAAAATCCATTTGCTCGATTCGCATCTTGACTTTTCCCCTGACAACCTTGGCGAAGTCAGCGATGAACATGGAGAACGATTCCATCAAGATATCGTCGTAATGGAGTCACGTTATCAAGGACGGTGGAGTGTGACCATGTTTGCCGATTATTGTTGGATGCTTCATCGCGATGTACCACATGTTATTCACCGACGAAAGTCGACTGCAAAGAAATTCAAGCCTAGATAGCTGTTATACTTCTTGTACGAATGATGTTGTAATACTATATGCGTTGTTAAAAAAACCTCAATTGCGTATTTCTAGAGATCCCGACCTGATAGAGAAAAACGGTTTGCAGATTTAAAAACAGCGCATTAAAGTTGTTAGAGAAAGAAAAAAAATTTTTTTGTTTGTTAGCCAGTGTTACCTATGCTTATTTATTTACATACTTATTTATTTAATACTCACATGACTCAAGTTTCCTTCATTATTTACTTAATTATCGAAGCAAAGCTGTGTCCTTCACCCTTACTATCATACTCTCCATTAAGTACAGATGGCCTCTGGCAATACGTCATATGCCTACCGTCTTGCGTGACCAGCCACGCGTACAATTCGACACTTACTGAAAACACACTACATTTTTTTTTAAAAATGTGTCATAGATTTAGGTTGATTCTATTTATAACTTCAACCATCGCTCTTCATCTGTTGTGGTGAATTACAGTCTGAAATCTTTGGCAATGTTACCAGACCTACATAAAAGTGGAACTTTCCACTATCTCTGAATTAACTTGGGCATTTAACGATTTTGTTTGAGATCTCCCCTTCCTTCACTAACTTAGACATTTAACTCATTTTATGTGGGGACCCCCCCCCCCCCCCCCCCCCCCCCCCCCCCCCCCCCCCCCCATTTTTTCTTATATAATAATAATGTGGATATTTAAACTCACTTTGTGAGAAACATCTGCCCTACAGCCCTCACTAACTTGGTCATTGGGAAGGTTAAGGCGGCCGGCGTGATGCTGACCACATCACCCCTAGTGTGCCGATGGTCAAAAAAATATGGGCCTAACACCATAATCTCAATATGCCTCAATGGGCGTGTAACGGGATCTTTACCTTCACTAAGTAAATATTAACTCATTTTATGTGAAACTCAATACAAGGGCGTTTAAATTATTTCACATGAGTTTCCTCATTATGTTTGCTATGTTGTACAAGGACAGTGACTTTAGCAGAACTGGTAAAATCTAAAAAAAAAAAAAAAAAACAGATAAGGTTGTTGCACGTTTTCCAAATAAGCATATTGATTTGAGTATCTATTTACCTATTAATAATTTTACCAAAAAGCAAAAGGGGAAATATCGTTTTCTAATCCTGAGCAAAGCTGGAACTGTATGTGATCAGCTATGAGTCAAGATTGCCTAGCGAACTCCTACAGTTGTTTTGAAAAATTCTCCAATGTTGTTGCTTGCAAAAACAGCACTGCTTGCGTCCTTGTATAGTGCTTCAATGATATCTATGATGTTGGTATCAAAATTGAATTTTCTCATTATTTGCCATAAGCCTTCATGCCAGACTCGATCGAAGGCTTTTTGTGAAATCGATGAAGTTATGGTATAAATCGTGTTGATGCTGGAGATGTTTTTCGATCAGTAATCTAATATTGAAGATTTGTTCTGAGGTACTTCTTTTTGGTCTAAAGCCAGCCTGTTCCTCGGACAAGATTTCTTCTGATTTCTGTTTTATTCTGTTCAAAAGTATCCTTAACATCACCTTACTTGGATGACTAATAAGGCTAATGGTTCTGTAGTTCTTGCACATTTTTAGATTTCCTTTCTTTGGAAGCGGTATAACTAATGACTGCGTCCATTCTTTTGGCCATTTTTTTTGTACTCCATATCTTTTGGCATATTTCAAGATTGCTGTCATCTTCTATGACAGTTACCCTGGACTGTTGGGATTTTGATAGTCTTCTTAATGTGTCAAAAGCTGCCTTGCTGTTACCTTTTATTAGCCCCGTATTAATGGACTCACATTGATCAGCAACCCATTTTTCTTTGGCCTGTTTCATTTTCTTTCTAATATTTTTATTCACCATACTGTATTGCCATGCTGCTTCAGGAACCTCTTTCTTCACCTTTTTCATTTCCCGCCGTGTATATATATATATATATATATATATATATATATATATATATATATATATATATACACACATACACTGAAGCACATTAAAAATGCACCACCTGTATAATCCAGGAACAGTGTGAAATGTAAATATAAGTGTTTACAAGTTTACATATTTGGAATTTTTATTCATTTTCCTATGAATCCATGCTGGTCATTAATTTGTACATTTGATTGTTATGAAATTCATTGCATTCTGTGCAGACAAGGGAGAAAACCAAAAATGCAACCAATAAAAAAATTCTTTCACACTATCCTCAGTATCTGGTATGTCCACCGTGTGCTTGCAAACAACCTTGGCAGCGGCTCCGCATGGAACGCACAAGTCTCTGAAGGAAATTCCGGGGAATCAAGTCCCATTCACGTGTAAGAGCAGCTTCGAGCTGTTGCAGATTAGCTGGAGAACCCTGCCTGTAGACTCTGCGTCCAAGCTCGTCCCACAGATGTTCTATAGGGGACATGTCTGGTGATAGGGCAGGCCAATCAATTGTCACAATGTTCTGCTGCTGTAAATATTGCTGCGTAATGCATGCGGTGTGCGCACGTGCGTTATCCTGCTGGAGAAGCTGCAAGTCTGGATAATTTGTGAACGCAGGAGCAACCAATGCACCCAGAACCTCATCTCGATATGTCACAGCATTAACATTTCCACGGAAGTCGTGAAGAGGCAAGCGATGGTGAAAACTGAATCCTCCCCAAATTTGAATACTGCCACCTCCAAATCGGTTGTGCTGACGAACACAGCAATCTGCAAAGCGCTCTCCACACAGTCGCCAAATCCGCATACGTCCATCAGCAAAGGATATGTTGAATCTGCTTTCGTCTGTGAATAGTACAGCATTCCACTGCAGTCTAGTCATCTGACATGTTGCTCTGCCCATTGCAGGCGCTGGTGACGATGTCTGTGAGTCAAGTTTGGCCCAACGCAAGGTCGTCTTGCAGTAAGCCTGTATCTCTGAGTCGTCGTAAGACTGTCATTCGAGAGACTTGCCCACGTCTACCCACTATTGCTCTTGCTGTTTGACTTGCCGGGAGAGAACGATTCCTTAGGTGACTCAGCACAATATGACGATCTTGCGCAGGGGTAGTAACTCGTGGTTGGCCACTCCGAAGTCTATCCCGGGCACTGCCAGTGGTTCCGTAACGTTCATTGAGACGTACAATAGCGCTGTGGTGGCAATTCATCCTTCTGGCAATGGCCCGCGAGCTCATTCCGGTCTCCAACATACCAGTGGTTCGTTGGCGGTCGTTTTCAGATAGTCGTGGCATTTCAAGCACATGTACTGGGTGTTTTGTCTCAACGGCCTTTTTATACCGAGTATACTGCCACAACGCGTACACATTTTCAGGGTCATAGCTGTTGGGAATCGTGTTGCACGTGGAACTTTCATTGATTTCATTTAGTCTGTACACAAACCCGTGGGTTCAATCATGCACTTTCCATTCTAGCAGCCATTCGCTCTCTACCTCATGACAAACACGGGGAAAATCCATTCCCACTTTTTTTCCAGCTTCTCGGCATCAGTATATATAATAATGGTGCTTTTTTAATGTGCTTCAGTATATATATATATATATATATATATATATATATATATATATATATATATATATATATATATATATATATATATATATATATATATATATGTATGTGTGTGTGTGTGTGTGTGTGTGTGCATGTGTGTGAGACAGCGCCATTTTGGTCATTTCCTTCTTTGTGCTGCAGCCTAGCGTTTTGACTGCCATTGTAACGTTGGTTATTGTCGTAAATTTATTTTGAGAGAAAAGAGTCGTAGAAATAGTGGTCCGGTTTAGAGTGGAAAATGATGATGGTAAGCTCAGTGATAGAAAATGTAGAGATTTAATAGTTGCTTCCCAGCGTGCTGGAGGAGAGTAAAGACAGACTTATTTACGACAAATCGTGTCTCTCAATCTTCTCTTTCACTCTCCTGGTCAAACAATTATTTGCCAGTTTTCCAGACTCGCATCTGCGCGCTCACCGATTCGGTGTTTTCAAACACACACACGACGTTGATACAAACTATATTAAACGAATAGGGGAAAAGTTGGGCTTTGGGTATATCCAACACACAGAACTAAATGAGTTTAGGTGATTTTATTCACTTTAAACATCAATCACTAAAAATATCAGATATTACATAAATTATCATAAGTACACAAATGCAAATAACAAGTTTGGGAGGGGGTGAAGAAGATTGGTATCGACTAAGCCCTTCCCGCTCATTAGACAAAGACAAACCCAGTCCAGAGATAGATAATATCAGGAACACGGGTACGTTAACCTAACAGTGAAGTTAATTACTCTGAAAGAGGTGTTACAAAATTTGGTATAGGTGATAGAAAAAAATCTGTTCTTCCCAGCAGTTCTTCCCTTTACTAAGCAAATGGAAAGGAGGTGGTTTTAAACAGAGTTAACAAATTATCAACTATCCCACTTAAAGGAACAATGTAGGGTATACAGAAAAGATATATGTTACCAGGTAAGCAAGTTAACAAAATGGTCACACAAAAGAATTAATTTCCTGTCATTTATACAAGCGCTAGCAAAGGCCTTCACTCATCTTGCTCTCACTTACCGATTGTGAAAAAATCTTGCACTCCATAGAATAACACAACAGCAGTTACACCTCAACTAAATGTATGAGTGTTTGTTCAAGTTCTAGCCCCAGATTATCGGGTAGGCGGTCAGCACATAAAAGGGTCCCGTAATCGCTGGAAAATGAATCTGTAGTTGTGTCTCTTTTCTTAATAACAGTTTCTATGGGAGGGCACGGTCTCTGATACCGGGGTGAGGATGGTGTGGTCTATTTGACTATGCCGCTGATAACAAAATTCTTACGCGTGCTGGTACACTTTATCCGTGAGGTATGGTTTAAGTCCAGTGAGAAAACTAGTCACATCACTGTTCAGGAAATTATGAATTATCTCTCTGTGTCAGTAAACTAACAAAGCTCGGGCCAGTGTTCTTCTTCCCGTTACGACTTAAGTTGTTTGATGGTGCGTTAAATTTGTCTTTGGGTGTGCTTTCTTTGTGTAGTGGTGTTTGATGGTATTGTATGATGGTGATATTACTAAATGTAATTGTATGAGGCCAGCTGTGAAGGCTCCTGAGATAAAATGTAGTTGAGAATTGTCAGAAGGCCTTTCTTGCTACCACTACGACCTCACACTTAATTTTTTTTTAATGAATGTGGCTACGTAAAGTGTCTAGGGTTATGATATGTAGTGTGGTGTAATAGGTTATAGATATACCCACAGATATTTAACAAGACTAATAATATTAATAAATGTTAAAATACACTGAACTAACTCACGTGTGTAAAATTTTTGATAAAATTATATTACATTTATTTTGTTCTGGATCAATTTTTTTTAGGTTGACCAGAACTTAAAAGGATTTAGAGATTATGAAAGAAATGCATGGAATATTATATCATAAATGCAATAGTGTACATATATATGTACTATACTAGTTAGTTTTATTAAAATGTTCTAGTAGTCATCTACTTGGGAGGATAGTTAATATTTGTGCTGTTGGGGTGGCCTCATCACACCTGTCTATATTGACTACACAGTGTCCAGAAAATGGTGGGAATTTTATGGGGGTATTAGTAACTAAAGGGCTTTGGTGAAAGTCCAGCAGACCAGAGGCTCACTCATCTTGTCGTTGTAGCTCTGGTGCTGAAAACTGATGGTCCCACCTCTCCGTGCTGGCGGGCAATAATGGTGGTCTCTGTCACAAGTACTGCACAGATACACTCGAGTAAAGTCACCAACTGAATAGTCACTGCTTTGTTGACAACAGAAACTCGCAGCTCTGCAATCAAAGTATGGGCCATGTGTCAAAATCTATTCTCTACCCACGTCTGGACACAACACTGACACAACAACCACATCATACAGACAGGTCAGATCTCTCTGACCAAACAGCACATTTACCATGGTGGTTTTACATCAGATAGATCCTCCCAGACTATAGATTCTGAAAAATATTTATTAGTTGTCTGCCCTAAAAGAGGATAGGTAATATGTTTCATTATTCTCAACACTTGATCTGTCTTGCATAATCCTTGCTGGAGTTTATGTACATTGTTGGTCCCTAGACCCTGACTAGGGCGGGGGGTCTAGAGCAAATCCCTACTTGTTTGTAAGGCTAGATTTCGATATGGCAGTATCAAATCACTCAAACATGAAACAATATTCAAAATATATATATGGAAATAATTTCAATCTTACCAGATTATGAATAAATAACACAGAATTGCTAGCAAAACTCAGCTGAGCTGCTGGCTATAGTATGGCGTCCCTAAATTTCTTACACTTTCTTTCATATGGAAATCACCACACTTTAAAATCTGTGTCTATCACTGAACAACTATTGAGAAATGACCCCAAATCCGCGTCTGAGCGCTAATGATATGATTGTCTGTGGCCAATCACTGCCTAGGTTAATTTTAAATTCAAATTTCCTACCATAAAGTCATTTCAGTCATGCTTCAGTCAAGTATGGATGTTTATCTGTTAGTCTGTCCGTCTCTACTTGTGTTTCTACAAAATGTACTTGATTTTTGAACCAACCTTTCTCTCCCCTCCAAAATTTTTTCGTTAAAAGTTATATTTAGACACAGCTACCACCCAAAAACCCTCTCTTCCATACTACGTAGATTTGAACACTTGCGTCTCGAGGTCGTGTTTTTTTGTGCAATTAGCGACACTTTTAGATTCAATACAGTCTGTCGATGATGTGAACAACACTGTCTTTTGTCATTATCTTCAATATTATCTATCCGTCTGTAAAATTAAGAACATATTAGTTCACTGCTCAGAATAGGCCATCCGGCCAGCTAATTTTTATATTCCTAACATTAATATTAAGAAAAAAGTACTTTTTAAATTTTGTAATATTTCGAACATCTGCGTTTAGCCGCTGAATTCAAATCAAGGGCTTGTATCGCGCAAAAGCGTCCAATAAATGACTGTGGCGTAACATATCTATGGTCCCTTCTGTCGAGTTGCTTACTTTTTATGTCAACTTGGGAAACGTGACTTTTCTCAGTTTCCCCCCCAATTGCGTCTCCTTAGCCTTTCTAGTCTCACGCAATCTTTCCAGTCATATTTTTTTCCTTTTTGATCCGCCATTCCCCTCCTGTCTAGCAAGTCAATTATTATGGAGGATGATGACCCGCGGTCTAGGCGATCATGTACTATTCGCAGCCTACGCATTATGTTTTTATCCTTAAATGTTATCTTTGGAGATATTTTACCGTTGTATCTCTGTCAATTTCACTACACATCTCCCCACTTGAAAACATGCCTATGGCAAGTTCCAACACCAGCGATACACATAGGTAAAATTACTCCTCACGTCTGCCACTACTCTAATTTTGATCACAGGGGTGCCGACTGAGGAAATCTGCACCGACATTCAATTTGCCTGGGATATATTGGATACTAAACTGATAAGGTTGAAGCAACAAAGACCACCTCAGCAATCTTGCGTTTTCATGCTTAGCCTGAGACAAGAACACGAGAGGCTGATGGTCCGTCTCCACCACAAAAGTCCTACCATACAGATAGATTTGAAACTTCTTTATTGCCCAGATTAATGCTAAACATTCTTTTTCGCTTGTGGAGTATCCTTGTTCCGCCTTATTCAATTTGCGGCTTGCATAAGCGACTGGTTTCAGTTCCCCATCAGGTGAAGATGATCTTTGCAACAAAGCCCCTCCGAGTCCTACATTACTTGCATCGGTTCTTAAGACAAAGTCCTGTGTCAAATCAGGCAGTTTGAGAATAGGCTTGCTAGTGAGTTTTTCCTTTAACTCTTGGAACGCTAGTTCACATTGTGCAGTCCAAATAATTTTATCTGGAAGTCCCTTGCGAGTCAGATCAGTCAGAGGAGCACATATAGCGTTAAAATTTTTGATGTATTTCTGATAAAATCCGCATAACGACACAAATGATCGCACGTCCTTTTTTGTTTGCGGCCTAGGTGCTCTCTGCAGTTTTTCCAAATTCTTAGGATCAGGGGTCATATTACCCTGATATACAGTGTGCCCCAAGAATTCCAACTCTTTACATCCAATACAACATTTTGTTGGCCTAGCAGTCAAATTCGCCTCCCGAAGTCTATCAAACAACATCTCCAGAGCTTCAATGTGTTCTTCAAATGTCTCTGTGGCGACGAGAATATCATCCATGAAATTCGTGATACATGGGTTATTCAGGGGATCCAACAATTTTCGCATCATCCTTGAAAACACACTCGGAGCATTTTTCAGTCCGAATGGTAGCATATTGAATTCATAATGTCCATCCGAAGTGCTAAAAGCCAAATAAGGTCTCACTTCAGGCTTCACTGGGATCTGGTAATAGCCTTTACTAAGATCCACCTTTGAAAAGTATTTTGCCTTGTTCAGTCTGGCAAATAACTGTTTTGTGTCTGGTAATGGATCCACTTGTCCTTCTGTGACAGCATTCAGTTTCCTGTAATCTATGCACAGTCTGTGTTCCCCAGACGGTTTTCTCAACAAAACGACACTAGAACTAAAAGATGATTCACTGTGCGAAATAATCCCCTCCTTCAACAAATACTCTATTTCTTCCTTCAATGCCTTCTCCTTCGCGAACGGAATAGAATAGGCTCTCATACAGATTGGGTTTGAGTCTACCAGTTTCATGTCATACTGTAGCAAATTTGTATGGCCTGGTTTATCTGTTAATACATCTGTATGTTCCTCCAGAACCTGTTGAACTCTCTCCCTCTGGTTTTTAGTCAGGTGCTTACTGACTTTTACCTGTGCTGCGGTTTCACAAGGATGTAATGGGTATTCATGTGAGGTGAGTGGTTCCTTTTGCATCTGGGTTGCAATAGCCAAGGTCAATAAGGGGGTGCTTTCCTGGAGTGGTCTGTCCAGATACTTCTTTAACAGGTTTACATGATAAACTTTTTCCTTCCCCTTTTTGTCAATTTTATAGTTTGTTCTAGACACCTTCTCTAGAACCGTATATGGACCTTGCCAACCAATTTGTAATTTATTCTGGCTTCCGGGTAGTAGAAGCAGCACCTTCTCTCCGACTGCCAGTTCCCTGTCCTTTGCCTTCCTATTAAAATATGCTGCATGTTTCTTCCTGGCTTGTTTCAAATTATCATTTGCCAGTTTCCATCCAGCTTTCAAACGAGTGGTCAGTTCGTTCACATATTGATACGATGAGGTAACAGTCTCTTCCGCCTTCTCATCTGTCCAGGTCCTTAATAAAGCTACATCTGGATCTTTAATTTATCATACTTATTTTTCATGGAACCCATCGGGTCCCGTCCCTTAGAAGCTTTATAATGAGGACTTTTCTTCCTAGAATCATCACTCACAAATCGACCACTACCAATTTTTTTCTGGGGTTTGTCTCCCCACTTTAGATTGCTTATGAGAGATCTTCGCTCTCTTGTCTGTTCTTCCAGTTTATATAAGTCTGACCGAGGGATTGTCATCCTATCCTGGGTAAAATTTCTTCTTTGTACTCTTCGCATAGTGGCCATGTTAATCCATTCAAGTGAAGACTGGGTGTGAAAAGGGGGCTCCCATTCCACTTTGTCTACCCGAGTATAATTAGTTTTCCTTTCAGGCCTAAAGTTGCCCCGTGGCGTTTCTAGGTCTTGCACATATTTTCCCTTTGTGGGTGTTCCCTCATGAAATACGCCACATGCTTCTACAAAGTTTTCAACATCGACATTTACGTCGGGCCAATAGTATTTTCGAGCAATCTTTTGGCAGATGGTACCGACTTTCTCATGGTCACCATCTTTTCCAACATGTAAGTTCCTTATTAAGTTTGCCCTATATATCTTGGGAAGAACTAACTGTCCGTGACCAGTGGATCTAGTTCCTGTCTTCCTGTATAATAGTTTGTTCTTCATGAAATATTCCCCCTTGCTCGGAGGTGTGTGGCATTTGGGCAATTTTTTAAAACAGGGCTTGAGTGTCCTATCCTCAGCCTGCGCCTTCCTCATCTCCTCTGGATGAGCATTTATAGGTTCACCTTCTTCCTCCTTCTTCTGTGACCTGGTCTGCACTGTCGCCATGATCACAGGTTTCTCGGGATTCCCCAAGAAGACGTATCTACACCCCAATATCAGAGGGTAGATTGGTTCATCTATCACTGCTGCTCTGATTTCTCCTTCCACATAGCGAGTTTTCACCGTTATCCTTGCGATGGGAAGTGTCATGAGTGGTATGTCCTTAGTCGCCCCTTGTATTTCCACTGTTTCTGTGGTATACTGACTTGGGTCCACTAGGCTAGACTTCACAACTGAATCATAATCCAAACCTGTATCATAAAGGCACCTTATGGTGACCCCATTACAAATAACATCCTCACAAACTGGGGGGTGATAAGGTTCCTGTTGTCCCTTAGGATTAACCTTTAATCTTTGCGTCCCCGACTTCATTGCAGCAATGTTTGAAGGTTTCCTTCTACAAAATTCGGTGTTATGGTTATCCTTCTTGCACCATTTACACCATCTTTTTCCTTGGTTCAACGGTTTTCTTTCATTGAACTTTTGGTCATTGAACTGTGAGTTTCTGTCGCGATAGTCATTTCTTGGCCGCTCAAAGTTTGTCCTACCTTTATTTCCCTGCTCTCTAGTATCAAATTTATTAAATTGCTGTGGAGCTTTAAAATTGTCTATGTGCTTCTTTTTAGCACCACTTACCTCTGCCTGAGCTGCCTGATACCTCTCAGCAACATTTAAAATTTCCCCCAACTTCTCTGCACCTTGTTCCATGAGAAATTTTCTCATGTCTGGAGCCATGGACTCTCTCAATTGCTCAATCATGATCATTTCTTTAAGATCTTGGGTCTTCCCCAGAGCCGTCCATTTCTCCAAATAGGTTTCTAGTCTAGCAGAGAATTGGTGGTATGTCTCCCCAGACAACAGTTTGGCATTTCTAAATTTCTTACGATAAAAATTCACCATTCTTCTCGTATCTTAATAACAAAGCCTGCTTTAACATGTCATAATTGTCTTGGTCTTCCCTGTTCATTTTAGCAAATACTTCATAAGAAGTACCTCTCAATCCCTGTGATAGCTTTAAGCTCCACCTCTCTCTCTCTAACCCATATGTAGTAGCTAATAACTCAAAACGTCCTAGGTACCCCTCTATGTCATCGTCTTTTTCAACAAAATGGTCTAAATGAAACCCCATAGCTGAGTTTGAGGCTCCCAGACTGGGCGTAGCATCTGAGGCAAAAGGGCTGGCACCATTTTCAGGAGCCGGACCTTGTAATTCCAGCTCCCTTAGTCGTAATTCGTGCTCCCTTTGCAACCTTCTATCTTCTGCCTCCCTTTCGGCCTTTTTATCTTCTGCCTCCCTTTCGGCAGTCAACCTTTTTTCTTCTGCCTCCCTTTGCTGTCGTTTTTTTTCTGCCTCCCTTTGCTGTCGTTTTTCTTCTGCCTCAATCTGCAGCCTCTTAATTTCTCTATCAGCCTCAATTTGTAACCTCTTCTCTTCAGCTACCTTTCTATCTTCCCTTTCAATATATTTATCACATTCAGCCGTTACATATTGAATTAAAATTTGACCATCCATTCCCATCTCCTTCGCGGTGAGCACAGCAGCTGATCTAAATTTTGCCAGCTCCGCCATACTTTTTAGACAATATAATAATATACAAGCTAAATCTCTAACCAGTAAATACACTAAGTACTTCTTATGACTATAGTCTAACCAATTCTAACTAACCAGTTAACTAATTAATTATTACTGGCTGTGAAGATTCACCAACTTTTATCTGCAGGGACACTTTTAATTTTAAAGGAAATTTTACAATTTATTTCCCTACTTTTATTTCTCCCACCAGGAGATCCTAATATTACTGTTGGGCTAATTATCCCTGGACAAGACCCCAATTTATGTAGTGGTGTTTGATGGTATTGTATGATGGTGATATTACTAAATGTAATTGTATGAGGCCAGCTGTGAAGGCTCCTGAGATAAAATGTAGTTGAGAATTGTCAGAAGGCCTTTCTTGCTACCACTACGACCTCACACTTAATTTTTTTTTAATGAATGTGGCTACGTAAAGTGTCTAGGGTTATGATATGTAGTGTGGTGTAATAGGTTATAGATATACCCACAGATATTTAACAAGACTAATAATATTAATAAATGTTAAAATACACTGAACTAACTCACGTGTGTAAAATTTTTTGATAAAATTATATTACATTTATTTTGTTCTGGATCAATTTTTTAGGTTGACCAGAACTTAAAAGGATTTAGAGATTATGAAAGAAATGCATGGAATATTATATCATAAATGCAATAGTGTACATATATATGTACTATACTAGTTAGTTTTATTAAAATGTTCTAGTAGTCATCTACTTGGGAGGATAGTTAATGTTTGTGCTGTGGGGTGGCCTCATCACACCTGTCTATATTGACTACACAGTGTCCAGAAAATGGTGGGAATTTTATGGGGGTATTAGTAACTAAAGGGCTTTGGTGAAAGTCCAGCAGACCAGAGGCTCACTCATCTTGTCGTTGTAGCTCTGGTGCTGAAAACTGATGGTCCCACCTCTCCGTGCTGGCGGGCAATAATGGTGGTCTCTGTCACAAGTACTGCACAGATACACTCGAGTAAAGTCACCAACTGAATAGTCACTGCTTTGTTGACAACAGAAACTCGCAGCTCTGCAATCAAAGTATGGGCCATGTGTCAAAATCTATTCTCTACCCACGTCTGGACACAACACTGACACAACAACCACATCATACAGACAGGTCAGATCTCTCTGACCAAACAGCACATTTACCATGGTGGTTTTACATCAGATAGATCCTCCCAGACTATAGATTCTGAAAAATATTTATTAGTTGTCTGCCCTAAAAGAGGATAGGTAATATGTTTCATTATTCTCAACACTTGATCTGTCTTGCATAATCCTTGCTGGAGTTTATGTACATTGTTGGTCCCTAGACCCTGACTAGGGCGGGGGGTCTAGAGCAAATCCCTACTTGTTTGTAAGGCTAGATTTCGATATGGCAGTATCAAATCACTCGAACATGAAACAATATTCAAAATATATATGGAAATAATTTCAATCTTACCAGATTATGAATAAATAACACAGAATTGCTAGCAAAACTCAGCTGAGCTGCTGGCTATAGTATGGCGTCCCTAAACTTCTTACACTTTCTTTCATATGGAAATCACCACACTTTAAAATCTGTGTCTATCACTGAACAACTATTGAGAAATGACCCCAAATCCGCGTCTGAGCGCTAATGATATGATTGTCTGTGGCCAATCACTGCCTAGGTTTATTTTAAATTCAAATTTCCTACCATAAAGTCATTTCAGTCATGCTTCAGTCAAGTATGGATGTTTATCTGTTAGTCTGTCCGTCTCTACTTGTGTTTCTACAAAATGTACTTGATTTTTGAACCAACCTTTCTCTCCCCTCCAAAATATTTTCGTTAAAAGTTATATTTAGACACAGCTACCACCCAAAAACCCTCTCTTCCATACTACGTAGATTTGAACACTTGCGTCTCGAGGTCGTGTTTTTTTGTGCAATTAGCGACACTTTTAGATTCAATACAGTCTGTCGATGATGTGAACAACACTGTCTTTTGTCATTATCTTCAATATTATCTATCCGTCTGTAAAATTAAGAACATATTAGTTCACTGCTCAGAATAGGCCATCCGGCCAGCTAATTTTTATATTTCTAACATTAATATTAAGAAAAAAAGTACTTTTTAAATTTTGTAATATTTCGAACATCTGCGTTTTAGCCGCTGAATTCAAATCAAGGGCTTGGTATCGCGCAAAAGCGTCCAATAAATGACTGTGGCGTAACATATCTATGGTCCCTTCTGTCGAGTTGCTTACTTTTTATGTCAACTTGGGAAACGTGACTTTTCTCCGTTTCCCCCCCCAATTGCGTCTCCTTAGCCTTTCTAGTCTCACGCAATCTTTCCAGTCATATTTTTTTCCTTTTTGATCCGCCGTTCCCCTCCTGTCTAGCAAGTCAATTATTATGGAGGATGATGACCCGCGGTCTAGGCGATCATGTACTATTCGCAGCCTACGCATTATGTTTTTATCCTTAAATGTTATCTTTGGAGATATTTTACCGTTGTATCTCTGTCAATTTCACTACACTTTGCTATAAGTTAGATAGCGGAATTCCAAACATAGAATCGCCTCAAAGATTAAAAATTTACACAGTCTCAACAAGTTCTGCGTCAGGGGAACTCTACACACTGTTTATGCTTTGCTTTGCTTAGATTGATTTCTTTATTGCTTTCTTAATGCTGGGATCGCACAGGTTACGATCACTCTGTATGAAAGAAAAAAAAGACATGTAATATACCGAAAACAAATAACCTTCTAAAGCGCGATGAATTTCCCGTTAAGCCTATAATACACTCGAGTATTTAATTATGTATTTAATAAACACTGCGCGAATTCTAGTGGTTAAAAACCCACATCTATAAAACTAGGACTTAACTGAATTTATTAATTATAAATTCCTTCGCGACTATAAAAGTTAATTTAAGCATCTATTATCTTTTGAAATAATATAATAGATAGATCATTATATTTAAAACTGGAACTCTTGAGATGGTTTAATTAAATAGATTTAAATTAACACAAAATCCCTTGAAATAGAATGACTAGACCACTGATCACTTTACACAATATATATTTTACCGCTTTGCACAGAAATAGAAATCACTGCAAATATATATAAAATCCAGGGGAAAATCTATAACAAGATTTCAATAAAGCTAGTGCTTCTGTAAAGATCTGGCCAGCGAGTGATAACGTGTCTAGTTCTACATGGTCTATTTAGCTAAAATGAAATGTAAGTTGAGTGGGACATGATAAACTTGACAACTTATTTGATCTCACGAACTTTTGGGGATCTGACCGCCAAATCAAGAGAAAAAGCCGCCCCCTGGTCTTCGTATCCGCTCGCTGCTGCCCGTTTCGCTTTCCCCCGTTCGCTCGGTTGCGATTGACACCGAGACGCGAAATTAGCGGCAAGCAACTGCGTCTCGTATCAGGGAAAACTACTGTCTTTGATAGCGCCGATAGTCTCCCCTAAGATCCCTCGGTCTGTCTCTTTGATCTCGTCGCTGTATCCTACATGAGTCCCGGTGGAATGCGTTCTGGCAAACGAAAAGTTACAACAAATGTTCAGGGGTTCTAATGTTATGAAAAGCTAAAGGTCCCTTTAAATCATCCATCATATCAGGGAAAATTCACTTGTCAAACTAGACGTACGTCACAATCGTCCCCACTTTTAGACATGAAACCATTTTTCATGTTTCATTTTTGACAATGGAGGTGACCTGATTGGTGATTTTAGGATGAGTGGTATCTTCAGTTTGCTCTTCTTTTTCTGTAGACCAGTTTCTACTCAGAAAATCAGCCCCGACATTCTGTCTTCCCGGAATATATTCCACTTTGAAAGAATAGACGCTTAGAAGGAGGGCCCAACGCATGATCCTTGCGTTAAATTCTTTATTGGCACCAAGAAATGCTAACGGAGCGTGGTCTGTTTGCACCGTGAAAGATGTACCATAAAGAAACTCATGATGGCGTCTGATACCGTCAATCAGAGCAAGACATTCCCTTTCAACTACGCTGTAGTTCCGTTCCGCTTTATTTAATTTCCGACTGCCATAGGCAACTGGAAATAGCATGTTCAGGTCACTGTCATCGGCTTGAAGCAGTGTTGACCCGATGCCCTGACCTGACGCGTCGACTCTCAGTACAAAAGGTTTCTTGAGGTCAGGCAACCTCAAAATGGGGTATGCAGACAACTGTCCTTTCAAAGTGCTATACGCGTGTTCGCACTTTTGATCCCATATGACCTTATCAGGACATCCTTTCTTTGTGAGGTCAGTCAGAGGTGCCGTCAGTCCGTTGAAGTTCTGGAGGTACTTCTGATAGTATGCACATAGCGCTATGAAGGAACGTACGTCTTTCTTCGTTCGGGGTCTTTTTGCTGCCACTATTTTCTCCACGTTCTTCTTAATAGGCCAACTGCATCCGTGAGAAATAGTGTGCCCCAGGAAGTCTAACTGTTCAAACCCGATGAGACATTTGCTAGGTCTGGCTGTGAGACCCGTTTCCTGTAGTCTCCTGAGGAGCATAGCAACCGTAGCAATATGTTCTTCATAGGTTTCCGATGCAATTAAGATGTCATCCATGAAATTATGGATATGGGGACTTTGCAAAGGTTCTAGAAGCTTCCTCATCATCCTGGTGAACACTCCTGGTGCCTTATGCAAACCGAACGGCATCACGTTAAATGTGTAATGTCCTTCACTAGTGCTGAAAGCTAACAAAGGTTTAATTTCCTCCTTGAGTGGTATTTGATAATAACCTTTACTGAGGTCAATCTTGGAGAAGATCTTAGCTTTGCTGAGCTTGGTGAACAACTCAGAAACAGTTTGGAGAGGTTCGGGCTGGAATTCCGTTACAGCGTTTAGCAACCTGTAATCAATGCACAGCCGAACTTCCTTATTGGGCTCCTGCAACAGCACTACGCTCGAGCTGTAAGGAGATGTAGACTCACTGATAATTCCTGCCTGACGCAGCTTGTCTATTTCTCCGCGAAGTGCATCAGCTTTAGCGTACGGGATGGGGTAAACTCTGGTTTGAACAAGGGACTCGTTTGTTAATTTCATATCAAATTCAATGAGATTTGTTCGACCAGGTACATCCGTTAAGACTGCGCTGTACTTTTTTAGTAGAACCCTAGTTTCTGTTTGTTGTTCTGGTGAGAGATTGTCGCCGAACTTGACATCTTTAAAGGATTCTGTAGGTTGCAGTGGATACTCCATGCAACCATCATCATCTTCCTCGTCTTCCGTTGCTATGGCGATAGCCAGGAGATGCTCGGAGGATGGCACCGGTCTTTCCAAATATTTCTTTAGCAGATTTACGTGGAAGACCTTCTCCTTTCCTTTGATGGAGATCTTGTAGTTGGTACGTGAGATCTTTTTAAGGACGGTAAACGGTCCTTGCCATTCGATGCGAAGTTTATTGCTTCCGGTTGGAAGTAGCAATAGGACTTTCTCCCCTGGTTGTAGTTCTCTCTCTTTTGCAGCTTTGTTGTATCTTTTAGTAATTTTAGCGCGGGCTTTCTTAAGGTTGGTAGTAGCTAGATCCCATCCTAGCTTTAGCCTTTCCTTAAGCTCAGATACATACTTGCTTGCAGAGACGACTGTCTCGTCAGCCTTCTGGTCTGTCAGGGACCGAAGTAAGGCTTCTAGTGGCCCCTTAATAGGTCTGCCAAATAAAAGTGTAGCTGGCGCAAAACCCGTAGACGCTTGGGGTACCTCTCGGTAGGCGAATAAGGCAGCCGATATATATTGGTCCCAGTCTTCCGATTTCTCCTGACCCAGCTTACGTAACATCATGGTGAGGGTACCGTTAAAACGTTCCACGAGCCCATTTCCGGCCGGATGGTAGGGACTTGTGTGGATATGTTTGGCCCTCAAGATCTTAAAGATCTCCTCCATTAACAGGCTACGGAATTGGGATCCATTGTCCGTCAAAACTTGTTGAGGGAATCCCAACCGTGTAAAAATTTGCACAAGGGCTTCTGCGACATGCTTGGAATTAGTGCATGTAGCGGTACGGCTTCGGCCCACATAGTGCAAGTGTCAACTAAGGTCAGGATGAACCTGTTCCTTCTTTTGGTCTTTTCCAGAGGACCAATAATGTCGACAGCAACCCGTTCAAATGGAGTCCCTACTATTGGCATTTGCCCCATAGGTACTGGGGGTGTCAAGTGCTTGGGTGCTACCCGTTGGCACTGGGCGCAGGATTTCACGTACCTGACAATGTCAGAGTTCATTCCTGGCCACCAATAGTGGTTTTTTATTCGCTGAATAGTGGCGTTTTGTCCCATGTGTCCGCTAAAGGGAAGAGAGTGCCCCATTTCTAAGATCTGGTTTCTGTACTGCGTCGGTACTAGGAGCTGGTTATTCCCCGTGTCCGGGTTGCCCGTTCTACGATACAATACACCATCCTTAGAAAAAATGTCTCCGTTGTGTCTGGGGTCCTTAGCCATGGGCAGTTTTTTAAAGCAGGGCGCCAGAGTAGGGTCCTTTTGTTGCGCCTCCTTCAGTTCATTCGGCAACAAGTTTGGCGCAGGCTCCCTCTCCTTCTTGGCTTGCCCTCTTGTGGTTACCGCTGCCACAATCGGCTCCTTAGGTCTCCCAATGAACACATATCTACATCCCAGGATAACTGGGTAGATCGGATCATCCATTATGGCCGCTTTAATAACTCCTCTGACAAAGTCAGAGTGTATTTCTACCAGTGCGATAGGAAGCGTCCTGGGTGCATCACTCCTGAAAACTCCACTAAGTTTGACGGTTTCCTCTGTCTCCTGACCGGGTTTGACTAGGTGCCTAGCGACAATACAATCAAAACTTAATCCAGTGTCAAAAAGACAAGTAGTGGAGGTACCGTTCAAATTTACAGTTCCTCGAGTTGAGGGTCGGTCCCCCTGAGGTTGAGAATCACTGACATTGACTCTACCTTTCGAGGCTGTATGCAAACATCCAATGCGGTTTGCACCGGTTTGTTTGCCCTGATCAGACGTTCCTGGTGTAGGGGTCTTCCCTTTTCCTTGACCTTGGTGGCCGCGCTGCCACGTAGGCTTGTTGGGTTGATCAGAATTTGTGTTGGGGGGGGTATCGGGTTTTGTAGAATTTCGATTTTTCCTGGGGGGGTTTCTGGGTATTGTTATCTCGTTGGTTAAAATGTTGAGAGGAAGTGGAAGAATAGGATGCCTGCTCTAGATTCTGTTTTCGAGATGGCTCATCGGTGGGTTTACGTTTAGTGCTGGGAAGTTCGGCCATTGCATTGCTATACCGTTCGGCTTTATTGAGTATGTTTTCAAGCCTGACTGCCCCCTGTTCCGCCAAAAATCTACGTGTTTCATTCGACAAAGGGGATTTTATCTGCTCCACAAGAACAAGTTCGAGGAGTCCCTCATATGAAAGAGGTAGGTCAGATAATTCAATGCACTTTGTCAGATAACCCGTAAGACGTGAAGAGAACTGGGGAAATGTTTCCGTGCTCTCTTTTCGGCTGTTTCTGAACAACTGCAGAAACTTTCGGGCAGTCATCTCAAACTGCTGTAGTAAGGCCTTTTTCAACATGTCGTAATCATGTTGGTTCGGTCCCAGCTTTGTGTACACGTCATAAGCATTGCCTTTCAGTGACGTTGAAAGTTTGAGCGCCCAGCGGGTACTCTCTAACCCATAAAGATTCGCGAGTCTCTCGAATTTTTCTAGGTAGCTGTCAATTTTTTCGTTAGGGCTAGGAAAAGATTCTAAAGAAAACGACATAGCAGTTAATTGGGCAGATTGAGTACTGGAGAGGTCCATTGATTGAGACTGGGGCGAAGACGGCTCTCCGTAGTCGAAGTAGAGGCGCCCCGACTCTCTAGAGCCTTAAGCGCCAGTTGACGCTGTCTTTCCTTGTCTCTCTCTCTCTCTCTCTGCGAGTTTCCATCTCTGCTTCAATTTTCTTCTGTTCCAAAAGACGTTCTTCCGCTTCTTTCTTATCTGCCCTCTCCTGGGCTTCTCTCCTCTCTGTTCTTTCTTTCTCTTCCTTCCTCTCAGCTTCGGCTCTCTGTTGCTTCGCCTTCCTCTCAGCTTCGGCTCTCTGTTGCTCCGCGTCATATATTTCTAATTCCTGGTTAATAAACGCGTTTGCAGCTTCTGCATCTAATCCTGCCTCTTTCGCTTCCAGCCTCAAGATGGACCTCATCTTTATCCTCTCTGCCATTGTTAAAGAATAAGATGAAGTATGCTTAGAGAACTAGTAAGAAGAAACGCGAAAGGGCGGAACTCTGAACCGCTACGAGAAAAAAAAAAAACACAAGTATAAATTTACCTGTGTTACCTCCTACCTGTACTGTGCAAACTTATCGCTGCTATTATCTGGCAATTAAGGCTCTAAACGCAAGCGACTATGCCACTAAATGGTAAGTTACACTGGAAAAGAATCTACTTTTACTAACAGTCGAGAAAAATTTATATTAAAACAATTTAAAAGAAAAAAAATTTCCCCTAAATTTTAAATCTCTGACAACAAACTCCGTCCCTAAAGTCAATTATCTGAGATGAGACGTTGTTAACTTAATTTTTAAAAATCAGAACAATCCGTCTTTAGCTAAGCTCAACTCTTTTTAACTTCAAAAACCTTAGTGACTGTAAAACAATCACGCAATCCCAGCAACTTTTATAAAGAAAGAAATTGAATTATCTCCGCCAGAGGATAATTATAATAGCAAATATATTTGTTTATCTGTACTTTCTACTGCTGTGGAGAGAAAACAACCTGTAAATATGCTGTGTGGACAACCCAAATACTTAAAGAACGTTTGTCTAGGGGTGTAATTATTTATTTATTTCCCTAATTCACAAGACAAATCATTCACACTCTACCTAGTTAGACCCAAACTAAATCAGACTCAAAATATCTTTAACCCGGCTATGCGATTGCCTCAAATGTAGCTCAAGATCCCAGAACCAGCCCACAAATATGTGTGCATCAAATGTATCTCAAAATTATCCCAGACGAGCCGGCCAAATATTGTCGTAAATTTATTTTGAGAGAAAAGAGTCGTAGAAATAGTGGTCCGGTTTAGAGTGGAAAATGATGATGGTAAGCTCAGTGATAGAAAATGTAGAGATTTAATAGTTGCTTCCCAGCGTGCTGGAGGAGAGTAAAGACAGACTTATTTACGACAAATCGTGTCTCTCAATCTTCTCTTTCACTCTCCTGGTCAAACAATTATTTGCCAGTTTTTCCAGACTCGCATCTGCGCGCTCACCGATTCGGTGTTTTCAAACACACACACGACGTTGATACAAACTATATTAAACGAATAGGGGAAAAGTTGGGCTTTGGGTATATCCAACACACAGAACTAAATGAGTTTAGGTGATTTTATTCACTTTTAACATCAATCACTAAAAATATCAGATATTACATAAATTATCATAAGTACACAAATGCAAATAACAAGTTTGGGAGGGGGTGAAGAAGATTGGTATCGACTAAGCCCTTCCCGCTCATTAGACAAAGACAAACCCAGTCCAGAGATAGATAATATCAGGAACACGGGTACGTTAACCTAACAGTGAAGTTAATTACTCTGAAAGAGGTGTTACCAAGTTAGGTATAGGTGATAGAAAAAAAAACCTGTTCTTCCCAGCTGTTCTTCCCTTTACTAAGCAAATGGAAAGGAGGTGGTTTTAAACAGAGTTAACAAATTATCAACTATCCCACTTAAAGGAACAATGTAGGGTATACAGAAAAGATATATGTTACCAGGTAAGCAAGTTAAAAAAATGGTCACACAAAAGAATTAATTTCCTGTCATTCATACACGCGCTAGCAAAGGCCTTCACTCATCTTGCTCTCACTTACCGATTGTGAAAAAATCTTGCACTCCATAGAATAACACAACAGCAGTTACACCTCAACTAAATGTATGAGTGTTTGTTCAAGTTCTAGCCCCAGATTATCGGGTAGGCGGTCAGCACATAAAAGGGTCCCGTAATCGCTGGAAAATGAATCTGTAGTTGTGTCTCTTTTCTTAATAACAGTTTCTATGGGAGGGCACGGTCTCTGATACCGGGGTGAGGATGGTGTGGTCTATTTGACTATGCCGCTGATAATAAAATTCTTACGCGTGCTGGTACACTTTATCCGTAAGGTATGGTTTAAGTCCAGTGAGAAAACTAGTCACATCACTGTTCAGGAAATTATGAATTATCTCTCTGTGTCAGTAAACTAACAAAGCTCGGGCCAGTGTTCTTCTTCCCGTTACGACTTAAGTTGTTTGATGGTGCGTTAAATTTGTCTTTGGGTGTGCTTTCTTTGCTGTAAGTTAGATAGCGGAATTCCAAACATAGAATCGCCTCAAAGATTAAAAATTTACACAGTCTCAACAAGTTCTGCGTCAGGGGAACTCTACACACTGTTTATGCTTTGCTTTGCTTAGATTGATTTCTTTATTGCTTTCTTAATGCTGGGATCGCACAGGTTACGATCACTCTGTATGAAAGAAAAAAAAAGACATGTAATATACCGAAAACAAATAACCTTCTAAAGCGCGATGAATTTCCCGTTAAGCCTATAATACACTCGAGTATTTAATTATGTATTTAATAAACACTGCGCGAATTCTAGTGGTTAAAAACCCACATCTATAAAACTAGGACTTAACTGAATTTATTAATTATAAATTCCTTCGCGACTTTAAAAGTTAATTTAAGCATCTATTATCTTTTGAAATAATATAATAGATAGATCATTATATTTAAAACTGGAACTCTTGAGATGGTTTAATTAAATAGATTTAAATTAACACAAAATCCCTTGAAATAGAATGACTAGACCACTGATCACTTTACACAATATATATTTTACCGCTTTGCACAGAAATAGAAATCACTGCAAATATATATAAAATCCAGGGGAAAATCTATAACAAGATTTCAATAAAGCTAGTGCTTCTGTAAAGATCTGGCCAGCGAGTGATAACGTGTCTAGTTCTACATGGTCTATTTAGCTAAAATGAAATGTAAGTTGAGTGGGACATGATAAACTTGACAACTTATTTGATCTCACAAACTTTTGGGGATCTGACCGCCAAATCAAGAGAAAAAGCCGCCCCCTGGTCTTCGTATCCGCTCGCTGCTGCCCGTTTCGCTTTCCCCCGTTCGCTCGGTTGCGATTGACACCGAGACGCGAAATTAGCGGCAAGCAACTGCGTCTCGTATCAGGGAAAACTACTGTCTTTGATAGCGCCGATAGTCTCCCCTAAGATCCCTCGGTCTGTCTCTTTGATCTCGTCGCTGTATCCTACATGAGTCCCGGTGGAATGCGTTCTGGCAAACGAAAAGTTACAACAAATGTTCAGGGGTTCTAATGTTATGAAAAGCTAAAGGTCCCTTTAAATCATCCATCATATCAGGGAAAATTCACTTGTCAAACTAGACGTACGTCACAGTCATGATCTGAAAATAGAACACTAGTCATGCCGCTGAGGGAGTAGCAGCCAATCAGAGAAGAGTGGCGCCTAGACTTGCCGCTTTAGTTGAAATTCTTTGTCATTCCCCACCGAAGACGCAGTAACAGTGATAAATGCAGTCAGTGACCCATAGCTTGACTGCTTGCGTCAGGGTCACCGAACCAGAGCTGATCAAGACCCTACTCCACCTCCAAATGGTGGTCCTGGAAACAGGCTGTATCACTGCAGTCTGGCTGAGAGAGTAGGGATCGAAGAGAGAAGGCTAACCCGGTCCCAAAAATGCCATGCTGAAACTGGATGTGTCGTGCCGAAAGGCGCAAATATCACCACTTTGCTGTAATCGGCGACACAACGTAACAAACTTCCTTTTCAGGACGAACGCAGAAGAAATAGAAGAAGAAGATGCAAAGAGAACAAGTCATTGAATCGGTGCTGTAGTCAAGTTCAAGATCATGCCTAGGACATAACGTCCACGAACATAGTCAGGGCGTTCGGTAGAATTAAATGTCGATCTATATAAAGCTTTATGTTGCTTGAATTATTAAGTCTGGTGCTGAGAGGATTGCAAACAACCAATAATTGCCTGTCATATATATATATATATATATATATATATATATATATATATATATATATATATATATATATATATATATATATATATATATATATATATATATATGATAGGAAACTCTTTACAGAGCGATACAACAGGAAGCAATCTGATCATCAGAAGTAGTCCCCCCGTCCGACAAGTGTTTCGTCCCTACATACTCCTTTACACTCTAAGGGGGGGCGGGCCCACTTGGGTCATGCCTCCCAAGCGTCTCAGCCTCCTGTTGTCTTGTATCGAAAATGAACCCATTTCACTTATGGTAGCAACTTTAATCCACAACTCCGCCAGCCGTGGAGGCAATTGTGAAAGTAACAAAGAGAAGACAAATTATTCCGTTCGCTCCGTAGCACATCACAACTACGGACACACACTGAGTCACCTGCGCGAAGCCGACGAGACTTGACACTGCGCGCTCGCCACTGAAATTCTTCCTGACACCCCTTATAGTATACATCGCCTGTCGCCTCTCAGCCACAGCCCTTTCACTAGTACGCCTAAAAACTCAGCGTATTGTGGACTTAGAAAAAATTCCTGGTGTTTTCTGTACCGCAGCGTTTATTGTCACGATTTCCATTGCCCATTGCGGTTGTTCCACAGCCAGCCTGATGCCTTTTCGGCAGTTTCACTAAGCCTCTTCAGTGCCCTTGTTCTCGACTGTCCCTTCAGCCCCAACAGTTTCAATAGATCATACACTGATGCAGCCAAAGCCCTCTTGCGCCCACTTCAACAGCCATGACCCTTGCAGTGAACCCATCGTGTCTCAGATCCGCGGCCAGATCACTATACTTGGCCTCTTTGAACGAATGTTGCTCGTCTAATCTGGATTCAAATAGCACGGTCAGTTCAATCAGTATGACCTGAAGCGTTGCTGAAGAATGAAGCACTATATCCGGCCGTCTCCGTGATTTTCTGATACTCTCTGGATATGCCCCTCGTCCAGGTAGGTCTACCGCCATCTCCCAGTCGTTTGCACAGTCAAGAAGAGATGGTAAACTGCTACCAGGTTTACTCGGTTTGGGGTGTGTTGACTTTCCTGCCCCCAGAAATTATGTATTTGCGGTGTTCGGCCCGGGTTTGCTATTCGCCTTCATCCTTGCCAGATCTATTGTCGCATGTCGTGAAATATTCTAATCCACATATATAAATTGTCAGGTAAATATAAAGCTTAACAAATACATTTAATAACGAACAGAAAAATGGTAAGAGAACAGTGCTGTCACAATGACTGTACTCGAAATCCCCCTTGTTTTCTGCTTCGTCTGCAAATGGTAACGCTTTCACGTTGATAGTAAAAGCCTACTATATTATTACCCGCTTTCTTCAATGAAACGTGTACTAAACTTGAGATACGCAAGCTGAAACAATGACCTAAATTTAATATTTCATTCATCCCATACACAGCGTAACTAAAAGACAGATAAAGCAGGATAGAGAGAAGGGAGGGCTGAAAATCAGGAACGCATGCAAAATTAAACACGCGTCTCGCTATTAATGCCACCCCAACAAGCGTAACGCGATACACAATTACTACTATCACGCGTGTAAGGCCACATGCACTAACTTTTTCGGACGGACAGTGATAAAAACACTAACCTTCCCAGAGTTAGGTTTTAAAAAACCTGGAAAACGCTTATTAGAAAAGATAACATTAGATGGGTTTACGTTTGAAAACATTACAGTACCCAGACAGCACATCTTCGAAACAGGAGGTAGAAGAAATTGCATATTTTGAACGCAGCCACGTAGCTCTTTTAAATTTGTATATTTGGGTTCCTTAGGGCTTGCTGACAAAGAATATGTAAAACGTTACGCAAATAGTCTAGGAATTAACCAGTTATAGCCAAAATAAAATGATGGTGCTGTCAGACAACACCCAAAATCAGAATCGCTCAGTGGTAGATTTTTAAAACCACCATTGTACGGGAAATGGGCCACAAGTTACATTTGAACTGATTGGCTGGAATGATATGTAAGGCTAAACACGATTGGTCGGACTATAAATGCTATCCTTGGTTGTTAGGGGAGACGTAGGAAGGTAAAATTTTTTCAAACACTTGTCGAAACGTGGCTCCATTGGCCAGACTCGCTGATATAATCACTTAGGAGCGTTAGTTCGAGACCACTAGTTCAAATAAGCTTGATAAAGCAACAGTGCGTTGAAGCCAGCTCATATTTTTGCTAAATAAAAGCCTGGAACATAAGCAGATGGGAATTTGTGCCAGTATTTGTGCCAGAATTCATTGCTAGTCAACGTATCTGTGTTTATTCTATGAATTGTGGTAAGCTTGAAACATTCAGTATCTTTTAATGAAAATTGAATGTGAATTGTTAATTTATGC
Organism: Oreohelix idahoensis; assembly: GCA_024509875.1. Taxonomy (NCBI): domain Eukaryota; kingdom Metazoa; phylum Mollusca; class Gastropoda; order Stylommatophora; family Oreohelicidae; genus Oreohelix; species Oreohelix idahoensis. The sequence continues at coordinate 279,185 of JAMPIV010002012.1, forward strand.
CTGTATATATGTGTAGTTCAGTAGCAAACATGATGTAAAGCCTATAATGCTCCAGCCTGAACAGAAGGTGTCGGAGGAAAGTAAAACGGCATGGAATGGCCAAACAGTACACTGACACCTAGATGATTGACTAGAAAGAAATAATGCTGGAAGTGCAGAGGCGTAGTAACCATTAAGGAGGTTAATACTGGTATAAAGTATTTCAGATGAAGCTGACAGTTGGCCTAACGCTCTGAACTCAATGTTTGTGGTGTATTGTGCTCAGTGTAGAACTAGAGTGTCAATTAGTTATGAAGTAGAAGGTACATCCTTCTTGTTTTCAGGGACCGTGGTCTTGATGGTATTGAGCAGCACCTGGTCAGAGCTTTGCTGAATCCAGAGTCGGACAGCATACTCCTTGGTCCATTTAGCTATCAGTGAGGTGTCTCCAGAGCCCAGGGGAGAAATCGAGCAGAGGAGTCTTTTCCTGCCGCCATCACGCAAGATAAGCTGATGTGGCCAGCTGAGCTCAAAATTATGTACCCCCATCTTAAAATAACATTGTAACATAAACTTAAGAGGGGAAGTAAATTGTTTTAATATCAGGAACTGAGAACATCTCCAATACTAGTTCCAATAAAGACAAACTATTGAAGTCATGATGACAAATACCAACAGAGCTTGAACAAAACAAAACCAGTATTACCTCATATTACTACTACACAACTGACACACATAGGATACTTTTAATAATATATGTCACTACAATATTCATATTGAGAAATTCTGTACATATAACTTGTAATTAAAATTGATTGTGATTCCTGGTTCCCTTTGTATTTGAATCAGGACACATATTCATTCATGACAGCAATGAATACATATTGTTATTTGAAAAGTTATCAGTGACTCCTTTAAGATATCCTTGTAGAGTGTTTTATGTATGTGAGTGTCACAGTGTTGTCAAGTGTGGTGGAATAAATTAAATTGTTGATCTGTCTGTTGTTGTTATGACTTACACTTCATCATACACATACCCTAGACATACAACGTAGTCATCACACTATTCCAGAATAATTCTGACTGAGGTATACATATGTGGCAGCAAGTAAGGTTATATATAATACACTACTCTTATTAGATATATATATACCTTCACAGCTGATCTCAGTCAGTACACTAAGTCCCCTATAAATATTTATAACATCCCACTTCACCACATCGCAGCAAGCTCATTTAGCACTTTGTTATGGCGCCAAGAGTATCGCCCTTGCCCTAATGACACCTTACACGCTGAGAGCACGTGTTCGAGTGTCTGCTTCCCCTGGCACAGGGGGCACTGCTCATCATCTGACTTTCCCCATTTCACAAGGTTGGTGGCCGACGGCAGCAGGTCATACATTGATCTAACAACGAAGCTGAGCTTAAGAGGTGCCATATGCCATATATCATTCCATGTCAAGGACCTCTGCAGGGCTCCCCATGTAGTCCATTGGCGTTGTTGGACCTGCTGCACTGCTTTTTGCAACCTCTTATCATTCTCAGCTCCTCGTATCTCCTGAACTACCATGTCTCTGCGCTCCCTGCTTGATGTCTTGGACCACCAGCGGATGTCTCCATGACCAATCCTCGTTTTTTGCGTTTATGTGTGTCCGATTACCTCCCTCAGTTCTAGTGACTCTTGGGCAGCATCAACAGCTTTTTCAACTCTCGACGTCCTTCCCGTTTTCAGTATGGGCTGAATGGACTTAACCACGTCATCAGCTGACTCGCGTAGCATCATTGCAAGCCTTGCCTTTCCAACTTTGTACTCTTCAACAACTGACTTGAAAGGAAGCAGAAGTTTTGACTTTTTGCAGTACAGTGCTACATCTGACAGACCTGGTGGTACCCCTAGCCACTTTCTCATGAACTTGTTGACCTTCTGCTCTATAGCTCCCACTGTACTTGTGCTTATTTCATATATAAGCAGTGGCCACAGCAACTTCGGTATCAACATGAACTGGAGGCACCACAGTTTGAACTTTCCCAGGAGTCTGCTTTGGTCTATGATCTGTAGCCCTCTGTCTGCCATTTCTATTGTCTGTTGCACTGCCTTCGAGTCTTTTAATGAGGCATCGTACACCCTGCCAAGACTTTTAACAGGTTCCTCAATGACAGTAGGGATTCTTTGGTTGGAAACCACGAATATGTCCTCTGCTATCTTCCCTTTCCTGACTGATAGGCTTCTCGACTTCTTGGGTTTGAAGCTCATTCTGCACCAGCTGACTAGTTCATCCAGGCTTTCTAACATCCTCTGGGCCTGATGTTCATCTGATGTCAGAATTGTTGTGTCATCCATGAATGCTTTGAGCGGTGGCATGTGACACATTCCACCGAGCTTTGGACCTATAGCCATTGCTTCAGCCGCATTGAGGATTACCTGCATAGCCATCACGAATATTATCGGAGAGATGGTACACCTCATCGCAATTCCAACTTCAAGGCCAATCCATTTCGTTGTGTACTCTCTGGTTGAAAACCTGACAGCAAACCCTGCGAAATACAGCTTCAGCATTGCTGCAATCTCTTGTGGAACATGATACATTTTTAGGGCCTGCCACAACATCTGGTGTGGAACGGATCCATAAGCATTCGCTAGATCCAACCAGATTACATGGAGGTTTGTTCTGTCAGACTTTGCCTTTTGGATTGCTTCCCAGATCATTGTGGCATGCTCTAGACATCCTGGTGTACCTGGGATACCTCCTTTCTGAATGGTAGTGTCAATGTACCCATTTGCCAGGAGGTAAGTAGTGAGTCTTTTCGCCATCACTGAAAAGAATATCTTCCCTTCCACATTGAGTACGGAGATTGGCCTGAACATATATATGTGGGAGCCGCGCTGGTGTAATGGCTACGGCGTTGTACTGGCGACCAGGTTTTCGTGGTTCAAACCCGGGCGTCAGCGTTTGAAGGAATGTTTACGACCGGAAATTTGACTGAATAACCTGAACGGCTCCTGCACATAAATCCCGTGTGGATGGGAAGGAGCGAAGCTCCTGACCGGGTTGGAAGGAAAGTCCACTGATCCCCAGCCTCGCAATGACATGTCATTGGGCCAAAAGAGCTGGAAAGCTCGAGTGCCGCTGGTTAGAAAAAAAAATTATATATATATATATATATATATATATATATATATATATATATATATATATATATATATATATATTTCAATACCATAATACCCGCCGTAAGTACGTCGGTCGGTCGGTCACATATAAGGGAAACAATACAATTATTGTCTAACATTCAACCACAGTTGCACCCCCTTAGCTGTGGCTGAAAGTTACTGTACTCTCTCGAAAATAGAAAAGTGCGCAAATGAAGGTGTGCATGAACAGTTTGATTATGGAAAGAAGCCAACAACATGATTGATAAACATTACATGAACTGGAGACAGGAAGGTGCGGAAATGCAGATTAAGTCAACAGACAATCAAAATACTCTTCTGTCCAGTTTCATTCGGGAAACGGATTTAACTCATCATTTTCTTAAAAATAACCTTAAAATGTAAGTTTTTGATTGTTGTTCTGATACCTTAAACTACATTAAAGTGTATTTTTTCTAATGCGCCTATATTGAGATTGCCTAATCCTCATTTAGTCGATAACTTACACCAAACAAGTATCCCATTCTTTAGAATGAATTGCTTGCAATCATCTGGAACGTAACCAAACTTCAACGATATTTAATAGGTGCCCATTTCACAATCGAGACTGATCAGCGGGCCCTGGCGTCGACTGTAAGAATAAAAGGAAGTTGAGGATTAGGCAAAATTTTAATTTAAAGTATTGCAGACTTATTATGGATGGATCAAAATGATAAGATGGCAGCAATTAAAAACCTGTCAATTTTGACGGGTTATTGCTAGTATATAAATAAATGTTGTTGTTTAACCTCGACTGTTGAGCTTCTCACACTTTTGCAGCTAATACTAAATTGAAGACTTCTTGGTCGTATCTATACTGTAGATCTAGGCTTTTCCTGTGGCTTTTCTGCCAATTCGAAATGAGCTGAGTTGAAGTCATAAGCTCAAGTTTCTCCAGCTTGGCTTGCATTTTAAGGATCATCACATCTGGTTCCAAGCTAGGAGGAAGCAGCTACTGGCAAACTGTGCATTCTCCGCCATCCAAGGGGGCTCTCCAAATATGCACCTCTGATTCTGAGCTCTCCCAAGATATCGTCATGTCCTACACAAAGCCACTTCTCAGCTCATCTTGCCTTTCATGGGGCCCATAGTGAGATCTTCCTGCATGCAGGCAACCAGGTTGTGACGAAATATCTGTCCCTGTCCTTTTGTGTGATCTCTCACTACTTCAGCCCTCCGGCAGTAAACTTCTTTTCTTCATATTTTTTCATTATTCACTTTTTATTTGACATTTCATTTTGCTCTTTCTTTCATTTAACTCTTTATGCTGGACATAGCATGGTGAAGTCTCTAACACGCCACTCCCCTATGGCAGTATTTGCCACGGGAGTAATTCGTATCTTATTGTTTACCACTCCTCAGACGTATTTACGTTCCACTAGGTGAACTGTGGTATTATCGTAACGATACTCAGTCATCAGACTGGTCACCGCTTATCTCTTTGAATCCGTCTGACCACCTGTGGAAACGTATCGGTCCAACATTTGACCCCAGTGAAAAGCTGCTGATCGTGTTGACACACGCTTGTATTGTGCGTACAATTGAAGAAAACAACACTGTCTGACCAGACATCTATCTGGCGGAGGCATGCAGATACAGGCGATAATTAGATAATCTGCGGGGTAGACATCTGGGCGGAAGACATTACGCCAGGAGCACACGGTCACAATATTGTGATAGACATAGGTGCGGCCGGAAGTCATATGTAACGATATGACATCACTGTTGTAAGAGGCCACGCTTGTATATTAAATTTAATATTTTTTAAATACGCGTGGGATGAGTAATGATAAACACACCGATCCCTCTAGCGGTAGAGAGCGATTTGTTCGCCAGGATCTACAATGAATTTGATTGCAACATTCAGCGGAAACCCAGCTGGATTTGAACTGGAAACTGTACAATATAATGTAGTGAAATCTCAGATTTTGTAGCCACTTCTGTGAAGGAAGATAAGGAACAGATGAAAGAAGATAAGGAACGGATAGAAGAGAAATCGCATTGTACAGCGAACAACTCCCAAGAAGCCAGTGAGATATTGGACTTAGTATTCCATACTTATAAGTGACAGTTCAACGTATTTGGGCAACTCTGAAAACTTAAGAGTAAACCCGCATATTTAAATACAAGACTAGAAACTTAAGGGACCAGGACTTTAATATAACAAGACTGGAAACCTAGTAATCAGATTCAAAAGTCATAAGAGGACTTTAACTCAGGTTTTCCCACGTAGTGATTTCACAGAGACACTCGTCGTCAGAGGAATTAACTCTAATTTCCCAAACCCAGTCGTAAGAGGAATTTAACTCAAGTTTTCCCAGCAAGCGATTTCGCAGAGACACCCGCCGTCATAGGAATTAACTCTAATTTCCCAGACCAAAGTGATTCGAACAGCACCTAACCTAAAGTGCTGTGTGTCCATTCTAATCTGTGCAGGAGATTGTGTATACCCATTATTTGGGGTAAGTGTAAACATTTCTATTACAAACATGAATTTAACATGTTTTCTTGCTAGTGCATATATGTATATGAGGCTGTCAACCTCAACTTATGAAAATAGTATATTCATGAACCACTACAGCAAGAGCTGGTGATTGTTTCTGACTAGTCGTGCGGGAAACCAGACAGCATAGGGACCCCAGACTCCGACTGGAGCAGTGATGAGGGATGAGTACATCACATGTGCCTAAGGTGTAACATATTATCTTTTGAGAATTATGAACCCTTTTTAATTGTAACGCAGGCAAATCATTATTCATGCACTCCAGACGCAATTTCCTAGTTAACGCCCAAAAGGATATGGGTGAATTTTCATTATATTCCCCGAGTTACACTGTGTGCTCGGGAATTTAATTCTTCTGAGAGGTATCATTAGTGGATAGGGCGCATGATAATGGGTCTTTTAGTTTGCGGCGAACAAATGTACTCAGCAGGCATTTGTTTCTTCTATTTGTCTAAAGTTCGTGGTTACAAGCCATCAGACGATTTGTGGTATTAACGCAGCTAGTGTGAAAGAAAAGCATACATCATAACCG